>CM062267.1:7841782-7936782 GCA_031216635.1 Dissostichus eleginoides | reverse complement strand
AATTACACGCAAATTATCAATTTTTTTAAATGTATTGAAATCTGACAACATCACCAATTCAAAAATGTTTTCACCATTGAAAGAAATAACCAATCCATCCCAGATAATCAGTCTTGTGGTTTTAATGTAATCTCAAACCATCCCAAAAAAATGCAGTAAGTATTTTATATCCTCACGCTAAGTATCATCTGTCTGCTGCAGGTCTATGCAGGTAACAGGGTGTGTGTGTGTGTGTGTGTGTGTGTGTGTGTGTGTGTGTGTGTGTGTGTGTGTGTTTCAGTGAGGGAGGGTGGTTTAGTCCAGGTTCACAGACACTCCCTGAAACACAAATCAGTGTCTGCTGAATCACCCAAGTCCCACACACTTTACCTGGGAAGTGTGTGTGTGTGTGTTTGTGTGTGTTTGTGTGTGTGTGTGTGTGTTCATAAAGCTAGGTGTCCGTGTGTGAACCAACGCATACTTGTCAAAACCAGGCGCCGATCAGTAGACTCTGACTATGCAAAAGACATTTGAAATGAACCCACACACACGCACACAAACACACACACATTTTACCTGGAGGTTAAAAAAAAAGTCAGAATGAGGGAGAGAAAGTCAGTATTCTAAGCGTTTTACCAGTCAGATGAATAAATAAATAAAGCTTCAAAATATATTGGTAATATTTACACACACACACACTCACAACACACACACAAACACACACACACACACACACATACACACACACACACACACACACACACACACACACACACACACCACACACACACACCTCAGAGTCTGCAGTAATGGCCCCTGCAGCCTTATCAATATCTCAGTGGATGGGGGAGAGGATCAAAGGTTGAACAATTAATGTCGAGACAGAAACACAAACACAAGAACAATGTAACACACCTTCCTGTCTGTCTGACTCAAAGTGTGGTAGATAATCTCTGAGTTGGACTTGATTTGAAGTCAAACGTTTGTTTGAAACTGTGAAACTTTGCAAGGTCTGTCTGTTGTTTTCTTGCTTCTTTTTACCTGTAAGCCCTGAGCCTGTTTTTCAGGTCTCAGGCTCGAAAATGACATTCCCAGAACAATTGACTATATCTTTTCTTCTAAAAGGGGTAAATGAATAATCTTTTTTCTCAAAGCAATGATAAACCTGTGAGTTGGATGTAGAAAAGTCAGAATCAATATAGCATTTTTTTTATTTTAAAGTAAATTCAGATTGAACATAGAAAACAATTTTAAATTATAGTGTCCGTCCAAAAGAAAAAAAAAACATTACTTATAGTGAAAACCACCCTTGAATGATGGGATAGTAGACTAAAAGCTTTAGGAATCCAAACTATAACATATCATAAGTACCCTGTATCAAGATTGATGCAAAACAAGTGAAATTGGACCTTTTTAGAGAGATTTAGAAAAAAAAACACTTCTGGGGTCATTTGGGTGCATTTTCCATATCTCTGGAACCCATCAGTCGATTTTGATGATTGACATCTCTTTTTAACCGTTAGAGCCAATAGAATCGAGGGGAAGTTCCTAAAATCCATCTAAACATTACCCATTGGTGAATAGAGTGATGCGCAGCCAGAATGCCCAAAACCGGAAGCTGTCATACACTCTCGTAGCTGTCATCATAGCTATATGAAAACTCTGTTTTTGCCATAAATATGACGATGGATTATCAGTAATCATTTCAAAGTGACACAGACACATTGGATTAACCTGCAGCAGCGTTTTATCGTTTTAATGCCATTGAATACAACTTTTGATCAGAACAACAGCTAAGGTAAGAATATCTCCGTGTTTCCTCCGTGAAGCTACGTGTTGTGATGTCTGTTTTCGCTTCCCCTGTCGCGAGTTCTGATCGCTCAGTGATGATACTTATACCTCAGCTTGCTAATCGATATCTTGTTTGTGCAGATCCGATATGTAATAGGGTATTTATACCTAGAGTTCTGTGCTAAGTGTGTTAGCATTTTTTCACTCAGGGCTCAACTAGACGCTTCTTGTGAGACTTGTGTTTTGTTTCGGTAAAAATGGTTCGTATCGTCAGTTAGCTGAGTTTCTTCCCGTTAACTGGGTATGACACATTAATAGGTTTTTAAATGTTAAGAAGCCCTGAGACACAGTTTCGTGAAAAAAACCTGCAGCCCCCGCAGGCAGGGTTGAACAGGTTAAGGCCCGGACACACCGGGCCGATTTCGGCCGTCGATAGACGTCTGGCCGTCGATGAGCGTCCTGTCGCCCTACTCAGATTGGTGTGTCCAGCACCGTCGTGTCTTTTTGGCGGTGCCGACACCCTCCGCTCCCGATTCAACATGTTGAATCAGGAGGCTGTCGGCAAAATAAATCACTCTGATTGGCTGTTCAGCTTAGCGAATCAGTGCATGAGAAGCTAAACGGAAGTGAAGAAGGCACACACAGACGGCTATTATTTTTTATTTTCCAGTACCGCACTAAACATGTTTTCGATTATAAGTCGTTTTGTGAAACAGTCTGTGATGGACGAGAGTGAAAATGGAACGCACGCTATTTCTTGTTTGTATATATCACGCAGTCTGTCTTCCGGTTGCCTCTTTTGAATTAAGAATACACACTACCTCCGCCTGCTGGTGAGGAGAGTTATTGCCACTCACGCATGCGCAGTGCGTACTGTACGTGCTACTTGGCCGTCGGCTGAAGTCTTTGCGGTGTGTTCCAGTGCGACTTTTTGGCCAAGGAGACGTGAGGCAACACAACAATCGGGTCCGTCGGGACGTGTTCTTTGGGGTCAGTTTGGTGTGTCTGGGCCTTTAGATTTTAAGCAGCTAAATGTTGAAACTTGGTGATATAACACATATGTTGTTCAATGTTGAGCTATCTCAGAGAAAAGCTAACTAATATTACTGCCCATAATATGCTGTGTGAAAACTGAAAGATCAGAAATGTAGGAAATAATAAATGATAATGAATCCATGAGGATAATAGTCATTAGCTAATAGTTTAAAAAGAGCTCCACTCTAACGACCAACTTGGGGAACATCCTGATTTTAAATTAATGCACGAGGTATAATTATCTAATAATATTGAGCATAACAGATGACCTTTTTATTCTCTCACTTTGTACATTTTCCTGATTATACTTGTAATATGTTCAATGCAGGACTTAAACTTCTTGTACAGTGTAGCATTAGGACTGTATAAATATGTATAATTAGACATCGGCAGATAAGAATGATCTTTAAGAAAACTGGAAATTGGTCAAAACAGAGCTCCTAGATTAGCTCTTCATTGACCCTGAACAGACTGCCGAACATATAATAACCACCTGCCCTTTATATAGACCACCCTCGGAAGCCAGCCTCTTCGACTTAGGACCAGAGATGCGGGCATGGCTACACGACACCGAGTTGGACCTCTGACGTTACACGAAAGAAGAAGAAGCTCTTCATTATTCACACACAAATGCTTTTCTTAAGCACCGTAATATCTCATTGCATCCTGTAGAAAACAGATCTTTATAATCCTTTCTTCTGATATTCTTCTTAGATGATGAGAAGCCAGAATACTTTGGTTTAGTATTTTACTGACCAATTAGTGAAAATAGATATAGAACATAATTATTTGACAAGAAAGGCCAGTTTATAATATCTCTTACCACCCAGGCCAAGATTTATCTCTTCAAATCCAAATCTACTGTCATTTGTAGAGCTGGGACCAGGACATTATTTTTTCAATTTCCATCGTAACGCTGCAACTCAACAGCTATTTATTGCTCGATCTGAGACCTCCTAAACATTGATATTATACAGACATCAGAAAAACGTATTGCAGTGTGACTTGCAATCAAAAAGCTAGATTGTCCACACATAGAAGTCCACATCAAGATGCAGAAAACAAATCTTCCCATCTACTGAAAAGTAAAACTGTCACAATTCAAAACCCAGCAGCCACTTTCTCCATTTAACAGCGTTTCCAAAAGCACTTAATAATCCAGTAAAAACCCGAAACCTTTATCTGACGGCTTTCTTTTTATCTACGACACAGATTTGTTTATATTAGAATATATTTGGATGAAAATCTCAGACTGGCGTTGAACATTTTCTGTTCCTGAGTGAACTTTAACAACGTGTCAAAGCACTTCAAACCGCATGGCTTCAAAGAGCTCCATTAGAAGACGGCTTCAAATATTAATAACTGCAGCCAGCAAGCTCGCTCTTTAATCAATACCTCTGATGCACACACACACACACACCGAGGCATAGCAACATACCAACACACACACAGATACCGCCGTTGTCTCACACACGACGTATACAGCAAACGTTGACACAAACACACTCAATCAGCATTGTTTTAATGCTGCTTACAAACAGACACACACACTGTCCTGTTAGCTGAGTGTGGTTACAGGTTCAGTACTCAGCATTTATTTCATGATTAAGACTACCATTAACAGGTTTGTATTTAAAGACCAGTGAAAGGGGGAGTTACTTTTCTCAACTTTAAGAGATTTGTTCAATCAAACCTCAATAATGTTCCTGAAAGCAGAACCACAAACGTGTTGTCTATGTTTTACTGAAAATTACCAAGCTGCATTATTGTCATTAGTTACACATGTTTAACCTGTCTCACTTAATCTCTTCCCAATAGAGTGGAGCAGTGGTGACGTTTTTGTTGTAGGCCAACCCGGAAGTCGTACATCTTTTTGTAAACTGCTGCATTCAGCAAGTGCTTTTTTGAAGGTCACCTATTATGCAAAATCCACTTTTTCATTTCTTTGTACATCAACATGTGTCCCCTCTGTGAAAAGAGACTCTGAAAGTTTCAGGAAAAAAGATTCTCTCTCTTTTTGTCCTGATCCATTTATATAAAAACCTGTCTGAAAATGAGCTGATCAGATTTTGGCCACTTTATGATGTCATAACGATGTTTTGGCTTGTGTAACCATTAGCCAATCACCAACCAAGGTAACCCCCCCCCCACCTTATCACCTGAATCTCCTCCTAGAGCACCATTGTGTTCTTTGTAACCAAATATCTCTCAGAGGGGCGTGGGGAGGGGCTCCTTATTTTCATCTAAAGTAACAGACAGAGAATCAGCACTTTGGAAACAGGGCTGAAACAGAGGGGATTATGGGATGCTGCAATGATCTGTTTGGTGTTTGGAGCCAAACACTTCAGAGACATGTTTTGACCTATAACATATTGATGGAAAAGAGTATAATAGGAGACCTTTAATGTAAGTAGCTAAATGGGGTTTGATGGGCAGATTTTCCTTTATTGTCTCGGTTTTCTGAAAGAGAACCTATAATGAATTTTTAGGTAGGCCAGCTAACCAATCAGAGCAGACTGGGCTCTGGTTTCAGAGAGAGGGTGAAAAGAGGTGCTGCAGCACAGGCAGTATGAGAAAAATAAAGAGCTTTCTGAACATTAAAGCATGGAGACATGTCCCAGGAGAGACACTACATACTGATATGATCCTGAAAATGAGCAGAATACGGCCCCTTTCATTTGTTTAGGTTTGTCTGTATACAGTTTGTTGTAGTTTAAATGTTATTGGCAGAATAAAATGTGCTCATATTTCACAGCGGGCCAGATCCCTTACACCTTTCTCATTAAGGTTATTAGAATCGGTTTAAGTCTGTGTGGGATGTCTCTCCAAAATGTACTATTTCCAGGAGACAGCGTTGCTCCCGAAGCTGTTATGGATACAGCCGTGTACCTGCACTACAGTCTTTATGTACAACAGACAAATTACATTTTTTATGGCCGACACTGCAGCTTGTTATGGCAGGAAAGCCACAATGGCACCATCCTGGCACTGCCACGCTACTATTAATCACAGCTGACAGGTTAAAATGTCTTCTGTGAGAAAAGTGTGTTAGAGAGGAGAATATGAAACCGGCTGTCCCGCCCTTCTCTCCGCTCTGTTGAACTTTGGGGTTGGGCTGTGAATTCCTCCGCAGATTTTTTGCCAAAATAAACCAACTTTGGAAATTGAAAAATGCAGGTTAGTGCCAGACAATGAGTATGAACACACAGGGATACAATATAAGAGCTGTGTATTTAGAGATTACACTGAGACGCATTGGTATTTAAGAAGTGTGTTGTGTTTCTATGACCACCAGCACACGTCAACTGCTGCGTTACTGCATATTTAACAGAGCTCTTTCATCTGTTGGGAAATGTTTCGAAATGGTGGCATTAAAGCGTCATTTATGTGCTGAAACGTTGAAAAAAAAAACACAATTTAATGTTTTTCCTTCTGTTTCCATCTACAGAATGAATAATCAGTCCGGGATTAGTAAGGGAGAATTTGCTTAATGTGTGTTTTTACTTTGTAATATATAAATTAAGTTTAATGTCACAATATCAAACACTGAGCATATCTTTTGGTATATTTGCCCTTATCTTAAATGGACAATCACATGATAAATCTTTCTACATCTAGCTTTAACATGTGTGACCCTTCACTCAAGGCTCTCATTGCTCTACTGGGATTATTTCACTAAAATTACACTTAGATATTCCTACTTGAGAAAGCTTTTACTGCATGCAGTTTCAGCCTTTATCTGATCCTCACCAGGTGAGAGACGGCCATGAATAACAGCTATTGGGAATGATAACATCGATGCTGCCTTCAGTTGTGTTCAACTCGCTACTCATTTTCTATATATACAACCCCGTCTTGTGGTTATTCAAAACGTCAGAAGTGGATAGTATCTACTATCTCAGCGCTCAAAAGCTGTGCCGTGTGCTTGCTAATGATTTGAGAAATGTCAGAGGCCATGGAAGTTAATGCTTCTGTGTCAGAATATTATAATTTAAGTCGTAGAGTATTTATTCGTAATGTTTCTTCGTGGCAGGCAGGCTCATTTGTAGCTGGAAAGCTGCCAGTTAACCTCTTGGGCCGTGCTGAGGTGTCTTTGAGCAAGGCACTATTCCCCCAACACTGATGTAGGGTGCCACACAATGAAACCTCTCTGATTGTGCATCTGTGTGTTTCAACTTTAACTGAATAACAACAGAGTGAACTGAGTCTTTTCTGGGAGATAGATTGAGTATGTCTTCTTAAATGTAAAACATGTCTAAGGAAAATATGGAAATTCCCAACAGCTTCAACGTTTACCTTTATTATCATGCCTTTGCATTTCTTGCGCTACTTTACGTGGCTAATTATTCACCGCGGTGGCTCTTTAATGGCGGAGATGGCCTCCATGTTGTTGTTGCCTTTAGTGGTGTGTGTGATGCATACTGGAGATTCTTTCCTAATTAATAAGACATCCACGTTTTTTGTGCATGCAGCAGATTTAGCTTGTTTCCATTCTGCATTTTGGCCAACTCAGCAGATACTGGTAGTATGTAAGGCAGTTTCCGATACAGCCTTTCAGGGAGGTTGTTATTGATTACACTAGTGCCTGCAGGAGAGCTAATTTATATACTTAGTTAAGGTGGAAATATATCTGACATTCACTGATGGAGGTCCTGGTGAGGGAAATAATCTGTCCGCTCACAGCAAGAATATAAAAACAGGAGTGAAGTTCATCTGAATGCTGCTTCTTATTAAATGATCAGATTTCCCTTCACCGAGTCAGAGCTCACTAATGCTTCTCTGTGTGTCTATAAAGCCGAGTATAACAGCCTATAAAGGACAAATCACACCTGATATAATCCAGCAACACCACTCAGCAGCAGCCCTGCAGACGGGTGTGAAATCACTGAATTGTAAGTCAAGCAATTAATTCAGTTTTATCTGTGAGGATATCAAAGACCCCAGGGCTGCTGCACAAGTAACAACACACAGGGAGAAATAAATTACCACCGTGACGGATGAAATGCACTCGATGACTGTGGGGTAATTAACTTCCTGAGGACAGCGTGTGTGACAGGCTGCAGAGAGAGAGGGAGAGGGGATGGATGAGAGAGGGGGTGGATGAGAGAGGGGATGGATGAGAGAGGGGATGGATGAGAGAGGGGAGGTGGATGAGAGAGGGGATGGATGAGAGAGGGATGGATGAGAGAGGGGAGGTGGATGAGAGAGGGGATGGATGAGAGAGGGGAGGTGGATGAGAGAGGGGTTGGATGAGAGAGGGGATGGATGAGAGAGGGGAGGTGGATGAGAGAGGGGAGGTGGATGAGAGAGGGGATGGATGAGAGAGGGGGGGTGGATGAGAGAGGGGATGGATGAGAGAGGGGTTGGATGAGAGAGGGGATGGATGAGAGAGGGGAGGTGGATGAGAGAGGGGATGGATGAGAGAGGGGAGGTGGATGAGAGAGGGGATGGATGAGAGAGGGGAGATGGATGAGAGAGGGGAGGTGAATGAGAGAGGGGATGGATGAGAGAGGGGAGGTGGATGAGAGAGGGGATGGATGAGAGAGGGGTTGGATGAGAGAGGGGATGGATGAGAGAGGGGATGGATGAGAGAGGGGAGGTGGATGAGAGAGGGGATGGATGAGAGAGGGGATGGATGAGAGAGGGGAGGTGGATGAGAGAGGGGAGGTGGATGAGAGAGGGGTTGGATGAGAGAGGGGAGGTGGATGAGAGAGGGGAGGTGGATGAGAGAGGGGTTGGATGAGAGAGGGGAGGTGGAGGAGAGAGGGGTTGGATGAGAGAGGGGAGGTGGAGGAGAGAGGGGTTGGATGAGAGAGGGGAGGTGGATGAGAGAGGGGTTGGATGAGAGAGGGGAGGTGGATGAGAGGGGTTGGATGAGAGAGGGGAGGTGGATGAGAGGGGATGGATGAGAGAGGGGAGGTGGATGAGAGGGGATGGATGGAGAGGGGATGGATGAGAGAGGGGAGGTGGATGAGAGGGGTTGGATGAGAGAGGGGAGGTGGATGAGAGGGGATGGATGAGAGAGGGGATGGATGAGAGAGGGGAGGTGGATGAGAGAGGGGAGGTGGATGAGAGAGGGGTTGGATGAGAGAGGGGGGGTGCGTGGGTGTTGCAGGACACTGTTTTCATGAATTCTAATGGGCCTTAAATGGTGCCTCTCTCAGATTAGCATCTGCATAAAGTGAGCGGCTCTGTGGGCATCATCAGATCCAGGGTCAGTGAGATCTGAAGCAGCTGGTCCTGATCTGTGAGGGAAGCACTGCAGGGTGAGACTCAGTGCAGCTACACACTCTCTGGTTTCTACTGTTCTCTTTTGTTTTATTACTGCCGATGTTATATTTTACTATATTTGAAAAAAAAATTCTAGTTCTCCATCTCTGTTTTAAATTTTTGTTTTACTTTATGTATGCACCACAACACAAAGTCAAATTCATCGTACGTGTCAACTAGTAATAAACCTGATTCTGATTCTGATTCTGATTTCTGAATTATACTTTGGGTTCTTGGAAGTGGTCATTTTGGAAAGGATTTGATTTATAAAGGCTCACAGAAAAGTTTTAATAAGTCTAAAATATGTCAAATACTTACATATCCTACAGAAAAGTTTACCTAAGTCTAAAAGACACTGCTTTATGCAACATATTGAACTTTTCTACCACCTGTGTTGCTTTGCCTATCGCTGATCAAACTGATATTTTAAAAGTTAGACTATAAATAACAACATGGGGAATAGAGAGTATAAATACATAATCAACTCACTGTGAGGGCGGCTTCATATCTCCTCGTCTCTTCTTCAAATCCCAAAAATATGGTAGAAAAGAAAAGGTTTTCTGTGTTACATATTTCTTTATAATTGCCCACAACTTACTCCACTAGCAGCTAAAATGTTTTGCAGCATGAGTGTCCCGCGTGACCCGCCTGAGCCATAAACATGAGATTAATACACAGGAAGTAATCTACGGGTAACAAGTTAATCTACTGTAAACACACACACACACACACACACACACACACACACACACACACACACACACTGAGGTCTCTATTAACCGGTGTCAGGAGGATTTTTTTCCAGGCACAAGCTTTCTGGAGGAAATCAATTTATCCTAATCCATGTGTTGTGTTTTGTTCTGCGCATGTCTGACCCTGAACGCATCTCAATGTTGACACGCAGATGGACAAAATCAATGTGGATAATTCAACCGGCTGTGAAGAGCAGAGCGACTGAAAACAACTTCTGCTGGTGCTTAAGAGTTCAAACGGATTCTAATGTGGAAAAGCCGCCAGAAATCCAAATTATAGTCAATTTTCCAATGAAGAAAACTAAGAAAAGCAGGAAAAAAACTCAAGTTTGAGAAGCTAGAACTTACTTTTATTAAGTTCTTCTATGACTTCATCAAGTTTTCCACCAACAGCAGGATCACGATATTTAAGGACATTCATATAAACCAAAAGACAAAGTTTTAGGATCTGCCGGTTAAGTCTTTTTTATACACGAGTCCCTTTATAACAGGATGTTATAGAAACATCAGTGAAGGTACCACAGTCCAGCTTTAAAAGAGTCATACTGAAAGACTTTTGCTCGTTATATAGTGTTTAACGAGCTAAATGTTCAGTATTCTCATTAATCCTTGATTAGTTAGCCGCTAGCAGGATGTTTATTTAAAATAGCTTGAGTTCTGTTTTAGAAAGGAGCATTTTGTGTCTTGTGTTTGCGTTGTATTCATTTATATAAAGGAACTTTGTTTTAAGTTTGACAAATGTTTCGCAATTTCTACGGCATTTCTGGTGTCCTATGATATAACATGAAGTCTAACTACTTGTATGTACAGGTGTCATTTATACTGGGGACACTGGCCAACTTTATCCAAACCACTTTGCATTAGGATCATTTTCTAAAATCTGAAAATAGCGTGCACAAATAATTTTACACTTTGAGAAAGATTTATTTGCAAAAGAGAACATTTACAATCTCGAGGACTGTTCACACCTTTTCGGGGTGTATTTCTGTTAACACAAGTTAATATTAGTAATAATTGAATAGAGAATAGCTTTGCAGCAGCGTAGCATAGTCACTGCACTAGGTGTCAAAAAGCATTGTAAGCGTATGTTTGTATTGCGGTTTGTGGGGGCGCTGGAGTGTTTTATTAAATCTGGAAAGTGTCCCCACCACTTTCTCTAACAAAGAGACGCCCATGCTTGTATGTGTTACTTCTTTTTGTTTCTAACCAATGGAGATGGGGCGATTTTATCTCAATGCCTCTTTATATCTCCAATGATGTTGGATTTAATGTAAAAGATGAGAAGATATTAGCAATTTACTTTTGGATGACAGGAAAGGATATCTTGAATTGTCTCAGTCTCCAAATGTTAGATACGTTCACCTCTATCTAAATCCTTTAAATGGAAAATATTGTTTTGATTCAACTAATTAAAAATGATGTCCATAAACTGTGATGTCGGGGTCACAAGCCAAAAAACATGTGGAAAACTGTTGTTAAATTTAGATAAACATCTTGCAGAAACTGAGAGCCTCTGTCTCAGTAGAGATTTTCAAGGGGCAGCTAAAGACTCACCTTTTCCGACAGGCTTTTGGGGCGTCGGAGGAGGTGAGTTAGTAGCTGTTTTTCATTGGTGTTTTATCCTATCTTTTACTTGCTGTGTTTTATGCCTTTTATTCTACATTTTATAGTTGTATTTTGCATTGTGTATTGTGTACTGTATGTAAAGCACATTCGTGTTGAGAAGGGTGCTATATAAATAAAGTTGTACTTACTTACTTGCTCAGGACATTTAATGATATTCATTATATGTTGAGCTATCTGCGTTAATAGGCTCATAAACAGGTCTGTTCTTCATGGTGCGTGACCCTAAATTGCTTATTAGTATTTTTATCAGGATAAAGTGTTGTTAATGACCCTGAGAACTTGTTGAGACGTGTGTGAAGTCCCTGCAGAGAGCAGATTAGCACTTTCTGTCCTGGTCACAAGTCAAAAGGGTCGAGAACAAAAAGCCCTGCATGTATAGAAGAAAAAAAAACAATACCGCCAACACACCTCCCCCAAAAAATACATCATCCCCCGCTCTGACAACCTGTTGCCACCAGTTACCATCACGACCTGTCAATCACCCGCAGGGGAAACAATGCTGTGATTGGTGGGCTGACAGACGGGGTCACCATGACAACGCAAAGACCCGCTGATGACTCAATGGAGAGCGAGAGGGGGGTGTTAGACTCCCGCCTTTATGTGCCGGAGTTTAGTTTTAAGAGGATTAGCAGCTCTTTTCAACAGCTGCTAATAATAATGAGAGAGAGAGAGAGAGAGAGAGAGAGAGAGAGAGAGAGAGAGAGAGAGAGCGATATTTTTTACAATATTTAATTTATTTATTACGAGTGTATGTTTGCGATGTTACACTGCTGGCTGGGATGCAAACTGTAAACCACAGGGACATTTAAAATTAACTTGTACAAGGAAAAAGAGCAGAAAGAGACACAACACATCCATCATGGATTCATTCTGAGTGACTTATTCTGAGAGTGCAGCGCCATGCCTGCAACACAAGACTGTGGTTAGGAACAGACGTGCTGAGAGCTAAATGCCAGGATGCTTACAAGCCGTTAAAGAGGACATATTCTGGTCATTTCATGTCATATCAGTATGTAGTGTCTCTCCTGGGACATGTCTCCATGCTTTAATGTTCAAAAAGCTCTTTATTTTTCTCATACTGCCTGTGCTGCAGCACCTCTTTTCACCCTCTGTCTGAAACCAGAGCCCAGTCTGCTCTGATTGGTCAACTGCTTAGAGATGTCCCACCCCCTTAGCCATCACAATGTGTTGGAGCGCTGGCCAATAGAAGCGTGAGTATTACATAGTGATGTCACTATGTTCCGGAAGAAGGTTGGAGAGGAACACAGGGATTTTAGTCTTTGCAGACCATTTAAATGCACAAAAAAGAAGAAGAAAAAAGATAAAACTAGTTTCTATAATCTTATATCTCTATATAATGACTGTGTCTTATAAGGACAACTGGTCTCAAATAAAGTACACTGAATTGAATCACATGATGGGGCCTTGTGGGAAAGACATCTCATCAGCAAACTCAATTACAAAACAAACAAATTAGACTTCAGGAAATCCAATTTACTGTGAAGTGACTCAGTCTCTGCTCAACAGAAGGACCGGCTGAGTCAGAGCCAGAGGAGGAAACACTTCAGAGGAGAGCTGGAGAACAAAGCCTCGACTCAGGAGACAGGAAGCCTTTGATAAACAGGCATCACGCTTCCTGAGTGACCTTTCACAATGATCAATACATTTGGAAGCAGCAAAATATATCCCTTTTTACAAAGAGTTTTGACAACTACAGAGCCGACACACAAGTGATGAGGAGGAGAGGAAGAGGAGGGTTCGCTGAGGAGAGGGAGAGAGCTGGTTTTGAATAATAAATGAGTTGTTTACTGTCTAAAAGGTCTGGACCACCAGAGTCTTCACACACACACACACACACACACACACACACACACACACACACACACACACACACACACACACACACACCTTCTCTTTTCGCAGTGATGCAGAGCGATAATCTGTCGGAAAAACAACCATACAAATCATGACTCCAACCTCTTTCATACAAACACACACACACACACACACACACACACACACACACACACACACACACACACACACACACACACACACATGCACTGGCTTGTGTGTTTGCTTTGACACCAATAGTCATTGATGCGGTTCAGGATTATACAAAGACTTGTCTCGTCTACCAGCTAAAAAGACAAAAAAAGACAGAGGCCCCCAGTGTGTGCGTGTGTATGTGTGTGTGTGTGCAGTTTTTATTAGTCTTGTCCCAATTAGTCACACAGAGACACACTCGCATATATTTGGAAGCATGAGATCTCAGTCAGCTGTGTCTGTGGGGCTGCTTACTCTGGTTTCCATGTCAATTATTGTTTTTTTTTTAATAGAGTCAAAATATAATCAAATAAAGGCTGCAACAATGTCTCCGGTGTCTTCTAGCAGTGTTTGGGGAGTTCTCCGTACTGCATGAAATAATTGGCTGCTCTTTGATTCTCACTGTGGGAGAAATGTCTTTTTAGAGATTCGTTAAAAATGTTGGTGTTTCATTTAAGAGGAAAATTGGACCGGCTTTTCCCCTTACAGGATTAACCGAGGGGTGCAGGAAGTCTGTCCATCCGGTGATTCTGGACTTGGCTCATGACTGTGTTTCTAAGGGGATGTCTTAAAGAAAGATTGAAGAAAAAAGTGAAAGTAGTGTCTGTTGATTTGTATGTGTGTACCTGCTCAGAGACTGCATACGAAAGATAGCTGTATGCATGGTCCTTGTTTAATAAAGACGAATAATAACCTGAGTGAGAGCAGTGTCGGTATTCCCATCGGGAAGTCAAGCACATTTTCTCTGGGTTTAGTGGAACTTCTTATTAACATCAGGAACTTCAAGGCACAAATGGTAGTTATAGGACACCAGAGTTCCTTGTCCGGTATTTGAGGATGATGTGTTTCTGCTTTTGTCATCAAAACGCAACCTCTATAACATTGTGATGAAACGTCTTCGAGTGCAAGTTGGAAGCGCTGATTACCTTTATCTTAACTTTGGTCAAGTTAAGAGAGAGGTCACATCTCTCCTGGCTGACAATCCAGAAAATACAATTAAATATACTAGTTGCATTTCACTCTCTTGACTTCAGAGACATCGACGTCTTTCAAAAACTCTGAGATGATCTTGTCAAAAGTTCAGAGTCAAACTGGAGCAGATTGAGTCTTCAGCTGCTAAAGCTGCTCTGCTCATTAGCATCTCAGCAACATTAAGACACACACACACACACACACACACACAACACACACACACACACACACACACACACGTTTGACTCATTAGTGTGTAAACCACCAGCCAGTGCACGTACACACAAACACACACAAGATCGTCTTTGTAATCATCGTACGCTGCACAACAGGAGGCCTGGGACCCCGAGTGTGTGTGTATATGTGTGTGTGTGTGTGTGAGTGTGTGTGTGTGTGTATGTGCATGTGTGTGTGTGTGTGTGAGGTTTGATTAAAAAGCCCTTTTGTGGTTTTGAGATGCTAATCTTTCTATTATCAGAAGGATAAAGGGGAGTTTAGCTGCTTAAAGACAAACAAATGACTCCTGGCACACACACACCATACATGGCTAATGAGTGCTTTGTGTGAGAGCTTCTGTATGTGTGTGTGTGTGTGTGTGTGTGTGTGTGTGTGTGGATCTTTTTTTAACAAATTGACCGGGAAATGTCTAAATCTGTGTGTGAGCTCTCAGGCTTCACAGCTACACGAACACAACACCTGAAGGAGAAATCCCATCATGTCGGCGACAGGAAGCATTCATGGCGTCACTTCTCCTGTCAGCTTACAGCCAGAGAGGCCAGCGGTGATGTCAGCGGTGAGGCTGAGAGGCAGGTCCAGGATGTGAAGTTCAAAACCCTCTCACGAAAATGAAGTGAATCCAAAAAGCTTTGAGGAGGTTGGATTCAGTTTGAAGCAGCATCTGACCGCAGTCGTTTTTGTTAAAGATATTACAAAGTAGTATGCTTTCTGTTGTATATATTTGTTATGCGTGTAAATGGTCTGCACAGTAGAGGAACAAAATACAAATATGAGCCTGAAACGACCATATCAGGGCCCCTTTAATGATTGATTCCCCTCTGTAAAGGCCTCTACACACCGGCCCGACTTTGGGAGTCAGAGGCCGTCCGAAGCCATCAGAGGCAGTCGCGCATTCGCGTCGCACTACTCAGGTTGGTGTGTCGTCTCTTTACGGCACATTTTCAACCCTCCGGCCTCCTCCCGCCGCCGATTCAACATGTTGAATCGGCGGCGGGAGGCCGCGGGAGGCCAAAGAACGTCGGGACAAATCAATCACTCTGATTGGCTGTTCAGCTTAGCGAATCAGTGCATCAGAAGTGAAGCGGAAGTGAGGGACCAAAACAAACGATAAGAAGGCACACACAGACGGCTAATCTTCCTCATTTTCATCTCACCCGGACGCAAGAGTTTCTTTTTTATCATGACGGCATGGAATGAAGAAAGTGAAGACCAACTGATCAGGCTGTGTTTGTTTGTTTATATTACTAAGTCTGTTCTTCTTCTCTCGGTGTATAAAACGCAGTCTGTCTTCCGGTTGTTGCCTCTTTTGAATGACGAATACACACTACCGCCGCCTGCTGGTAAGGAGAGTTATTGCCACTCGTCGGCTGAAGTATTTGCGGTGTGTTCGTAGGCGGGCGGCTTTATCCGACGAAGCCAACGAAGCCTGACGTAGCTGACGTAAAAGTCGGGACGCCTTCGGTACGCGTTCTTTGGTCTCAGGTTGGTGTGTAGAGACCTTAAAATGTGTGCTGCTGCTGCTGCAGGACATATTATCTCTGCTGCTCTCATACTGCTGTCCACTATCTCACACTCCTGTGCAACTAAAAGAAGCTGGCACATGGATCCACAAAATGCCTTTCCTCCAATTTCACCACACCTAAAGCAAACTAGTGAAGGTCTGCTGTCACAGCGAGGTAGTGATGGTTCTTACTGATGTCCAGCAGTCTCAAGTCTAAACCGTTGCCTTTTTACTGCCTGTGCTGGAATTACAGGATCAACTGTGTGTCAAACTTGCTAATGTGATTAATTTGTGGTAATTTCCTATAACGCGTTTCCAGATAAATCATTAGTCGTAACGGTAGCGTTGAGTCCACTGCAATTTCTTTACTACTAAATTACATTTTATTTATCAAAAAATAAAGCAGAATCACATTTAAAAAACCTACTGACTTATAGAAGAGGGAGCCTCCACTAGTAAGACTCAAACAGGGAAACAAATCATGAATAAATGTTAGATTTCAGTTTGGTTTCCATGTGGGTCCTCTGCTGGAGGTCACATGATCTCTGCATGTAAACAGCAGGGCAGCGGGTTCGTGGAGCTGCTAATGCTCTGACTGGAATATGAAGTCCTCAGTAAGTCTGTTAATGTCCCTGAGGAAACCTACGAGGAGAATAATTCATGACTTTAGACGTTATATCACACTCAGGTTCTCTTGACGATGGGAGCTCCTTCTCCTCTTTTCATCTCGCCTCACTTTCTTCTTCAGATTTTCCCTTCAGTTTCAGTTCAATTCCCATCTGTCACTTTCTCTCTCTCTCTCTTTTGCACTCTCACTAGATGAGATGCACGTCCACTTCAAAGAGTAAAGCTGCATCACTATTCTGCAGGAGAGGAGGAGGAAGAGTTTGACAGACGGACGGACGGAGGAGATCTATAAGATGGAGAGAGAGGGTAAAAGGTGAGATGGAGAGAGCGGAAGTAGGAGGATGTTGAAGTGGTGGGAGGATGTTTCAGACAAACTGTCCTCTGTGTGTTTCAGTGGGAGAAATATATAAATCTCGTCCTGCAGAAAAGATGCATTTTTTGTCGGAGCTACAGGTCAACAACACCCCCACAAGTTTGCACAAACTACTTCAAAAAAAACCTCAGGACTTGTCTGCAACAACCAAAAGGATCGATTCACTAAAGTCCTGCTGAAAGAAATGTTCCCACTTCCCCTCCGTATGTATCTTTGTAAATGAACGAGATATAGAGCTCTTTATAAAATCCTACTATGAAGCAAACAAGCAATGTGCATGCAATCACAAAACTCTTTCTGCTTTTTTGACGCAAAACGATGATTCATATGCGAGACATTAATGTGGCTAATCTACGGTGGCCGACGGGTGCTAACGCGCTACAACGACCCAAAACATTTCCATGAGGAGAAACACGCTGCAGCTTCAACAACTATGCAAATAAAGAAACACAAATGTGCCAAGACAAATGCAAATGAAGAAACATCTTCACCGACTCCACAACACATGCAGTATTTTTGCTGTAAACCCTATACAGATTGTCAAAGTGCGGTACTTAGAAGTATATTTTAAAGTAAATATTACACTAAACATATTTGCAATCTCACATCTGCATTG
Source organism: Dissostichus eleginoides (assembly GCA_031216635.1). NCBI lineage: Eukaryota > Metazoa > Chordata > Actinopteri > Perciformes > Nototheniidae > Dissostichus > Dissostichus eleginoides. Next base: position 7,918,957 of record CM062267.1, on the reverse strand, counting down.
TTCCATTTGCTGTAAACATTTGAATGTGCCTACCGTGGAACGATTATTCTACTTCCTGGAGCTAAAAGTGTAAACAGAGGATCCTTTTGAGTTACATTACGACGTGTCTAAGCTCTTTTAAGAACAACACAATGAGTATTTGGCGAACATAAAGGATAACATTATCATGATGTGTTTATATGTAATCTAGAATAGAAATAAGTATACAGTTGTTTGCAATATACAGTTGTACCATAAATACACACAGGCTGCTCTACACACATTTAAAGAGGTGTGTGTTTTTAACGGTTGACCAGAAGGACCTGCGTGTCTGTGTGTGTGTGTGTGTGTGTGTGCCTACTTAGTTGTTTACATAATCCAGTATGAATAAACATGATGAGACTGCACCACGAACACACACATACACACACACACACACACACACACATGCACACACACACACACACACACACACACACACACACACACACCCGTTTATTTTTATGAAGAAAAAACTGAACTGATATAGGACATCTCCTTATTGTCTTTCTTTCATAATACATTTTTGCTAAATGTATTTGAAAAGATTGCCTAAAGTGGACTGAAGAAAGAGGGACATCCATAGTCGAGAAGAATAGATACAAATACTTTCTTAAGATCCTGTGAACGTTTTCTTACAGAGAGATAATCAAATATGCTACAAGAATACGTTTCGTATGACGCTAGTTGAATAGTCCGATAGCCTGAAAGTCTGCAAACCCAGCACACTCTGGAGATTGTCAAAGTGCGGTACTTGGAAGTATATTAAAAAGTAAAAGCATGATGCTGTGTGCACTAAACAAAATGGATTTGGTTGGAATATGAATATTTCTAAGCTGTCTGAAAATAATTCTGCATCTGATATATTTCTCTAAGTTATAACTGTTACTTTACTAAGGGATATTTTTGGCATCAATTAACTCCAGACTTGGTGAAATATGTACATATTTAAACACCAGAAAAAGAGGTTTGCAAAAGTTTGTGATTGTAAGTGTTAGTGAGTCTTTAAACTCCCGGCTGCACGGGGCGATACATTCAGAGAAAATTCATTTTAAAATAAATTCATAGGCCTAAATATGATTTATAGCACGACCGGCAGTGGAAATAAACAATGTCCCCTGTTGGCTTCCTGGTCCATGGCTGGTGAATGCAGACACACACACACACACACACACACACACACACACACACACACACACACACACACACACACACACACAGTGCTGGGAACTCTGAGCGGCTGATGAATATTCATGCAGCATTTCTGCCGTTCGTTCTCACACTCGTTGTGTTTTCCTCTCCGTCAGACTGACAGCTCTCTCGATTGACACTCGATCGCTAAGCTTCTCCTCTTTCTCTCTCCTCCTTCATTATATCCTCTCTTTTTCCAGTTTTCTCCCACCAGGCAGCCATTACTTCTGGCCTCCTTGCTTCCTACTCTATCTTCTCTTATCATTTCATAACTCATTTCCTTGTTCCTACGTCATACGACCTTCCTTATTCCTTCCTCCTTTACCCTTATCCCTCTTTCCATCTACCTCCTTATTTCCTCCTCCCTTTCTCCTTTCTGCATCATTCTTTCCTTGTTTATTTCTGCTAATCTTCTCCGTCATATGTCTCCTTTCCTTGGTCCTCATGTCATTGTTCCTTCTTTATCTCCTTCCCTTTTTCTTTTTTCTTTGTTCCCGTATGAGATTATTCTTCCTCTATTCCCAACTTGTACTTCTTTCTCTCCCCTTCACTTTCCCTTTCTTTTGTCCTCATTTCTCTCCTCCTTTCTTTTCCTTCTTGGCTGTGTCCTTGCCTTGTTTCTACTGCATTATTCCTTATTAACCTCCTTTATCTTTTGTCTCTTTTCCTTGTTCCTCAAAATATAATTCTTCATTCCTTCCTTCCTTGTCCAAGCTTCCTTATCTTCCTTCTTTTCCTAATTGATTTGTGCTTCTCTTCTCTCTCTTAAATGTCTCCTTTCCTTGTTCCTCATCATGCTATTCTTCCTCCTTACCTCATCTTTTGTAAATTCATATTTGTCAGAATAAACAAGACATTTTTAAAGACCTTTCATTTGGCTAATGAAATTGTGATGGTCGTCTCTTCACATTTCACAGAGTAGAAGATCAATCAAAAGCTCAGAGAATCAATATAATCATATGGTTTTATAATTACCAGTTGAAGCCCTAGAAAGAGATGTACAAAGACAAAATGCAACTGCACAGAGAATTGACTGAAGGGCAGAAAAGAGCACATATCATGGTTAGATATATGACTTCACTCACTGCATCTTAACAAACATATGATGCAGAATTACAGCTGATACATGGACACAGATCACTTTAAAACATATCATGTCATATATTCAAAGATTCATCAACTAAAAGTATCAGTGCTTGTACGAAAGACATGACACACTGCTAGAAGTTAAAGCTGATGCTGAGATGTAGTTGCAAGCAGCTGGAAATACAATTGATGGAAGTCATTATAAATTAATCATACACGCTCTTCTAAGGATGTGTGTTGCAATTTAGCATAAAATGTGTCAATATATATTATTTATTTCCTTACGAAATAAATTTAAAAAAGATGACGTCACTTGTTAGTTTGACCATCTTTCTGTTTCACTATATCTTAATCCTTTTAACGTTTTTTATAAAGCATTTTGAATTGCCTCGTGTTCAAATGTGCTGAATAAATAAAATAAACGTGCCTTGACCAGTAGTACATTTATATTATTGACATAACATTTCTGACCAACACACTACACGCAAAGATATGTTGGTTTTTTTACTGTCACATTTTGGGATTCTCGGCATGTAATCATTCAGACTGAAACACATTACATTCAAAATTATAATAATGTAGGTGTTTATTATAATTACTTAGTCTATTTGCATTGGTAGATTCCTCTTAAATTCAACAATAAGTCAGCCTTACATAATGCCTCATTTGTAGGTTTACAACCTAAATGAAGAAACTGCACTTGATGTCCTTATCAAAAAACGTTTATTTCAAAATAAACGTTTTTAAGAAAATTAAATGGAAAAAGTTGTTGTTTTTTCTGAACTTTTGAGATAAATGTCAGACTTCTTATGAACTGGATAGTTAGTATTCGAGAGAGGCAAAGCTTGGCATGCAAACACCCCTATGCGCCTGCAGCAGGTTGTTCATCAGGGCTAATTACTCACACAAATAAACCACACAGTCAGAAGGTGACTGTCACTGAACAGCCCATGAATGCTAAATTATGAGACATTCAAAACGTATTGAAAAGACTGTCCCTGTACACAGTATTTTACACAATCAGAGGTGGGAAGTTACTAAATACATTTACTCAAGTACTGTACTTAAGTACAACTTTGAGATACTTGTACTTCACTTGAGTATTACCATGTTATGATGTTACTTTATGCACAATGTTTACAAGTACATTTAGCGGATAATTCCTTTATACTTTTCCTTGAGTAGGATTTTGAATGCAGGACTTTTACTTGTAATGAAGTCTTTTGACACTAATATGTTTTACTAGGAGTAGAGGTAACGTTCTGAATACTGAGTATTTTACACCATAAAAAACAACTTATTGAAGCTGTAACACACACAGAAACCAGCAGACAGACACAGAGACAGACACACACACACACACACACACACACATACACAGAGACACACAACACACACACACACACAGAGAGAGACACACAGACACACACACACACACACACACACACACACACACACACACACACACACACACACACACACACACACAGAGACAGACAGATAGACACACACACAGACAGACACACACACACACACACACACCACATTTTAACTCACTTTATATGACGCTGAAGCTCTTTCTCTTCACTTCATAGATGTCCATAGCCACGTCACAAAACGTCCTAGTGTAGATGTTGATATGCTAATGTCATAACGTTGCTAACTTCCGTCCGAAACTTTAAATTACTTTATAAACTTTACATTTTCTACAGTTAATGTGCTTTAATAACGAATGGTTTAACTTCACATTATTGTTTGTTCCTCAGCAGCAGTGGTTGGTGTTGACAGGTATCAGAGGGGATTAATTCCGCATTGCCTCTCTGGGTGTAGTACCATGTTCCACCACTAAGTCTAACTGTCGTTCACCAGCATGTAGAACGGAGGGGGCGCTGTTTCACCACTTGTTGCAGATGTGATGAAAAACTGGGAAGCGAAGAAGACAATCTAACAATCGGCTCTATTTTTAATTACACTCTAACTTTGTATTATTGTTTTTAAGCGCGTCTTATTCTATTTAACCTGTGATATCCTATTCATCTATTTAGCTTATTTTATTGGTAATCTTTTTGGCTTTAATTACTGTTTTAATCTGTTTAAGCTTTGTGTTAAAATGTGCTATATTAATAAAGAAAACTTGCCTTTCCTTGACCATTAGTTGCTCGAAACAATAATCACATAACCATTTCAGTACTACAGCAAAAGTGGATAATTGGGCTATTTGGCATGTCCTTGATTAAACTAGTGAAAATATATATTTTTATAATTGTGTCTATTTTGTCTTAAATTCTCCAATTATTAGCTCTATATAATACCTCATTTGCAAATATTCAGCATAACATTCCTAAATCACTTGTAATACAAAAATGAATTGTAAATGATCTCACCTGCAGGAAAATTATTGCTACAGAAAGCATTTGAAATACAATATATTAGATACATGCTGTGTCCTTTGTTTTCAATTGATTTTAAGTTAAGAGAGACAAACACAACATTTTATTCAAGCACCTTTTTGAAATTAAATTATATGTGTTCATGTGAATCAGTGACTAGATGTACCTTTGTTTTTTCTGATGTATTGATTTCTTGTTCGGTGAAATATAAAGCCATCATCCATCTGTTGACGTGTTTACGAGATGTGAAAAATCATGTGTTGACATGAGGAGGAAGAAAAAGGCAGCACTAAGGAGAGGATGCGAGATGAGAGGAAACAAAGCTTTTTTACTGGGCAATATTAATTCATGTATCAGAAATAATACTTCTGTGCATTGAAATTGTCCAAAATAAAAACAGAGAAAGACTTTCTAAGGAAGAGTCAATAAAAGATGAGAAGAGATCAAAGCTGGACTCCTGCCGTTCTCTCACTTCATATCTGTTTGTTCAAACCCTGTGACCTTCACCTGACCTTTACCCGACCTTCACCTCACGTTTAAATTATTTATCTATGTTATTTGTTATTTAGTGATTTGCTGAACCACACCGTCTCCAAAGGACTTTCAACACGTTATATCTAAAAGGTTTAACATTATACATAATGTAGGAGCAGCTCCTCTTAGTTTTGCCCTTCTGAAAAACTATCAAATTGATGCCAAAAACAATAAATTGCTCTGGTCACTTTTCATTATGAAGTGTGATTTCGTCTCACAGCAGGAGGACAGCGCCCCCCTGTGGTCACATGATCACACTGCAGCTTCCTCTAGGCACTTTATTGTGACATTTAACAATCGTTTCAACACTTTTCAATCTGTGGATCTGTGGCTCGACTGTATTGTTTTCATTTTGACATGTGTTATTAGGAGCAAAGACATCATATTATTTAGCTTTGATATTTACAATAAATTGATTTTTAAACTTTGTAAGAAGAGGGGAAAATGCATGTTACGTTTTAATATTTGAATGTTATGTTTACTTTTTTAAACCTCCATCTTTCGAAAGGTCTGTGGCAGAGATCCTTGGTTATTTGTGGCGGAACAAGCATTTAAATCCTTGACATAAAAAAAAGGAGAAACCATAAAAATTGCAATAAGAGTGCAGATTTCCATAGTAAAGTTTCTTAAATAAAATGAAATTTTCAGTTATGAACATGACTACAATAATTCACAACTATTACTGGTGCATAAACATAATTTTAACGTAGAAGTTGGTCGAACTGGATCATTTACTACTTTAATATATCAAATACATCTTGCTTTAAATGATTATCTGTTGTATATAACATGTTAATCTGTAAAGTAGCTGGCTGATAAATATTGAAGTAAAGGGCACAATATTTCTCTTTGCAATGTAGCGCAGGAGAAGTATAAAGTGGGATCAAATGGAAATACTGAAGTACCTCAGTTGTACATAAAGTACTTATTTACTTCCCACGGTTGAATAATGCAAAGCGGAGACGTTACTGATCATCTTTAATGACACAACAGCCTCAAACATCAATAAATTAACATGTTGCTGAAAAATTAAAGGGAACAGCGTGTAATTTCCCTGTTAGTTGAGACTGAAAAGCTAAATATATATATATACAGTTTATATATATATATTTTTAGCAATAGCATAATGTGACATTGACCCCTATGCAGTCACTGTCAGCATCAGAAAATAAGACCAAAGGACAACAAAATACTCAATAAACTTACAAAATGTTATAATATCCATAATTGGATAATAAAGAAAATATGAACGCTGAGATTTATTGCATTATATTTAACAGTCAGACGATAAAAACCTCAAAAAACCGTCACACGTGGGACTGAGCGACTTCAGACGAGCCGAGTCTTCCTCTGGTCTCTCCGGCTCCAATTCATGTTGAATAAAATAATCATAGCAATCAGAAAAAACAATTATGCACCAACCTTTCTTAAAATGACGTTTGTTACCTTGAGATAGAACTGATAGATCCTGTTGACTTTGCACTTTTAAAACAAAGAATATTGATCTCTGATTCCACATTGTAGTATTGTATATGACTGTAGAGATATTAACTCTAAAGGAGATTATGGACTTCATGTTTTCTTGCACGAAAGAGAATATCCATGCTCTTAAAAAAGGACCGTTTCATTCACTATCCACCTCAGTTTGTTTCCAGAGGTTGGGAAGCTCTGCTGCAGATGTTTTGAAAGAAGTATAAAGTTTTTTCCAGAAGGAGCATCTAATACATGTCCTCAAGTGGGTCAGCGTCAGAGGACAAAGACTACGAGTTTAAAAAGTAAAAAAATCTGGAAAGAGGTGAGATTACCAGACCTCTGCCTTAGCCGCTACTAGCATAACACACCTCAAACCTCTAGGCAAATTGTTGGCTGTTGAGTTGCATTGTGGGTAATGTAGGCGGCCGGTTTTTGACAGAAACGACGACGATATCTCATGATTCTGACAGTGTTAAAGAAGTGCAATTATGAATGTTTTTTTTAAAGCGGCTGTAAGCACACTGTAAAAAATGACCCAGATTAAATCAAACACACCCTGAACAAATGAATAAAAAGACAAAATAAAAATTGAACGACACGCTTTGTTGTGGTGGGATATTGGGCAGCATCGTGTGGAACACAGGAAGCGCCTCCTCCACTTCCTCCAGTTTCCCTGTTTGCAGTGCGGCGGGAAAACACAGCTCACAGGTTCCATTCTCGTGACGTTAGATTCTTCTTCACTTCTTTTTTAACTGCAGTTTCCTCCCCATTTCCACCACACACTTTGTCTCTTTTTGTCCACCTCTCAGGTGCGTCTCCTCTTGGCTCCCCCCGGGCTCGCAGGGTTGGAAGACGACAGAAGTTTCTCCGCAGCTCGACTCCTCTTCCTTTTCTCCGCCTCTTTCCCTCCTCCTCCGCCTCCCCCTCCTCCTCCTCCTGCCGCCGCTGCTCCTCCTTCACTCCCTCCCTTCTCCTTTTCCCGCTCTCGCTCTTTTTCCCGACTGCTGCTCGTTCGCTCCGACATCTTCACCGATGAGTTACTGCCTGAAGACAGAGAAAGAGAGACAGGAAGCAAATCATATTTACACAAAACCTTGTGAAGATATCAACATCGTATTGAAACAGATCTTAAAGAGGACACATTCTGCTCATGTTCAGGTGTATATCAGTATGTAGTGTCTCTACTTTAAAGAGTCCTCTCCTGCTGATGTTCAGGTGTATATCAGTATGTAGTGTCTCTACTTTAAAGAGTCCTCTCCTGCTGATGTTCAGGTGTATATCAGTATGTAGTGTCTCTACTTTAAAGAGTCCTCTCCTGCTGATGTTCAGGTGTATATCAGTATGTAGTGTCTCTACTTTAAAGAGTCCTCTCCTGCTGATGTTCAGGTGTATATCAGTATGTAGTGTCTCTACTTTAAAGAGTCCTCTCCTGCTGATGTTCAGGTGTATATCAGTATGTAGTGTCTCTACTTTAAAGAGTCCTCTCCTGCTGATGTTCAGGTGTATATCAGTATGTAGTGTCTCTACTTTAAAGAGTCCTCTCCTGCTGATGTTCAGGTGTATATCAGTATGTAGTGTCTCTACTTTAAAGAGTCCTCTCCTGCTGATGTTCAGGTGTATATCAGTATGTAGTGTCTCTACTTTAAAGAGTCCTCTCCTGCTGATGTTCAGGTGTATATCAGTATGTAGTGTCTCTACTTTAAAGAGTCCTCTCTGCTGATTTTCAGGTGTATATCAGTATGTAGTGTCTCACTTTAAAGAGTCCATCTCCTGCTGATGTTCAGGTGTATATCAGTATGTAGTGTCTACTTTAAAGAGTCTCCTGCTGATGTCAGGTGTATATCAGTATGTAGTGTCTCTGCTTTAAAGAGTCCTCTCCTGCTGATGTTCAGGTGTATCAGTATGTAGTGTCTCTACTTTAAAGAGTCCTCTCCTGCTGATGTTCAGGTGTATATCAGTATGTAGTGTCTCTACTTTAAAGAGTCCTCTCCTGCTGATGTTCAGGTGCATATCAGTATGTAGTGTCTCTACTTTAAAGAGTCCTCTCCTGCTGATGTTCAGGTGTATATCAGTATGTAGTGTCTCTACTTTAAAGAGTCCTCTCCTGCTGATGTTCAGGTGTATATCAGTATGTAGTGTCTCTACTTTAAAGAGTCCTCTCCTGCTGATGTTCAGGTGTATATCAGTATGTAGTGTCTCTACTTTAAAGAGTCCTCTCCTGCTGATGTTCAGGTGTATATCAGTATGTAGTGTCTCTACTTTAAAGAGTCCTCTCCTGCTGATGTTCAGGTGTATATCAGTATGTAGTGTCTCTGCTTTAAAGAGTCCTCTCCTGCTGATGTTCAGGTGTATATCAGTATGTAGTGTCTCTACTTTAAAGAGTCCTCTCCTGCTGATGTTCAGGTGTATATCAGTATGTAGTGTCTCTACTTTAAAGAGTCCTCTCCTGATGATGTTCAGGTGTATATCAGTATGTAGTGTCTCTACTTTAAAGAGTCATCTCCTGCTGATGTTCAGGTGTATATCAGTATGTAGTGTCTCTGCTTTAAAGAGTCCTCTCCTGCTGATGTTCAGGTGTATATCAGTATGTAGTGTCTCTACTTTAAAGAGTCCTCTCCTGCTGATGTTCAGGTGTATATCAGTATGTAGTGTCTCTACTTTAAAGAGTCCTCTCCTGCTGATGTTCAGGTGTATATCAGTATGTAGTGTCTCTACTTTAAAGAGTCCTCTCCTGCTGATGTTCAGGTGTATATCAGTATGTAGTGTCTCTACTTTAAAGAGTCCTCTCCTGTTGATGTTCAGGTGTATATCAGTATGTAGTGTCTCTACTTTAAAGAGTCCTGTCCTGCTGATGTTCAGGTGTATATCAGTATGTAGTGTCTCTACTGGGACATGTCTCCATGCTTTAATGTTCAAAAAGCTCTTTATTTTTCTCATACTGCCTGTGCTGCAGCACCTCTTTTCACCCTCTGTCTGAAACCAGAGCCCAGTCTGCTCTGATTGGTTAGCCTTTGCAGACCATTTACATGCACACAAAACGTTGTTTACACACACTACTGGAAGGGAATATCCCCAACAAAGCAGAATATGTCCCCTTTAATCCTAAAACATAGCTAATTTTTAAATAAAGAAAAACATTTTGGTCAGTGTTTCTCAATCTCTACATGTGACATGGACATGAATGGTTGGAAATGTTGTTAGATGACAAAACCAGCCTGTTTTCAGGCTATGCTAGTGATTTAACCTGTTAAGCCCTGAGCCTGTTTTCCAGGTCTCTGGCTCGAAAATGACATTCCCAGAACAAATTACTATATCTTCACTTCTAAAAGGGGTAAATTAATAATCTTTGATTAATAAATCAAAAACTGAAAATAAGTCTTACCGTAGCTGTTTCTGATCAAAAGTTGGGTTCAATGGCATTAAAACACATAAAACGCTGCTGAAGGTTAATCCAATATGTCTGTGTCACTTTGAAATGATTACTGATAATCCATCGTCATATTTATGGCAAAAACTGAGTTTTCATATATAGCTGCTAACGATAGCTACGAGAGTGTATGACAGCTTCCAGTTTGGGCATTCTGGCTACGCATCACTATATTCACCAATGGGTAATGTTTAGAGGATTTTAGGAACTTCCCCTCGATTCTATTGGCTCTAACGGTTAAAAAGAGATGTCAATCATCAAAATCGACCGAGGGGGGCCAGAGATATGGAAAATGCCCCAAATGACCCCAGAAGTGTTTTTTTTTTCTTCTAAATCTCTCTAAAAAGGTCAAATGTCACTTGTTTTGCATCAATCTTGATACAGGGTACTTATTATATTTTATAGTTTGGATTCCTAATGCTTTTAGTCTACTATCCCATCATTCAAGGGTAGTTTTCACTATAAATAATGGTTTATTTTTTGGACGGACACTATAATTTACATGTTTTTTACTATGTTCAATCTGAATTGACTTTAAAATTAAAAAAATCTATACTGATTCTGACTTTTCTACATCCAACTCACAGGTTTATCATTGCTTTGAGAAAAAAGATTATTAATTTACCCCTTTTAGAAGTGAAGATATAGTCATTTGTTCTGGGAATGTCATTTTCGAGCCTGAGACCTGAAAAACAGGCTCAGGGCTTAACAGTTAAAAAGGAGGCAGTAATGCCCACATAATTTAACAAGCTGCTCGGCAAGTAAAGAAGGATGTAAAAACAATGCTGGATTTGACCTAATTTAAGAAATCAGCTTTGCAAATGTTACAAAAAATTACACACTTTGGTGAGGGCTCAAGGAAACAAACAAGGTCTTTAGGGGAGAATGATGAACTGTAAATGTTAGATTGTATTTAATCTTCCCTACAATGTGAAAGAAACGTTTCTAATTTAGAAAGTGTAAAGAGACATGAAAAGGTTTGACATGAGACAAAGCTCAGCTGCAGAACAAAGGGGGGGATACTTCAGATGTCAGGCACCTGAACCCTTCAGCTACCAGAGCGCACCATTAGCATTAAAAATATATGGTGGTGGGGGGGTGAGAGGGGGAGGAGTATTACCTTCTTCATGTGTAGCTGGAGGTTCCCTCTCCATCCTGAACTCTTCTTTGGTCTCCTCCTCCGAGCCCAGCTTCCCTACAAACACAGAGACAATATATAGAACAGTTAAAGGAGTAAAACATTTACCACTTCAGTGACTCAAAACCACAGACCATAGGCGCGTTCACACCTGAGTACTTTTCCCGGGAACTAAGTACGGCAAAGTACTTGGTGTGAACGCGGCTTATGAGTCAATCAAAAGTGATGCATAGAGAAAGTGCTTCTGAAATATCTCATCAACTATTGACATTCATGTTCCTCTCAGGATGCACGTCAAACATTTTCTTTATGTAGGCTTTCATGTAAGAGGAAATTAGCATTGTCTTGATGTATTGATTTGATTTCTGCGCCTACCTTAAAAACAGCTAGCTATTAGCATTGATCAGTATTTACAGATACTGTTTATAACTTCACCTTCACAGAATCTGTCTGTTGCCAAGTCCGTTTCACATGCAAGGAATGTGCTTGGATAATATTGGAACATACATTGGCAGTCGGAGAAAAATGAAATGCACAAACAAGAGCTACTATTGAAAAAGAAGAAATGTATTAAAAACTATTATAAGATCTAAACATGTGTGCAAGAAACATAAATATACAACATTACAATAAGAACATGATAATGACTGTAAAGAAAATATGAACCGTCTATCTGGAATTAAAAGTGAAAGAGCTGTGCAGTGTTGGTGCTAGTAATGTACAGAAATGTGTAAAACAGATTTACGTGATTAAAAATGTATCTAAAAATAAATATGTTGTAGTTATGGCACCGAACCCTCAGCATCATCGCATGTCAGCAACTATTAATGTGTGAAATGTCAAATAACAAATACAAGGAACTGAGGCGGAAATTACAGAAATCAGATCCAAATTATTGATGTTATTATTCTCACCTTCTTTCACTTCCTGGATGATGTCATCAGGCAAAGAGAAGCTCTTCTCTGTGTTTGGAAACGGCAAAATCTCCGACTCGTGCTGCATCACACACACACACACACACACACACACACACACACACACACACACACACACACACACACACACACACACACACACACACACACACACACACACACACACACACACACACACACACACACACACACACACACACACACACACACACACACACACACACACAGATTGTGAAGACAGTCAGCTAATGCTCAACACACAGTGTGTATGTGTGTGTATGAGTGTGTATACGTGTGTGTGTGTGTGTCCTCACCAGAGCCTGCATATCGTACATGGTTCCCAGATGATCCCAGATGACGGAGGAGGAAACCTGCCTCCCGATGTTCTGACTGAACTTATCTCTGATGCAGATCATGTGGAAGTGACGGTTCACTCCTGGAAAAAGAATCAAATAGTCAAAAGAGAAAAAAAGAGAAAGAGTTAAAAATCTGTGTACAAACGACACACTGACTGGATATATACTAAACTTTTTATATATTGAATAGTTAAAAAGGGCTTTATCTGGCTGAACAAGGGGTTAAAGCACATCTGGACTGTAATGAGACGATATAAATAGTACAAGAAGGAAAACACTATTTACTTTCTCAGAATCAGAATACCTTTATTCGTCCCACAGAGGGGAAATGTACAATTCAGCACATTGATGTTTCCAGCTTTTATACAAGACACCAATGTGCTTTACCATCTTACACTTATAGCACATTATTATACGCATCTTGTGACAAGTGCTACCAAATTATATTAAAACTATACTTTGAAGACAGTGCCTTATGATTATTAAAGGTTAGAAACTGTCATCAAACTATATATGTGACTTGAGCAGTGTATATTACAAAACAGAAATGCAATCGATAAAACTTCCACAAACGTATTTCCTGAGGGTCTAAGGGGGCTTTACCTTTTACCATTACTCCACTACATTTGACAGCTTTTCAGATTATCATTCATCCAATTCCTGCCCAGTTAAAACCAAGCGTCTGAGTCTTTAAAAGCCTCTTGAATCAGCTGGAAAAGGCATCCTTACAAAGCTGCAAACAGGGCTGTTTTTCTGAGAAACTCATTAAAACGTGAGAAGTCACATGGTGGAACGTGTTTAGAGATATGTTGTTGTCTCTGTACAAAGCTCCAAATATATGATGATTTTATTGAATATGATGCATTGCTTCAGATTAAACTAGCCATGAGTATAACAAAGTTAAAATTAGGCTTAAACATATAGCAGTAAAATGCAATATACACACTAATGCAGCAGTAATGTAAATTTGACGACGTGAATACTTTTATTTAAGAAAGGATGTGTGTGCAGAACTTGCAGTGGAGCGTTTCACTGTGTGGTAAGAGTTTTTTAATGTACGTACAGAAGTTGGTTGTAACTAAATACATATACTCAAGAACCGTACAATTTTGAGGTACTAGTATAACTTTAGTTGAGTATTTCCATTTAATTATACTTTATACTTCTACTCCACTACATCTTATAGGGAAATAATGTCAATTTTACATTTACTATTTTTAACAAAATACATCTCTAAAAATATAACTAGTGGACTAACTCTTTAACTCAAATATTTAAATATTTTACAAAAAGTGAATCTGAACTTTGTCTTCAACAGTAAAGTGCTACTTGATGCCACAATATTATCTAGAAATGTCACAAATATGTTGCCAATTATTATTACTTTTGATACTTTAAATACATTTTGATTATAATACTTTTGCACTTTGACCTAAGTAAGATTTGCAAGCAGGACCTTTACTTGTAATTAAGTATTTTGACCTTAATGTGGAGGTACTTTTACTCAGTAAAGCTTCGGAGTACTTCTTCCACCACTGTTTACATATGTCAACTTTACATATAATATCTAAAAACGTCTTCCAACCATGTCTGCTACACTGCTTATTGTAAAAAGAAATAAAAACAAGTAACACACTATAAACTGAAAAGTGTGTCGTAGTTAAAATGTTATTTTATTCCATAAAGATGTGTGACGTTGTTGTTGTTGTTGTTTTTAAATGTAGCTGCGTGGTGTCTCAGATCTGGTTTAAATCAGATTAAACTAAATGATCTCCAAGAAAACATCTAACTTTAGTAAACAACAACATTTCCAGGACCATCCAGAGTCACTTCAGGGACTCAAAGTCTGTCCGTGACCCCCGGTTTGGGAAACACTGTTAAACTCGTAGAAGTGGACAGCCGTTTACGACCGTTAAAGCTAACATGCTAACATGCTAACACCGTCTCTCACCGACAGGTTTGTGTCCGATCATCGCGTGAAACAGACAGACCTCCACCTCGTGGCTCCACACCACCGAGTCGTCCCCGGTGACCAGGCCCGAGTCCGGTGGCTTCTCGTCGGTCTGATTTAGGGTCACATCTGCCTCCCCCATTTTTAACTAAAAAGGGCTAAAAACAGGCAGAAAGAAGAAGCTAACCGAGCCACAGAAAGCTGCCGGCAGCCGGAAATACGAGACTACTTCCGGGGATTATTTTTTCAGAATAAATTGTCTATATCACATAAATATATTCCCCAAAATGTAATTTGACCTTTCTATGTTATTAGGTAGATAACAAAGCCATGTTAAGGATAAAGGAATGCACGATATAATATTGTAATAATATAAGGAAATGTAGTATAATAGTCATTTATATACTATCCAATGTATAAGTTTCTGTTCTGTAGTTTATGAATATCTATCTGTTGGTGCAGCATGTTAGTCTTTTATAGAATAATCTAACGTATCCAGAACCTTTTTTATTGAGTATTCTTGCTACTAGCACGTGTCTTTCATACCGTAAACGTTATTTCGATCTCTCTGTCTGTACAAACACACAGAAAAATGACATTACAGTTGACTTGCTGTTATAATTTCTTATTTTATTGTATTATGTTTTACTTCTTTCCACTTTTCAAATATTGTAATGCCTCAACACAATGCAGACAGAACAACCTTGTTTTCCCCTAACCTACTAAATAATTAACTAAACAAAAACAAAGACATAAAGAAAGTAATAAAGGAATGTCCGATATAGCAGCAGAAATAAATAATTATTTTCATTATTAATCAGTAGGCTACCAGTTGCAGTTGTAACAATTCTGAACTTATCTTCAGAATAAAAGCCAAAAGTCAAAAGGTCAACAGCACTATATCTTTCAGAAAATTAAATTCTGCTTATTAATAAACCAGCAGAGCTTTAAAAAGTAAAAAAGCTAGAGAATACATAGCGTGGTTGTCATGTAATAAGATGGGACAGACCTTATTGGGTAATGTTTAGAATTAGATAACCAACTCAACCTTTTTGTAATTATTGGCTGTGTGATCTACATTCCTATAATTTGTATTAATGTCAGGTGCCTAAAGAGGATGCTCAGCATTATTTGTTTTGTACCGTCAACCAGGGGCGGACTGGGACTAAAAATCAGAAACTCGACCGGCCGACCGGCCCAACTCGTTACCGCTAGTCAATTGTCAACAGGGGGGGTCATGGTGCTAGTGAATTGTCTGACCGGCCCACTTCGGTACCGGCCCACCGGGAAAACTCCCGGTATTCCCAATGGCCAGTCCACCCCTGCCGTCAACACATTTTCACTATTTCTAAGGCCTGTCACCTTATGAGGTGTGTGGCGCAGTGGACTAGTGCGTTGGTGTTCAGATCAGGGGAGCACAGATTCAAACCCCACTGCAGTCTGCATGTCGTTGTGTCCCTGAGACACTTCACCCCAAATTGCTCCTGTGGGGATTGCCCAAAGTGTTGAGTATGTATGTCCCTTTGGATAAAAGCGTCTAACAAGTAACATGTAATGTAACCTAGAGATGTCAGATCACAAGAATGCATTTTAGAATTTTCTGGTACTCTTTATGTAAAGTCTTGTTACTTTGTGTTACTTAGTTATAATATACCTAAAAGAGCTGCATCCAACAAAAACACACTGACTCAGTTATGCTTCTCTACGGTGATCAAAACACCAAAACGTTTATTGCAAATGAAATAGATATACAGTCAGGGCCGTAAAATGACTTCCTGCACAAATGCAACCAGAGAGAGAAAGAGAAATAAAAACAGAAAACATTTCAGGTGCATTATATTTAAAATGATGAGGGGCTACTGAACGTCACTGAGCTGAATGTGGGCATCATACTTCCATTTATTTTCCTGTTTTACATCGAAATACAAAAAACTGAGCATCTTTTTCATAAAGCAACAACATCGATAACATTGAGAATAATGATGGCGGCTGATCAGTCCAATCAGAGAAGCTTTTCTCAAGCATCCAGAAACCCAGAGAGCTGCTCTACATTTTCAAAATGTGAGCAACACATGGTGTCCTAGAGACATGTTTTCATTTAGAAAAAAAACCTCTAAATTAAATAAAAAGTAATTAAAAAATAACTAATTTAAAAAAAGTAAAAATTGAGATTTCTGATGGTCAATATCTTGAAGAGTCAGAATAATTAAATCTCAGTATTCTGACTATTCTCAAAAGTCTTCTGACAAATTTCAGAACTTTATTGTGAAATTCTGACTTAAAAAAAACAAAAGACTCTCAAAACCAATTAAAGAAAAATAAATGTTAAGGTGTACAATGCATTTTGGGAAATGTTGTTCGCATTTCTTTTTGAAACATACACCTAATATTTAGGATCTCTCATGATTGGCTGGTTTAATTTGGAACATTCTTTTTTTAACTCATCTATTGTGAGATAACAAATCTGACTATAAGCAATAGCTTTGGACATTTTTGGCATCTTAAAATTCAAATCACACAGCAGAGAGACACTTGAACATCTGTATGAAGACAGGTGTGTATGAGAATACATCTAAGGGGCAAACATCTGCACACTGTTGACTGTTTTGGTCAATTCATTCAATACTTTTTTCAGTCAAGCAATCTTTATCACATCTTACAAATGGTTTTTAAAGAAATGTCAACTGTGCGATAACCATTTTTTGTAACTGATCAATCATTTATCGGCTTTCTAAAACAAGGTAGTAACAATAAAGAAGTTGGTATCATTGTAGAAAACATTTGATGATGAATTAATGGCATTAATGGTTTGGACCAACAGTCCGTAACCCCAGATCATTTAGTTTACTTATCAAGACAGAATGCTTGTGGGAAAAAACACAAACGCTCCTGTCTCCTCGGCTCATTCAACAGCCTATTGGACAAGGAGACCACAAGGCCCCGCCCCTCGCAGCCTGTTTGAGGACTGTTAATATTCGCAGAGGAGGTTCAGACTTCCTCCTCTTCTCCTCCCTTTACTTCTCACATTCACCTCACAGGCCAGAACTTTAAGACTGAAAACAGATGTACAAAAGATCTGACTCAACTTTAGTTTAACCAGGCAGGTAAATGCTCACCTGTAGAAGTAGGGTAAACTCTGAAGAAACAGAACTAATACAAAAAAAAAAGAGCTGAGTGATTTGTAGCTAAAGAGTAAGAGCTAAATAACAGCTCCATGAAGAGTGCATGATGTAAAACAATCCCACACTTCATGTAGAACAGTTACTATATGGATTAAAGAGAAATAAGCCAATTCATTTTTCATTTAATCTTCACATCCTGTAATATTTAAATTCTGAAAACACTGGCTGACTGGAAGAAAAACAAGAAAAGGTCAATCGTAAAGACTACAGCTTGTAATGTTTGTTAAAAGCTACCAGTTGTTAAATTGCTGAAGCTTCTAAAAAATTTAATAAAAATGAAAATACACATTTGTGAGGTGTTTCAAAGATGTATGTTCTTACACAGTGTTGGTTTAGAGCTAAACATGAGATTTGATGACAAAACAATTATTATTTCCTGTGATAAAAGTGTAAAAAAGTTAAAAAAAGAACACTATCATACACAATGTCTGACCTCTATGACATGACATACTGCTTGAAATGGTCACCGCAGATTTAATTTGAGGACATTTTAGCGCCACATGCCTGATGATAAGCAGGATTTATTTCCTTACATGCATCTGGTACAGTCAGTTTAAAGGTCAGGTGGATGTACAGTACAGCTTTGACAACATGAGCAAAGTATACAATCAGAAACAAAATGTTCCCCATCTTAAAATTCTGGCCTTTAACAAAAAAAACAACAGGAAACACAGATGTGAGAAAGCAGAAGGCAGAATGAGCGGCGACCCGGCGCCAAATTAAACCAGAGATGAGAAGAGACCCAGAAACAAAGAACCACCGCGGGACGATCGACAGGAAATCAGGAGTTTGAGAAGTCACATGGTGGAATATACAAGCTCAGGTACCTTATTCAAAAGAGTGAGAATCGTGGCTCTTTGTTTGAGGCTTTGAAACAAAAGACAGAAGCACTTGTTTGACCGTGGGATTTGTCCACTTTTGAGGCGGCATTATACGCTCTTTCAAACAGTGGAAGTTTACTTGTTTCCTGGTCTGAGCCAACGAGCTGCAAACACACAAGCAGATCAGATCTGGTGACGCTGCGTCTGCTTTCACATGCATATTATTAAATGTACATTAAAACACTCGGTGTGTGTGTGTTTTTGGGGGGGAAAGCCGCAGAGGATGTGTGTGTTCCCTGTGTGCGTGCAGCTGAGAGACAGACAGAAGAAACATGGCAGGCACAGAGTCTGAGCTGTCGTAACGAAACAACCTTTAATTACAAACACCACCGTCGCTCGCACGACAGCAGCTGTTACCACGGAGACCAGACACGATCAACGCTGGCTACGTGAGAGCCCCCTGTTGAGATCCCTGCCCGGCGACAAACAGGAAGCTGGAGAGGCGGGAGGGGGAGGGGCTTCGTTGAAATGTGGCGGCAGCAGGCTGGATGAGAAGTGTTTGAGGAGGGCGGGTGGTGGGGGGGCGGAAAGCGATGGATGCTATTGGTCCTTCTTCTCTGTTTCCTCGTCTTCTTTAACCTCCGTGTCCTCGGGAACGGTCTCCTCATAACTGTACAGAAGACAGAGGAACACAGCTCAGAGTAAAGTCATCCATACAGGGCCTGACCTGTAATAACAGCACCCAGGATATCTCATCCTTATCTTGTTTTACTAACGCTAAAAAGGCACTGAATCTGAGTCAACACAGAGTTCACTTATGGAGCCATCAGCATGTTTAGGGCTGCACAATTAATTGAAATTATATTGACACGGTAATATGGACTAGTGCAATATGCAAGTTGCAGTAAATGCAATATTTGGTAAGATTAAATATTGTGAAGCTGAAGTCCCAGCCTACAAATGGTATTGTAGGGACTTTACAAAAAGATTACCTTGTTTGGTTTATATGGAAGAGGATTAGGGACACATTTTATTTATTTTATTTTTTTTAGATCCGACCACAAGTAAACAAAATGTTTGAGTTTTGAGAATAAAGTCAGAATTATTTTTTCTCAGAATCCTGAATTAAATAAAAACAATAGTACTTTAAGAATTAACTTGCATAACCTAATTCAAACATATAATTGACATTGTTGTACTCTTTAATATTAACCAACTTATTGTTGATTCAATACAGTACATCAGCGGAATAAAAAATAAAACAAATGATCTGTAACTGAAAATGTATTATTTAAAACATATTTTTGCATAAATTAAAACTATTTAACAATAACTTCATAGCTGATATTGATATAATACTGTCCTTATGAATAATGGAGTGATGGTCTGCAGTTAAAGAGCGATAGACAGACGGATGGATTGATGGCAGTGCTCGTTATAATCCTGTTTACCTTCCCAGGTGAGACAGGAAGGAGAGGGGAGAGTAAAAAGAGAAGGGGCGGGGCCTCTACATGGAGTTGGGCTGTAACCCGCGGCGGCGAGGGGAGGAGCGTGTCAGCATAGAGACAGCGTCCATGGAACTAGCCAGGCTGGCGGGGGAGCCGCTGACGGTCGGGAAGGAGGTGAGGCGGGGGGAGGCAGGGAGGACCTCCTCTGAAGACTCAAAGCTAACCAGGGGGGAGGAGAGGAGAGGAGGAGAGGATGGGAGAGGAGAGGATGGGAGGGATGGGAGAGGAGAGGATGGGAGAAGAGAGGATGGGAGTGGAGAGGATGGGAGAAGAGAGGATGGGAGTGGAGAGGATGGGAGAAGAGAGGATGGGAGAGGAGAGGATGGGAGAGGATGGGAGAGGAGAGGATGGGAGAAGAGAGGATGGGAGAAGAGAGGATGGGAGAGGAGAGGATGGGAGAGGATGGGAGAAGAGAGGATGGGAGAAGAGGATGGGAGAGGATGGGAGAAGAGAGGATGGGAGAGGATGGGAGAAGAGAGGATGGGAGAGGAGGAGAGGATGGGAGAGGAGAGGATGGGAGAGGATGGGAGAGGAGAGGATGGGAGAAGAGAGGATGGGAGAGGAGAGGATGGGAGAGGAGAGGATGGGAGAGGAGAGACATGGCGGAGAAAATAAGAATGACAAATATAGGTGGTAAAAAGAGGATAAGACAAGAAAGAAAAATAGGAAAAAATATATATAAAAGAAAAGAAAGGTAAAGAAAGGTGAAAAGGGGGAGGAGAGAAAGAAAGAGAGAATGTGGTAAGTCTTTTTATCTTAGTTAAATTTAATTACAACTACTATTTGTATCTGAGAAATGTGAGGGATGGAGGATAAAGTAGAGGACAAGAGAAGGGGAAAGGAGGAGAACGAGGAGGGGAGGGAGTGATGAAGCAGACAAGATGACGAGATAAAAAAGGAAAGAGTAGAAGAAAGGGAGCCGAGGAGGACGAGGAGGGGGGACTGGACAAGGATTTGGGAAATTAAATGACGCCTAGAGATGAGGGCTGTCACTCAAAGATGAAGACAGACAGGTTTATGATCTACTGTCTGAACTTGGCAAGCTCCGAAACATGGA
The DNA here is from genome assembly GCA_031216635.1 of Dissostichus eleginoides. Lineage (NCBI taxonomy): Eukaryota > Metazoa > Chordata > Actinopteri > Perciformes > Nototheniidae > Dissostichus > Dissostichus eleginoides. The sequence goes on along the minus strand of CM062267.1, from coordinate 7,897,890 downwards.
ATGATGCAACGCTTGATAGGTTTATTTTCGGAAGGGAGGGATTTTGCAAAAATGTCATTCTGTATTTTGATACTTTTAGTTATTTAGGCTTTTTAGTTTATTTATTTTGTAATGAGGATTCAAAAGGGTTTCACTCCAACCAGCTTTGAGATTTGAACACAGTTATAGATGTAAATGTTTTAGTACTTAAACCAAGAAATGCAAACGCCTACATTTTTAGATATTTTAGGACATGTTTACCATCATCAGATAATATGAACAACGGTACAAACAAAGTTTAGACTAAATACCCAGTTATTCCGCTAACCTGTTATATAGCTAGGGTGACCAGGTGCCAGAAAGCCACAAGTGGGACAGAGAGTATGTTTGTGTGGGACAATGTGGGACATGTAAAAGTCGACGCGTGAACTGTCAAGCGGGACATCTGGTCACCCTATATCTATATATATATATATATATCTATATATATATATATATATATATATATATATATATATATATATATATTATATATATATATATATATCTATATATATATATATATATATATATATATATATATATATATAGCACAATGAACTGCTGTGGGGTTTATGTACCAATGGCTTCAGTCTAATCTCTTTGAATCAGTCTCAGCTCGATTCAAATGTCTCCCAAAATGAATCTGTGAGAATGATCTCCTACAAACATCAAATGACCTTCCCTGGATGTGTGGTTGCCACGGTAACTCACCTGAACAACTCCGTGAGCTCTCCTTTGACCAGCGCTACGAGGCAGGGGAAGCCGATGCAGGCCGGGACCAGGTACAGCAGAGCAGGCTACACACACACACACACACACACACACACACACACACACACACACACACACACACACACACACACACACACACACACACACACACACACACACACACACACACACACACACACACACACACACACACACACACACACACACACACACACACACACACACACACACACACACACACACACACACACACACACACACACACACACACACACACACACACACACACACACACACAGGTTTTGTAGCATTGAATGTTGCTTTATAGTCAAATAGAAACTTCACTTGGTAAACAAGTCACAGTGTACATAGATTAGATTAGAAAGTTCAATGTCTGAAGAGCAGATGCACATGTAGAGAGTGTACAAATGATTGAGCCGAATAAAAACACCTCATTTGTTGTTGCTTTTTAAGCTGGTTATGAATTTTTATTACACAGCTTTCTCTAATATGGGTCAATTTATTTTAATAAGGAACATTTGATTAATTGCAGCTTCTAGTTCCTGAAGCTTTTTTATAGCAGGGGCTATTTGTTCAAAAGGGGGGAAATGTCTGTAAGGAAACTTTAATACCAACATGTTATGGCACATTAAAAACATATAACTTTGAAGATATTGTTTTCATTTCTTGGATTACACTTTGAAGATCATCAACATCCCAGCAAGTGGTTTAGATTAAGCTTAAGATGCTTTTCTATGCCGAAAATAATAAAACAATGTACTTTTTTCAATACATTACATTACATGTTACTTGTTAGACGCTTTTATCCAAAGCGACTTACATACTCAATACTGTGGGCAATCCCCACAGGAGCAATTTGGGGTGAAGTGTCTCAGGGACACAACGACATGCTGACTGCAGTGGGGTTTGAACCTGTGACCCCCTGATCCCAACACCACTGCGCCACACGCCTCCCCTCTCAATAGTGCATGACCTCTGACCCCTTCCCTCATACCTGTGCGTGTTTGAAGGTGTGCATGACGAAGATGGTGAGGCCCAGTCCGAAGATGTAGGCCAGGAAACTGGAGTAGAAATACGTCTTGCTTTGCTTCTTTAGGCTGCAGGAAGAAAGGGAACGTTTCAATAAGAGAAGAAGCAGCAGAAGCAAAAGAAGGAGAAGATGAGGAGAGTTGGTGTTACCTGACGTCGAAGCGCAGCAGCAGAGCGATGAAGATTCCTGGGATGACGATGTCCCCGAGACCCAGCATGGCAAAGTTACTGGCATCAAGTCCTCTCTCCAGTAGATCCTGAGGAAACACCACTGGAGGAGAAAGAGAGAGAAATACAACTTTATAAATAAAAACATTGTCTGAAATGAGCTTTTTGTTGTTAGGAAAGGTGTCTCAGACAGGTTGTGACCACTGTGAGCTCAAAATACCCACAGCAGCGTGAGCACTGAGGCAGTGACTCATTTACTCGGAGATATTTGTGCAGGTATTCAGAACAACCTCACATACTCACATTTGATTGGTGCTTCAAAGGACTTGGCAACGGTTACCATGACGTTGGTCCCAAACACCTGGGGACAAAGAAAGAAATAGAAAAAGACAAATTATGTACAATTTTTGTTTTGTTTAAAGGCTTCTTCTCCAATTGAAGTTTTCGGATGAAACTCGTTTTTTTAATCCCAGTAAGTATAGTGTTTTTTATTAAATTTAGATTGTGAGTGAATGTGTGTGAGGAAGGTAATCTCACCCAGAAGACGTCGTAGACGAAGAGCCCCCCCAGCAGGATGCAGCCGGTGCTGACGTTGTTCAGGTGGAGCAGCTCCACTCCGTTCAGAGCGAACGCCAGGCCGAACAGGTTGTTGGCTATCCAGTGCTGCGACACACACACACACACACACACACACACACACACACACACACACACACACACACACACACACACACACACACACACACACACACACACACACACACACACACACACACACACACACACACACACACACGTGGATCGTATCACTCCAGTTTTTGAGGATTTAGTTTGTATAAAAAAATCCAAGAAAACTACAACACATCTTTTAAAGTCGAGGCTAAAGTCTTTACCTCTGCTTTTCACTATGATCTAATGCTTCTGTTTTTATAAAACACTTTGAATTGCCTTGTGTTGAAGTGTGCGATATAAATACACTTGCCCATTGGCATAGCAACAGGGCTTAACTGCATTTAAAAAAAAAAGTTAAATGCACTTTATAGTGCTTTACAAGGGATAGACAAAAATTGGAATGTTGAAACTAGTAAAATATTACAAATAAAGTCACAATGATTGTTTGAACACTATACAATGACAAAGATAATAAGAGGATGGTAGTAAAACAGTGCTGCCACACATTGTGCAGCTCTTCAGGAGTGTCACCAACAATAACAGCTGCTGCTATTTCATCTTTGATTTCCATATGAACTCTTTAAAGGTTACCTTTTTGAGCAGGTACCAGACTCCCACCACGCTGCTGATGATCAGGCACAGCAGGTTCTTGGTGTCAAACTCATAGTTGACTATTTCTGTGGGGAGACGGAGAGATATGTGGAGCTTTGGTCAGACTTGATTCCAAAAAAAAATCTTACCGAGACAGGTTGAAAAGATTTTCTCTGGATTATTATGAAACAAACACTATTTTTACTAAGCTACCAATATCCCTGTTTAAATGCAAGAGTTTCCTATTGGTAGCCGACTCGTAATATCAGCATATCCTTCACGTCAACTGAAAAAATCCTCAATCAACAGCAAAACATTGGTATCGTACATCGGTGCATCCCTAGGAAGCATCCTGTCTCTGGTTTTGTCGGTTGGGTGAACCAGTTATTTAATCACAGTGGAATCAAAGTAATTAAACAAATCATAGATTCCTGATCATCAGTATAAGATGAAATGATAAATTAGTGCTCTATTAACATCCTTAAACACTTTATTCAGCAGGTCTCACCTTCTTTGGCCTCTTCGGAGCCCTGAGTGAAGAGCAGCTGGAACTGTTTGTTAGGGAAAGAAGCTGGAAAGATCCTGGACATCAGAGGGCTGACACGCAAACAGGAAGAAATCATAAATCATCCAAACGTTTAAATGACTTTCTGTGCATCCATTTGTCATTAATCACAACATCTAGTATGCATGTGTTGCTTTACCTCATGATGTGAGACAGAGCCAGCACGCCCAGGCCAAAGAAGTAGATGGACAGCAGCATGTTGATGTACTCTTGAGAAAATACCTGCGCCAGAACACATTCAACTGAGTGTGGAAGACATTACTTTGAATTGGATTTGCATGCCTTTTATCTTTCAATCGTTCTGTTATTAATTGTATGCATGTAAAGAGCTGCTGTTTTTTTATTCTCTTAGGCTGGCCCTAGTTTTTTGCAGGTTTCCTATTATTCATGAAAGCATGACTGAGGAATTGTTTGAGATTTGTGGAAATATTTCACTCCCAAACATCAGTTTTATTTCAGATTAGAGTAGCTGGTGGGATATTGTCACCTAGGCACTGGAAACTAATTTTACAAATAGTATAATCAAATGTATTTGAATTAATTCATAAATAAGCCATATGTTAATGCAGAATATACAAGGTTTAAACTCAATATATAGAAAATTAAAAATCCTGGTCAGCATTTAGACGTTATGAATTAGGCTTCAAACTAGTTGTCAGCCCTACTATACTAAAATAATTACTACTATACTAGAGTATGTACTAGCATACTGAAGTATATACTATTACCCTGAAGTATATACTACTTCTAGTCTATGCTAACATTTTAATCAGCTAAACACTTCTCTCCAAATGCTTCTTTCAGGTTGCATCACTGCTGTCTTTTGTAGGAATTTGAGATATTTCATGCATTTATCCGAAACCTCCAAACGTGAAACCCCTGCAGGTGGGCTGAGGAAACCCTGTGTTACCTTAAAGAACAGGTAGAGCCCGAACAGAGTGCAGCTGGCGATGATGGGAAACCTTGCGGCGTCTCGACTGGTGATCGTTTCAGGCATGTCTGATGCATTCTGGGAGGAGAGAGAGAGAGAGAAACAGAGATAAATAAAGGGGAAAGGGGAAGCAATGGAGGGGTGTTGTAACATTCAGTGTTAATGCAAGGGACAACTAGTTCAATCAAAACAATGCAAACAACATTTAAGTTAGTTAAACCAAGAAACACACATTTAAATAGTTTTAAAGCAACTACAACAAAAACTTAAATACTCTTAAAGTAGTTATTATACATTAGAGCAGGGGTCTCAAACTCATGGCCCGGGGGCCAAATCCGGCCCGCGACTTCATTTTATGTGGCCCCGCAAGAGCTTGCAAATAATATAATACGTTTATTATACGGTTACATGCCACTTTACAGAACCAGGTTGCCCATAAACTACATGTCCCACAATGCATCTTGTTTTGTGACATCGCACTGAAGAGACTTGCAATTATTTGCCCTGGACTTCTACTTTCTGACGTAGTTAATTATGAAGTTATTACCCTATCCGATAATAATCCAATTCAGAGGCAATAATGTAATATAATACATTATTTTATATATATATATATATATTTATATAGTTACAACCAGCCCTTTGAGTGCAACCTTTATGCGAATGTGGCCCGCGATGAAATTGAGTTTGACACCCCTGCATTAGAGCATCATTTCCACCAGCAGGTATCATGTATCAATTAAACAAGTTTAATTTGTTTACCATGTGTAATATTTTATGCACAACTAAAAGGATAATGTTTATTGTTTGTTTATTAAGACTTTATTGAGTGTAATTCTCGCGGTTAGGACCATCATCTCTTAATAACACCGTTATCACCAAGTTAAATGAAAACAAATCTGGCACTACAGTCACCAGTGTTTCCCCTAGGTTTACTGCCTTGGCAGGGTGCTGGCCCCAACGGGGGGGTACCCACATTTTTTTTGGGAAACATCTATTAATGTAATTTACGCACATGAAGCCGTCGTAATTCTATAAAGACCCGGGTCTGGCTTCCTCTCACAACCCCCTGTTTGTGTTGCCTACATATCCGGCAGAACATTCCTAAAACCAAAGCAGAAAATTGTTATAATTCCGATTCATTCTTTATGTACTCTGCGTTTCATTTATTGGTATATTTGTTTACCTAATTCTGTCTTGTAGAGCCAGGAGGAGTATTTACTCTTTGACAGCCAAGTTTGGTCGAATCCTGTCATCCTGTGACCGGACTTGTGCTGCTTGTCGCGATATTTGAAAATTATACTTAACTACAGTAACAAAGTATTCTTACATTAAAAAGTAATAAAGTACAGTGTTTTATTCAAACTGTATTCCCTTCTTATCATGTAGCCTACACTTCTTCCTTTCATTGATACATTTAAATCAGCTGACTACAGCATATAACATACCTGTTGCAACCCTGTGCTGCTGCTGCTTCTCTCTGCCTCATCCTCTATTGCTGGAGGCAGCTCCACCTCATCTGATCTCTGATATGAAAGCAATCGTGTTATGATCATATTGAGCTATTGGTGTGAGTCTAACATTAAACAAGCAGTCTGCTTGTCATACATTGCTGACGATACATTTTAAGAGGAAATTTGTTGAGTCACTGCCGCTAAATGCCGGTAGCATCAAGCTAGCAAATCCTGCATTAGCCTCACATCAACAGGTGTAGACAGAACTAATTTACTGAATAAACCAACTCACATCTCCTGTCTTTTTTTTCACCCAACTCATTAGACTCTTCTGCTGGTTTTCATTGTTTTCTGTCAAATTAAATACTGTAGTTCTAAACCGCGGTACCTGCTCACCATCTGTGAGCTATTTTTAGAATGCGCACGCTACGTTCGTTGTCGCGTTCCTGTGTGTGTGTGTGTGGGGGGGGGGGGGGGGGGGGGGGGGGGGGGGGGGGGGGGGGGGGGGGGGGGGGGGGGGGGGGGGAGCGGAGCCCCGCCCTTCAGAAACAGAGCGGAGGGAGAATGTGAATACGCAAAGCAGTGGACACTGAAACATGCACATACATTGGATAAATAACATAGGCGTTTAGTTTATTTAATAAAAGAGCACATGTTCAATGTGAAAAGTGACCGTAGATAGATTACTTCAGTTGCAATTTGGTGCTTTTTTTTTTTTTTTTTTTCTAAATAAAAAAAAAAAAAAAAAAAAAACACCTTGAATTTCAGGCAGGGCGCGGGGCTCCGTTGGCAGGGCGCAGCGCCCGGCCAAGACAATGGTAGGGGAAACACTGGTCACCACTTTGATTTTGAAAGGGTCAAACAATTAAGGTTGAAGGAGCATGATACAAACATGCACCCTCTTTTCCAATGGACCCACAACCCATTCTCTATACAAACTAGAGGACCAGAAAATAAAAAGCATCCTTCTGTTTCTACAACCAGCTGCTCACATGTACAACCTCGAGCACCAAAATAAACACTATGCTGTAGGGTGGAACCGAATGTCAACTTTATACATTCATAGCTTTATTCGTGTACTTTAACACATATTTTCCTAAGTGTTATGTCCTCATTCAGCCTAAACAAACAAACAAACAAACAAACAAACAAATTCCCTAAAACAAAATTCTCAATTTCAAAAAAGAGAATCATCCGATTAAAGGGGCCCTATTCTGCTTATTTTCAGGTGTATATCAGTATGTAGTGTCTCTACTTTAAAGAGTCCTCTCCTGCTGATGTTCAGGTGTATATCAGTATGTAGTGTCTCTACTTTAAAGAGTCCTCTCCTGCTGATGTTCAGTGTATATCATATGTAGTGTCTCTACTTTAAAGAGTCCTCTCCTGCTGATGTTCAGGTGTATATCAGTATGTAGTGTCTCTCCTGGGACATGTCTCCATGCTTTAATGTTCAAAAAGCTCTTTATTTTTCTCATACTGCCTGTGCTGCAGCACCTCTTTTCACCCTGTCTGAAACCAGAGCCCAGTCTGCTCTGATTGGTTAGCTGGCCGGCTCTGTTCTAATTGGTCAGGAGTGTAGGAAAGAAACTCCCTCTGGAGGGAACACAGGAAGTTTAGCCTTTGCAGACCATTACCTTGCACAAAAACCTATATAACAAACTACAGGAAATGGAAAACCCCAAAAAGCACAAAAGGGCCTCTTTAAATATGTTTTTGTTCTTAGCTAAGACACTTGCTGATGATGTCGCTGTACACATTACATTTGAAAGAATTACGTAAATTCAACTGAAGCTCAGGTGAAACTCTCCCATGTAATCCTCCTGCTACACTCATACTGCTGTTAGCAAAGACACAAACGGATAGAGAGTCTGACAGAAGTCCCTGAGAGAGAAGCTTGAGAGTCACCTCCATCTACTCCCCCGAGAGATAAAGTGGGACAGAAGAGAGGAAAGGAAGAAAGGTAAGGGAGGAAGGAAGATTTACAAGGCAAAAAGATGGGAAGGAGAAGAGGCCAGAAGGAGAAAATGCATCTTTGTCGCTGCATTAAAATGGGCTCCATGTCGATGATTCCTTCACTCAAATCACTGGTGAATTCTGTATGTTATATGGATTGCTGCAGGGACGAAGTATTTTTGTAGGCCGTACCGTAAGGTTAGCATAGCCCTTGTTCTCTCGACAAAAAGTGAGATGTGGTGTTATTATGCAGAGATTATCCATTGAAGCAACATAAACGTTTCTTGGCAACAGAGCTTATTTTCTGTAATAATAAAAAAAATCAAATGGTGTCGCCTTGAGTTAAGTGGAGCAATCATGTGACCGTGCTGTAGTTTTTACTTCTAGGGACGTGTAAGAATCATAAACGTTTGTTTGCCACAGATCTTATTTTAACAATATTCCAAAATCCCATTGCTAGCCCTTGTGATGCTAGCTTCCGGGTCGGCCTACCATAATGTCATCACTGCACCACTCTATTGCGAAAATAACAGATTGGAGTCACATAAATGTAGAAAAAAAACCTTATTGTGATGTGTTACTGTCTGCCATTTGAATGTAGCAAGGCACTGAGGGGACTCCTCATTATCAGTCACACACTGTTCAACAGCTCCAGTGTTATTAACTGATGTGTTAGTGCCGTGTGTGTATTTGGTGCTCTCAGCAGCTCTTATACTCACTCTGAACCCAGAATCGTACTCATTTTCTCCGAGCTCCTACAGACACACAGACAGAATGGATGGACAGACAGATGTGCACAGACAGACAGGAAAGAGAGAGAGGGATCAGATCGGCAACAACAGGGAGAATGAAGAGAGGAGAAGAAGAAAGGAGTTCAGAAGCCGGATTCAAGCCCAGCTACACATCTCAAAACATTCTCTTGCAATATTTTATCTGTTTTATTTGTTCTATGTCCTATCTATATATATATATATATATATATATATGTTGCACTGTTGGAGGAGCCTGTGGCCAATATTTTTCATTGCCATATCTACACTGTAGCTAATGTGCAAATGACAATAAAGCCTTGAATCTTGAAACCACACCTGGGATAATACCTCAGAAAATATGAGAACATATGGGTTTTAATGGTTTCTGCTTTTTCTTAAAATGTGACTCTACATGCCACTGTGCTCAGTGTAAGCCTATCATATGAAATCAATGACAACAGGCCTGTATTACATCATGACTGATCCGTCAGACGCACAGAACCTGCCAGTCATCTCACAGTGAAACCACCAGCAGCAAAGAGGATGTGGGAGTTTTTTAACCTAAAGCTAACAGGCTAAACTGCGCATGTCCGCATGAAAAAGAAAAAAAGAGTGCAAATAATTCTTGTACACGTCACACACACTTGCAAACACACACACACACACAAAACTGTATAATTGCTCAGCTACATTCTAGCATGTCTTTATTTTTCACACATTTATCGGTATTTAATTTGCAGTGGTCTAAAGTTGCCAAGTACATTACACAAGTACACTACTTAAGTACAATTTTGAGATTCTAGTGCTTTACTTGTATATCTATATGTTTCTACTACTTTGTACTTCTACTCCACTACAATTCAGAGGTAAATTGTGTAATTTTACTCCAATACATTTATTTCATATCTTTATTTTAGGTACTTTGCAGATTGGGATTAATGATGCAAAATATAATCAACACTTAAATAAGACTTTAGTTATACCTGAGGAGTAATATCACAAGCTACTTCTATTCTTGGCCCTTTGAAAAAAAGTAAAATAAACACAACAAGCTGAGGTGGAAGAAGTTATCAGATCTTCTACTCCAGTAAAAGTAGAAGCACCAGAGTGTAGGAATACTCTGTTAGATTGGTCCATTTCAGAATAATATATATGATATGTTTTATAATTATTGATTATTAAAGTGTTATCAAAGCTGGTAAAGGTGCAGCTAGTTTGAATGACTTTGTATAGGCTACTGCAGGGTAGCTTGTGAATTTACTCCAGGTGGAACTAAAGTCTGATTTAAGACTTGAGGGGAGTAAAAGTACAACATTTACCTCTGAATTGTACTGGGGTAGAAGACGTTCAAAGTAGCACAAATTGAAATATTCAAGTAAAGTACAAGTATCTCAAATTTTTACTTAAGTACAGTTAAACACAAGTATAACAAGGCCCCAAACAGAACAACAAATAAGCAACAGGTTGAAATATTAACCGTTCAAATGTTAACAGCTGTGACGATAGTTCTACCTTAATTCTGCTATATTTTATTAGAATGAAGCCCTGTTTTGAGGCTTTATTTAGCTGTAGCCTCGGCTTTTATCAGTCTTTGGTTTTATTTCAACCTGTTGTTACATTTTTGTTGTGTTTTGGGCCTTGTGGTGTTAATTTTACTTTATTTTAATACAGTATTCCTCGAACTAAACACTGATAGAAGCCGAGGCTACAGCTTAATAAAGCCTCAAAATAGTGATTAATTTGAATACAAAAATAGCAGAATTAAGGTAGAACTAACGTCACAGCTGTTAGCATTTTAACGGTTATTATTTCAACCTGTTGATTATTTGTGTTGTGTTTCAGGCCTTGTGGTGCTGATTCTACTTTACAGCTGTGACGTTAGTTCTACCTTATTTCTGCTATTTTGTCATATAAATTAATCCCCGTTTTCAGGCTTTATTTAGCTCTAACCTCGGCTTTTATCAACGTTCAGTTCAAGGAATACAATTTGAAGACGATTTGAAATAAGCCGTTAGCCAGCCGTTAGCTTTTCACAAGCCAACCGGGCCAACGGCTGACTGAAGAGACACCGGGTTAAAACACCGAGATCCTCCATCGCTGCTGCCGGAAGAAGTTACCTTTGATTTGGAGCAAGTGACAGACCGCAGGGCTCCGAAGTAGATGGGCAGCAGAGCCATGAACACCAGGCTGCCGTACGCCAGCGCGGTGCCCTCCGGACTCGCCACGAATTTAGCCGTCGCGTTGAGAGCCTGCTCGGTTCCGTTGGAGTCCGTGTTGTTCAGGGCCTCCAGGACGGCAGCGACGGCCTCCGGTATCTGCTCCCTCTCAGACATGGTTCAGAAGCGGGCTGTGTGCTGTAGCTGAGACACGGGCTGGAAGAGGTGGAAGAACCGCTGGGTGTTTCTCATTCATCCACAACAGTGATGCTGCGGTAAGGTAAGGCCACGTTTCCTAAAACATTGAGCAAAGAGGAGGCGGACCGTGAGAAGAGGTCTCACTCTGCGGGATTTCCGTTAACATCACCGACACATTTTGATAAATGTATTTTCTTCTTCTTTTTTGAGCTATACGGCGGTTTGCATCAAGGTTAATGTTGCATTGACACCAAATATATTTTGTTGTATGCAGAGGTGGAAGAAGTACTCATAACTTGTCAAAGGTGGGAAGTAACAAAGTACATTTACTCAAGCACTGTACTTAAGTACACTTTTGAGATACTTGTGTATCTAAATTGAGTATTTAAATATCAATGATAAAATATCAATCTAAATTGAGTATTTCAATTTGTTTTGCTTCTTTACACTTCTACTCCACTACGATTCAGAGGTAAATTGTGTACTTATACTCCACTACATTTATTTTCTACCTTTAGTTACTTTGCACATTTGGATTAAGGATGTGACATATAATCAACACTTAAATAAGACTTTAGTTAGTACTTTAAGAAGCCTTCAAAATGAAAGCAGTTTATTTACGTAAACATTTATTTTCAGTTCAATAAAGAAAATAAAGACATTTGTTTTCTTAAAAAAGCATGTTACAGTGTACAGTTGTACTTTGCTACACCTCTCTGTAAGCACAGCATGAGGAGAATAGGTTGCCATTGTTTGCTAAAATTGATACCTTGGACCAAGGTACTTAAGGAAAGGTAAATACAAGTAGGTTTCAAGCCTGAGTTCCTGCTGAGAAGACTGGAAATGCTTTATTGCACATGAAAAAGTTATTTATTGTGGGAACATTGTAAAATAGCCACCTTATTTCAAAACCCACATGCAGAGATATCTTTAACTACACATCTCCCATTTCCCTCATCCCAGTCCAGACTCTGAATGGATGCCGAGTAGTTCTTTATCTTATGTAGGCTACACTAAAACATGCGCATGATCAGAGCCTAATGTATGACCATCTGAGCCTCTCAACAGGAAGCTGTGTATGTTCAGCTTAAGTGTGATACATCCTAACCAAATTAGAAGATCTCTACATTAAGGAAGTAACATTTCTTCCTCGTTGGTGGAATACATTTTGCTGAGAACTCAAGCAGCTGCCAAGGGGTATGATTCTCGCTTTGGGTGCGAGAGGTCCCGGGTTCAAATCCCGGACGAGCCCAAGACTTCTACATAGGTGTGGAACAGGTTTAGTTTAGATTGCAAAAATGGTTTGTTTGAAGCAATGTGTACTTAATAATTTGACCAATACTGCGCCTTGCTAGAAACCTAGTGTTGAGTTGGGGCAAAAAATGATCAAGGCTCATCTTCTGTGTACAGAAGCCATGCATTTCAATCCAAGCTTTGTTTATTGAGGCATAGTGCAATTAATGGAAAAGTGTTTTGCATTGTCATTTAATCAGGCTATCTTTGGTAAGACCAACAAATACCCTTTTGTCGTGGCTCGTTGGTCTAGGGCAGGGGTATTCAACTAAAATTCAACGAGGTCCAGTTAGAGAAAATCTCCCCATGCAAAGGTCCGGAACATCAAAATGTCTAAGTTGCTTTATGAATTAGTGTGATATATATATATTCAAGTAGCCTGTAGCTTTATCAACGTCTGCATGTCATCAACAACTGACTGCCAATCAAATAAAGAAAGTACAATTCATAAACAACAATATTTATTGTCAATTAACATTGAACTATACAGATATACAGTCAAATACTGTGGATATGTGTAATGTTCCTCTCTGGCTAAATTTAAAAATAAAAATAGGAGAAAATAAATAAAATAGCTTTTGAAAATATGTGCATCTTAAAAGTGCTTAATTTTAGATAAATAAAATAAAGTGTAGCAGCAGCTTGAGTTTCCCTTTTTCTTTGTTAACCGTTTCACATCATGACTTAACAGTTTCAGCCGATTATAGAACAATATCAGTCTTTACACATCATAACAATTGAGCAGTTTTAAAGTTTCTCTTTCTTTCCCTCTTATATTGCAGTCCATCACTCACTTTTTTTTAATTCAGTGCGAGAATTGAGCTTGTCCTGCCAGGAGTTTAAATCTGGGCTGAAATGGTGTCAGGGCCATTCTCATACACACACATGCAGGTGCTCATTGGTTAGCCTCGGTTAGCCTGCCCTGGAACGATATTTAGTTTTAATTTTGATCCTGGTGGACTGATCATATTGGCTCTGAGACTGCTTATTTTTAGTGACCTCAGTTCTGACTTGAGAGGGAATGTTTGGTCAAACACTTTGTGTTTTGTCTCATAGTGGCGTTTTGGCACTTTTAATGAGCGCCACGGTCTCTGAACAAATGAGACACACTGGTTCTGTGCTCCCAGTGGGCAGGATGAACATGAATGAGTCCGTCCACTCAGGGTTAAACGCTCTGTTCTCACTGTCCTCTTTCCTCTTCTTGGAGAGCGCCATGTGTAATGATTTGTCTCTCCCTGTCTGCATCTAACACACCTGTTCACTCTCCTCCCCGCTTCTCTCCCTGTATCGCTAATTATTCTCTTCACTCACTTTCCTCCCCGCTTCTCTCTGCCGCTCTCTCGTCTCTTCTTCTGTGTTTCTCTCCCTGTATCGCTCACTCGTCTCTTTCGCCCCCTGTCGGCAGCGGTTAAAATAGAATCGCCCCGTCAAAATAGGTCTGGGTCCATATAGGTCGGCGTCTGGGTCAGGATCCGGACAACGGTCCGCCTGTTGCCGACCCCTGGTCTAGGGGTATGATTCTCGATTAGGGTGCGAGAGGTCCCGGGTTCAAATCCCGGACGAGCCCAAGACAATTACATAGGTGTGGAACAGGTTCAGTTTAAGCGAACAAAAATGTTCGCTGGAATCAATGTGTACTTCACAATTTGACCAATACTCTGCCCTGCTAGAAACCTAGTGTTGAGTTGGGGCAAAAAATGATCAAGGCTCATCTTCTGTGTAGAGAAGCCATGCATTTTCATCCAAGCTTTGTTTATTGAGCCATAGTGCAATTAATGGAAAAGTGTTTTGCATTGTCATTTAAGCAGGCTATCCTTGGTAAGACCAAAAAGTAGACTTTTGTCATGGCTCGTTGGTCTAGGGGTATGATTCTCGCTTAGGGTGCGAGAGGTCCCGGGTTCAAATCCCGGACGAGCCCAAGACATTTACATAGGTGTGGAACAGGTTCAGTTTAAGCGAACAAAAATGTTCGCTGGAATCAATGTGTACTTCACAATTTGACCAATACTCTGCCCTGCTAGAAACCTAGTGTTGAGTTGGGGCAAAAATGATCAAGGCTCATCTTCTGTGTAGAGAAGCCATGCATTTTCATCCAAGCTTTGTTTATTGAGCCATAGTGCAATTAATGGAAAAGTGTTTTGCATTGTCATTTAAGCAGGCTATCCTTGGTAAGACCAAAAAGTAGACTTTTGTCATGGCTCGTTGGTCTAGGGGTATGATTCTCGCTTAGGGTGCGAGAGGTCCCGGGTTCAAATCCCGGACGAGCCCAAGACATTTACATAGGTGTGGAACAGGTTCAGTTTAAAGGGGACCCATCATGCAAAATGCACTTTGTGATGTCTTTTATACATACACATGTGTCCCCGGTGTTCCAGGGAACTCACAAAGTGTCAGAAAACACAACCCTCTCTCTTTTCCTCCATACCCAAATCTCTAAAAACGGGGCTGCAACGGATTTGATACGGGTGGATTTCTTATTTGCACCTTTTTGACGTAATGTAGGTGCACTCTGCCTGATTGGTCAACTCTCCACCAATCAGGAGAATGAGAGGTTGGGCCATGTTGACTCTCCACTCGTAATCACAGCAAGCATGATAACATGACGCTTGTGCCGGGGCCGTGTCACGCCCCCCTCTTCCACATGGGGGCGTGGTCAGCTGAATCAGACCTTGCAAAGACAGAGCTGGAGTGAGGCAAAATGAGGCATAGCTAAAATGCATGATCTGTTTCGTATTTTGAAAATTAAAACGTATTAATATACCTTATATATATATATATATATACCTTATATATTATTTAAATATAGCATGATAGGTCCCCTTTAAGCGAACAAAAATGTTCGCTGGAATCAATGTCTACTTCACAATTTGACCAACACTGTGCCCTGCTAGAAATCTAGTGATGAGTTGGGGCAAATAATGATCAAGGCTCATCTTCTTTGTAGAGAAGCCATCAATTTTTATCCAAGTTGTGTTCATTGAGGATAAAGTGCAATTAATGGAAAAGTGTTTTGCATTGTCATTTAAGCAGGCTATCGTGCGGAAGACAGAAAAATTGCCTATTGTCATGACTCGTTTGTCTAGGGGTAAGATTCTCGCTTAGGCTGCGAGAGGTCCCGGGTTCAAGTGCTTCTCAAAGTGTGGTCCGCGGACAACTGGTGGTCCGTGAGTGCCCCCTAGTGGGCCGTGAGTATATTGGTAAAATTTCACATTTGAAATAAATAAATAAATAAAGGTTTCCCGCCCTCTCGCGGGAATATCTCCACAATGGAGCGAGCTTTAGTTTCACTTTTGATTGCATGATATAGCCCAGCGCATCACCTTCATCAAACATGTTGCCACTTGTTTTGGGTGCGAGAGGTCCCGGGTTCAAATCCCGGACGAGCCCATGACGTCTACATAGGTGTAGAACAGGTTTAGTGTAGGTAGCAAAAATGGTTCGTTGGAAGCAATGTGTACTTAATAATTTGACCAATACTCTGCCCTGCTAGAAACCTAGTGTTGAGTTGGGGCAAAAAATTGATCAAGGCTCATCTTCTGTGTAGTGAAGCCAAGCATTTTCATCCAAGCTTTGTTTATTGAGGCATAGTGCAATTAATAGAAAATTGTTTTGCCATGTCATTTAAGCAGGCTATCGTTGGTAAGACCAAAAAGTAGCCTTTTGTCATGGCTCGTTGGTCTAGGGGTATGATTCTCGCTTTGGGTGCGAGAGGTCCCGGGTTCAAATCCCGGACGAGCCCAAGACGTCTACATAGGTGTGGAAGAGGTTTAGTTTAGGTTGCAAAAAATGGTTTGTTTGAAGCAATGTGTACTTAATAATTTGACCAATACTGTGCCTTGCTAGAAACCTAGTGTTGAGTTGGGGCAAATAATGATCAAGGCTCATCTTCTGTGTAGAGAAGCCATGCATTTTCATCAAAGGCATAGTGCAATTAATGGAAAAGTGTTTTGCATTGTCATTTAAGCAGGCTATCCTTGGTAAGACCAAAAAGTAGCCTTTTGTCATGGCTCGTTGGTCTAGGGGTATGATTCTCGCTTTGGGTGCGAGAGGTCCCGGGTTCAAATCCCGGACGAGCCCAAGACGTCTACATAGGTGTGGAACAGATTCAGTTTAGGTATCAAAAATGGTTTGTTGGAAGCAATGTGTACTTAATTTGACCAATACTGTGCCTTGCTAGAAACCTAGTGTTGAGTTGGGGCAAAAATGATCAAGGCTCATCTTCTGTAGAGAAGCCATGCATTTTATCCAAGCTTCATTGAGGAAGTGCAATTAATGGAAAAGTGTTTTGCATTGTCATTTAAGCAGGCTATCCTTGGTAAGACCAAAAAGCCTTTTGTCATGGCTCGTTGGTCTAGGGGTATGATTCTCGCTTAGGGTGCGAGAGGTCCCGGGTTCAAATCCCGGACGAGCCCAAGACATTTACATAGGTGTGGAACAGGTTCAGTTTAGGAACAAAAATGTTCGTGGAATCAATGTGTACGTCACAATTTGACCAATACTGTGCCCTGCTAGAAACCTAGTGTTGAGTTGGGGCAAAAATTATCGAGGCTCATCTTCTGTGTAGAGAAGCCATGCATTTTCATCCAAGTTGTGTTCATTGAGGAGTGCAATTAATGGAAAAGTGTTTTGCATTGTCATTTAAGCAGGCTATCGTGCGGAAGACAGAAAACCTATTGTCATGACTCGTTGGTCGAGGGGTAAGATTCTCGCTTAGGGTGCGAGAGGTCCCGGGTTCAAGTGCTTCTCAAAGTGTGGTCCGCGGACAACTGGTGGTCCGTGAGCGCTCCCTAGTGGGCCGTGAGTATATTGGTAAAATTTCCCATTTGAAATAAATAAATTAAAGTTTTCCGCCCTCTCGCGGAATATCTCCACAATGGAGCGAGCTTTAGTTTAACTTTTGATTGCATGATATAGCCCAGCGCATCACCTTCATCAAACATGTTGCCACTTGTTTGTACCATTTTCAGGCGATTTGTAATCTGTTCTAGAAAAACGATGTGTTTTTGGACATTTGTGGAATTAGGTGGTCCGCGAGTGTTTTTTTATTGGTTAAGTGGTCGTTGGTATGAAAACGTTTGAGAAACACTGGTCTAGGGGTATGATTCTCGCTTAGGGTGCGAGAGGACCCGGGTTAAAATCCAGGACGAGCCCAAGACATCTACATAGGTGTGGAACAGGTTTAGTTTAGGTATCAAAAATGTTCGGAAGCAATGTGTACTTATAATTTGACCAATACTGTGCCCTGCTAGAAACCTAGTGTTGAGTTGGGGCAAAAAATGATCAAGGCTCATCTTCTGTGTAGAGAAGCCATGCATTTTCATCCAAGCTTTGTTTATTGAGCATAGTGCAATTAATGGAAAAGTGTTTTGCATTGTCATTTAAGCAGGCTATCCTTGGTAAGACCAAAAAGTAGCTTTTGTCATGGCTCGTTGGTCTAGGGGTATGATTCTCGCTTCGGGTGCGAGAGGTCCCGGGTTCAAATCCCGGACGAGCCCAAGACATCTACATAGGTCTGGAACAGGTTTAGTTTAGGTATCAAAAATGGTTCGTTGGAAGCAATGTGTACTTAATAATTTGACCAATACTGTGCCTGCTAGAAACCTAGTGTTGAGTTGGGGCAAAAAATGATCAAGGCTCATCTTCTGTATAGAGAAGCCATGCATTTTCATTCAAGGATTGCAATTAATGGAAAAGTGTTTTGCATTGTCATTTAAGCAGGCTATCCTTGGTAACCAAAGTAGCCTTTTGTCATGGCTCGTTGGTCTAGGGGTATGATTCTCGCTTAGGGTGCGAGAGGTCCCGGGTTCAAATCCCGGACGAGCCCAAGACATTTACATAGGTGTGGAACAGGTTCAGTTTAAGCGAACAAAAATGTTCGCTGGAATCAATGTGTACTTCACAATTTGACCAATACTGTGCCCTGCTAGAAACCTAGTGTTGAGTTGGGGCAAAAATTATCGAGGCTCATCTTCTGTGTAGAGAAGCCATGCATTTTCATCCAAGCTTTGTTTATTGAGCCATAGTGCAATTAATGGAAAAGTGTTTTGCATTGTCATTTAAGCAGGCTATCCTTGGTAAGACCAAAAGTAACTTTTGTCATGGCTCGTTGGTCTAGGGGTATGATTCTCGCTTAGGGTGCGAGAGGTCCCGGGTTCAAATCCCGGACGAGCCCAAGACATTTACATAGGTGTGGAACAGGTTCAGTTTAAGCCAACAAAAATGTTCGCTGGAATCAATGTCTACTTCACAATTTGACCAACACTGTGCCCTGCTAGAAATCTAGTGTGAGTTGGGGCAAATAATGATCAAAGCTCATCTTCTTGTAGAGAAGCCATCAATTTTTATCCAAGTTGTGTTCATTGAGGAGAAAGTGCAATTAATGGAAAAGTGTTTTGCATTGTCATTTAAGCAGGCTATCGTGCGGAAGACAGAAAAATTGCCTATTTCATGACTCGTTGGTCTAGGGTAAGATTTCGCTTAGGGTGCGAGAGGTCCCGGGTTCAAGTGCTTCTCAAAGTGTGGTCCGCGACAACTGGTGGTCCGTGAGCGCCCCCTAGTGGGCCGTGAGTATATTGGTAAAATTTCCATTTGAAATAAATAAATTAAAGTTTTCCGCCCTCTCGCGGGAATATCTCCACAATGGAGTGAGCTTTAGTTTAACTTTTGATTCCATGATATAGCCCAGCGCATCACCTTCATCAAACATGTTGCCACTTGTTTGTACCATTTTCAGGCGATTTGTAATCTGTTCTAGAAAAACGATGTGTTTTTGGACATTTGTGGAATTAGGTGGTCCGCGAGTGTTTTTTTATTGGTTAAGTGGTCGTTGGTCTGAAAACGTTTGAGAAACACTGGTCTAGGGGTATGATTCTCGCTTAGGGTGCGAGAGGTCCCGGGTTCAAATCCCGGACGAGCCCAAGACATTCACATAGGTGTGAAACAGGCTCAGTTTAAGCCAACAAAAATGTTCGCTGGAATCAATGTCTACTTCACAATTTGACCAACACTGTGCCCTGCTAGAAATCTAGTGGTGAGTTGGGGCAAATAATGATCAAAGCTCATCTTCTTTGTAGAGAAGCCATCAATTTTTATCCAAGTTGTGTTCATTGAGGAGAAAGTGCAATTAATGGAAAGTGTTTTGCATTGTCATTTAAGCAGGCTATCCGTGGTAAGACCAAAAAATAGCCTTTTGTCATGGCTCGTTGGTCTAGGGGTATGATTGAGTTGGGGCAAAAAATTATCGAGGCTCATCTTCTGTGTAGAGAATCCATGCATTTTCATCCAAGTTGTGTTCATTGAGGAGAAAGTGCAATTAATGGAAAAGTGTTTTGCATTGTCATTTAAGCAGGCTATCGTGCGGAAGACAGAAAAAGTGCCTATTGTCATGACTCGTTGGTCTAGGGGTAAGATTCTCGCTTAGGGTGCGAGAGGTCCCGGGTTCAAGTGCTTCTCGAAGTGTGGCCTGCGGACAACTGGTGGTCCGTGAGCGCCCCCTAGTGGGCCGTGAGTATATTGGTAAAATTTCCCATTTGAAATAAATAAATTAAAGTTTTCCGCCCTCTCGCGGGAATATCTCCACAATGGAGCGAGCTTTAGTTTAACTTTTGATTGCATGATATAGCCCAGCGCATCACCTTCATCAAACATGTTGCCACTTGCCAAGTCCCGGACGAGCCCATGACGTCTACATAGGTGTAGAACAGGTTTAGTTTAGGTAGCAAAAATGGTTCGTTGCAAGCATTTTCATCCAAGCTTTGTTTATTGAGGCATAGTGCAATTAATAGATAATTGTTTTGCCATGTCATTTAAGCAGGCTATCCTTCGTAAGACCAAAAAATAGCCTTTTGTCATGGCTCGTTGGTCTAGGGGTATGATTCTCGCTTTGGGTGCGAGAGGTCCCGGGTTCAAATCCCGGACGAGCCCAAGACGTCTACATAGGTGTGGAACAGGTTTAGTTTAGGTTGCAAAAATGGTTTGTTTGAAGCAATGTGTACTTAATAATTTGACCAATATTGTGCCTTGCTAGAAACCTAGTGTTGAGTTGGGGCAAAAAATGATCAAGGCTCATCTTCTGTATAGAGAAGCCATGCATTTTCATTCAAGGAATAGTGCAATTAATGGAAAAGTGTTTTGCATTGTCATTTAAGCAGGCTATCCTTGGTAAGACCAAAGAGTAGCCTTTTGTCATGGCTCGTTGGTCTAGGGGTATGATTCTCGCTTAGGGTGCGAGAGGTCCCGGGTTCAAATCCCGGACGAGCCCAAGACATTTACATAGGTGTGGAACAGGTTCAGTTTAAGCGAACAAAAACGTTCGCTGGAATCAATGTGTACGTCACAATTTGACCAATACTGTGCCCTGCTAGAAACCTAGTGTTGAGTTGGGGCAAAACATTATCGAGGCTCATCTTCTGTGTAGAGAAGCCATGCATTTTCATCCAAGCTTTGTTTATTGAGCCATAGTGCAATTAATGGAAAAGTGTTTTGCATTGTCATTTAAGCAGGCTATCCTTGGTAAGACCAAAAAGTAAACATTTGTCATGGCTCGTTGGTCTAGGGGTATGATTCTCGCTTAGGGTGCGAGAGGTCCCGGGTTCAAATCCCGGACGAGCCCAAGACATTTACATAGGTGTGGAACAGGTTCAGTTTAAGCCAACAAAAATGTTCGCTGGAATCAATGTCTACTTCACAATTTGACCAACAAATCTAGTGGTGAGTTGGGGCAAATAATGATCAAAGCTCATCTTCTTTGTAGAGAAGCCATCAATTTTTATCCAAGTTGTGTTCATTGAGGCATAGTGCAATTAATGGAAAACTGTTTTGCATTGTCATTTAAGCAGGCTATCCTTGGTAAGACCAAAAAATAGCCTTTTGTCATGGCTCGTTGGTCTAGGGGTATGATTCTCGCTTTGGGTGCGAGAGGTCCCGGGTTCAAATCCCGGACGAGCCCAAGACGTCTACATAGGTGTGGAACAGGTTTAGTTTAGGTATCAAAAATGTTCGTTGGAAGCAATGTGTACTTAATAATTTGACCAATACTGTGCCCTGCTAGAAACCTCGTGTTGAGTTGGGGCAAAAAATGATCAAGGGTCATCTTCTGTGTAGAGAAGCCTTGCATTTTCATCCAAGCTGTGTTCATTGAGGCATAGTGCAATTAATGGAAAACTGTTTTGCATTGTCATTTAAGCAGGCTATCCTTGGTAAGACCAAAGAGTAGCCTTTTGTCATGGCTCGTTGGTCTAGGGGTATGATTCTCGCTTAGGGTGCGAGAGGTCCCGGGTTCAAATCCCGGACGAGCCCAAGACATTTACATAGGTGTGGAACAGGTTCAGTTTAAGCGAACAAAAACGTTCGCTGGAATCAATGTGTACGTCACAATTTGACCAATACTGTGCCCTGCTAGAAACCTAGTGTTGAGTTGGGGCAAAACATTATCGAGGCTCATCTTCTGTGTAGAGAAGCCATGCATTTTCATCCAAGCTTTGTTTATTGAGCCATAGTGCAATTAATGGAAAAGTGTTTTGCATTGTCATTTAAGCAGGCTATCCTTGGTAAGACCAAAAAGTAAACATTTGTCATGGCTCGTTGGTCTAGGGGTAAGATTCTCGCTTAGGGTGCGAGAGGTCCCGGGTTCAAATCCCGGACGAGCCCAAGACATTTACATAGGTGTGGAACAGGTTCAGTTTAAGCCAACAAAGATGTTCGCTGGAATCAATGTCTACTTCACAATTTGACCAACAAATCTAGTGGTGAGTTGGGGCAAATAATGATCAAAGCTCATCTTCTTTGTAGAGAAGCCATCAATTTTTATCCAAGTTGTGTTCATTGAGGCATAGTGCAATTAATGGAAAACTGTTTTGCATTGTCATTTAAGCAGGCTATCCTTGGTAAGACCAAAAAATAGCCTTTTGTCATGGCTCGTTGGTCTAGGGGTATGATTCTCGCTTTGGGTGCGAGAGGTCCCGGGTTCAAATCCCGGACGAGCCCAAGACGTCTACATAGGTGTGGAACAGGTTTAGTTTAGGTATCAAAAATGTTCGTTGGAAGCAATGTGTACTTAATAATTTGACCAATACTGTGCCCTGCTAGAAACCTCGTGTTGAGTTGGGGCAAAAAATGATCAAGGTCATCTTCTGTGTAGAGCCTTGCATTTTCATCCAAGCTGTGTTCATTGAGGCATAGTGCAATTAATGGAAAACTGTTTTGCATTGTCATTTAAGCAGGCTATCCTTGGTAAGACCAAAAAATAGCCTTTTGTCATGGCTCGTTGGTCTAGGGTATGATTCTCGCTTTGGGTGCGAGAGGTCCCGGGTTCAAATCCCGGACGAGCCCAAGACGTCTACATAGGTGTAGAACAGGTTTAGTTTAGGTTGCAAAAATGGTTTGTTTGAAGCAATGTGTACTTATAATTTGACCATATTGTGCCTTGCTAGAAACCTAGTGTTGAGTTGGGGCAAAAAATGATCAAGGCTCATCTTCTGTATAGAGAGCCATGCATTTTCATTCAAGGAATAGTGCAATTAATGGAAAAGTGTTTTTATTGTCATTTTAAGCAGGCTATCCTTGGTAAGACCAAAGAGTAGCCTTTTGTCATGCTCGTTGGTCTAGGGGTATGATTCTCGCTGAGGGTGCGAGAGGTCCCGGTTCAAATCCCGGACGAGCCCAAGACATTTACATAGGTGTGGAACAGTTCAGTTTAAGCGACAAAAACGTTCGCTGGAATCAATGTGTACGTCACAATTTGACCAATACTGTGCCCTGCTAGAAACCTAGTGTTGAGTTGGGGCAAAACATTATCGAGGCTCATCTTCTGTGTAGACAAGCCATGCATTTTCATCCAAGCTTTGTTTATTGAGCCATAGTGCAATTAATGGAAATGTTTTGCATTGTCATTTAAGCAGGCTATCCTTGGAAGACCAAAAAGTAAACATTTGTGATGGCTCGTTGGTCTAGGGTATGATTCTCGCTTAGGGTGCGAGAGGTCCCGGGTTCAAATCCCGGACGAGCCCAAGACATTTACATAGGTGTGGAACAGTTCAGTTAAGCCAACAAAAATGTTCGCTGGAATCAATGTCTACTTCACAATTTGACCAACAAATCTAGTGGTGAGTTGGGGCAAATAATGATCAAAGCTCATCTTCTTTGTAGAGAAGCCATCAATTTTTATCCAAGTTGTGTTCATTGAGGCATAGTGCATTATGGAAAACTGTTTTGCATTGTCATTTAAGCAGGCTATCCTTGGTAAGACCAAAAAATAGCCTTTTGTCATGGCTCGTTGGTCTAGGGGTATGATTCTCGCTTTGGGTGCGAGAGGTCCCGGGTTCAAATCCCGGACGAGCCCAAGACGTCTACATAGGTGTGGAACAGGTTTAGTTTAGGTATCAAAAATGTTCGTTGGAAGCAATGTGTACTTAAAATTTGACCAATACTGTGCCCTGCTAGAAACCTCGTGTTGAGTTGGGGCAAAAAAATGATCAAGGGTCATCTTCTGTGTAGAGAAGCCTTGCATTTTCATCCAAGCTGTGTTCATTGAGGCATAGTGCAATTAATGGAAAACTGTTTTGCATTGTCATTTAAGCAGGCTATCCTTGGTAAGACCAAAGAGTAGCCTTTTGTCATGGCTCGTTGGTCTAGGGGTATGATTCTCGCTTAGGGTGCGAGAGGTCCCGGGTTCAAATCCCGGACGAGCCCAAGACATTTACATAGGTGTGGAACAGGTTCAGTTTAAGCGAACAAAAACGTTCGCTGGAATCAATGTGTACGTCACAATTTGACCAATACTGTGCCCTGCTAGAAACCTAGTGTTGAGTTGGGGCAAAACATTATCGAGGCTCATCTTCTGTGTAGAGAAGCCATGCATTTTCATCCAAGCTTTGTTTATTGAGCCATAGTGCAATTAATGGAAAAGTGTTTTGCATTGTCATTTAAGCAGGCTATCCTTGGTAAGACCAAAAAGTAAACATTTGTCATGGCTCGTTGGTCTAGGGGTATGATTCTCGCTTAGGGTGCGAGAGGTCCCGGGTTCAAATCCCGGACGAGCCCAAGACATTTACATAGGTGTGGAACAGGTTCAGTTTAAGCCAACAAAAATGTTCGCTGGAATCAATGTCTACTTCACAATTTGACCAACAAATCTAGTGGTGAGTTGGGGCAAATAATGATCAAAGCTCATCTTCTTTGTAGAGAAGCCATCAATTTTTATCCAAGTTGTGTTCATTGAGGCATAGTGCAATTAATGGAAAACTGTTTTGCATTGTCATTTAAGCAGGCTATCCTTGGTAAGACCAAAAAATAGCCTTTTGTCATGGCTCGTTGGTCTAGGGGTATGATTCTCGCTTTGGGTGCGAGAGGTCCCGGGTTCAAATCCCGGACGAGCCCAAGACTCTACATAGGTGTGAACAGGTTTAGTTTAGGTATCAAAAATGTCGTTGGAAGCAATGTGTACTTAATAATTTGACCAATACTGTGCCCTGCTAGAAACCTCGTGTTGAGTTGGGGCAAAAAATGATCAAGGGTCATCTTCTGTGTAGAGAAGCCTTGCATTTTCATCCAAGCTGTGTTCATTGAGGCATAGTGCAATTAATGGAAAACTGTTTTGCATTGTCATTTAAGCAGGCTATCCTTGGTAAGACCAAAAAATAGCCTTTTGTCATGGCTCGTTGGTCTAGGGGTATGATTCTCGCTTTGGGTGCGAGAGGTCCCGGGTTCAAATCCCGGACGAGCCCAAGACGTCTACATAGGTGTAGAACAGGTTTAGTTTAGGTTGCAAAAATGGTTTGTTTGAAGCAATGTGTACTTAATAATTTGACCAATATTGTGCCTTGCTAGAAACCTAGTGTTGAGTTGGGGCAAAAAATGATCAAGGCTCATCTTCTGTATAGAGAAGCCATGCATTTTCATTCAAGGAATAGTGCAATTAATGGAAAAGTGTTTTGCATTGTCATTTAAGCAGGCTATCCTTGGTAAGACCAAAGAGTAGCCTTTTGTCATGGCTCGTTGGTCTAGGGGTATGATTCTCGCTGGGTGCGAGAGGTCCCGGGTTCAAATCCCGGACGAGCCAAGACATTTACATAGGTGTGGAACAGGTTCAGTTTAAGCGAACAAAAACGTTCGCTGGAATCAATGTGTACGTCACAATTTGACCAATACTGTGCCCTGCTAGAAACCTAGTGTTGAGTTGGGGCAAAACATTATCGAGGCTCATCTTCTGTGTAGACAAGCCATGCATTTTCATCCAAGCTTTGTTTATTGAGCCATAGTGCAATTAATGGAAAAGTGTTTTGCATTGTCATTTAAGCAGGCTATCCTTGGTAAGACCAAAAAGTAAACATTTGTGATGGCTCGTTGGTCTAGGGGTATGATTCTCGCTTAGGGTGCGAGAGGTCCCGGGTTCAAATCCCGGACGAGCCCAAGACATTTACATAGGTGTGGAACAGGTTCAGTTTAAGCCAACAAAAAATGTTCGCTGGAATCAATGTCTACTTCACAATTTGACCAACAAATCTAGTGGGAGTTGGGGCAAATAATGATCAAAGCTCATCTTCTTTGTAGAGAAGCCATCAATTTTTATCCAGTTGTGTTCATTGAGGCATAGTGCACAATAGGAAAACTGTTTTGCATTGTCATTTAAGCAGGCTATCCTTGGTAAGACCAAAAAATAGCCTTTTGTCATGGCTCGTTGGTCTAGGGTATGATTCTCGCTTTGGGTGTGAGAGGTCCCGGGTTCAAATCCCGGACGAGCCCAAGACGTCTACATAGGTGTGGAACAGGTTTAGTTTAGGTATCAAAAATGTTCGTTGGAAGCAATGTGTACTTAATAATTTGACCAATACTGTGCCCTGCTAGAAACCTCGTGTTGAGTTGGGGCAAAAAATGATCAAGGGTCATCTTCTGTGTAGAGAAGCCTTGCATTTTCATCCAAGCTGTGTTCATTGAGGCATAGTGCAATTAATGGAAAACTGTTTTGCATTGTCATTTAAGCAGGCTATCCTTGGTAAGACCAAAAAATAGCCTTTTGTCATGGTGCCCTGCTAGAAATCTAGTGGTGAGTTGGGGCAAATAATGATCAAAGCTCATCTTCTTTGTAGAGAAGCCATCAATTTTTATCCAAGTTGTGTTCATTGAGGAGAAAGTGCAATTAATGGAAAGTGTTTTGCATTGTCATTTAAGCAGGCTATCCGTGGTAAGACCAAAAAATAGCCTTTTGTCATGGCTCGTTGGTCTAGGGGTATGATTGAGTTGGGGCAAAAAATTATCGAGGCTCATCTTCTGTGTAGAGAATCCATGCATTTTCATCCAAGTTGTGTTCATTGAGGAGAAAGTGCAATTAATGGAAAAGTGTTTTGCATTGTCATTTAAGCAGGCTATCGTGCGGAAGACAGAAAAAGTGCCTATTGTCATGACTCGTTGGTCTAGGGGTAAGATTCTCGCTTAGGGTGCGAGAGGTCCCGGGTCCAAATCCCGGACGAGCCCAAGACATTTACATAGGTGTGAAACAGGTTCAGTTTAAGCCAACAAAAATGTTCGCTGGAATCAATGTCTACTTCACAATTTGACCAACACTGTGCCCTGCTAGAAATCTAGTGATGAGTTGGGGCAAATAATGATCAAAGCTCATCTTCTATGTAGAGAAGCCATCAATTTTTATCCAAGTTGTGTTCATTGAGGAGAAAGTGCAATTAATGGAAAAGTGTTTTGCATTGTCATTTAAGCAGGCTATCGTGCGGAAGACAGAAAAATTGCCTATTGTCATGACTCGTTGGTCTAGGGGTAAGATTCTCGCTTAGGGTGCGAGAGGTCCCGGGTTCAAGTGCTTCTCGAAGTGTGGTCTGCGGACAACTGGTGGTCCGTGAGCGCCCCCTAGTGGGCCGTGAGTATATTGGTAAAATTTCCCATTTGAAATAAATAAATTAAAGTTTTCCGCCCTCTCGCGGGAATATCTCCACAATGGAGCGAGCTTTAGTTTAACTTTTGATTGCATGATATAGCCCAGCGCATCACCTTCATCAAACATGTTGCCACTTGCCAAGTCCCGGACGAGCCCATGACGTCTACATAGGTGTAGAACAGGTTTAGTTTAGGTAGCAAAAATGGTTCGTTGCAAGCATTTTCATCCAAGCTTTGTTTATTGAGGCATAGTGCAATTAATAGATAATTGTTTTGCCATGTCATTAAGCAGGCTATCTTCGTAAGACCAAAAAATAGCTTTTGTCATGGCTCGTTGGTCGAGGGGTAAGATTCTCGCTTAGGGTGCGAGAGGTCCCGGGTTCAAATCCCGGACGAGCCCAAGACGTCTACATAGGTGTGGAACAGGTTTAGTTTAGGTTGCAAAAATGGTTTGTTTGAAGCAATGTGTACTTAATAATTTGACCAATATTGTGCCTTGCTAGAAACCTAGTGTTGAGTTGGGGCAAAAAATGATCAAGGCTCATCTTCTGTATAGAGAAGCCATGCATTTTCATTCAAGGAATAGTGCAATTAATGGAAAAGTGTTTTGCATTGTCATTTAAGCAGGCTATCCTTGGTAAGACCAAAGAGTAGCCTTTTGTCATGGCTCGTTGGTCTAGGGGTATGATTCTCGCTTAGGGTGCGAGAGGTCCCGGGTTCAAATCCCGGACGAGCCCAAGACATTTACATAGGTGTGGAACAGGTTCAGTTTAAGCGAACAAAAACGTTCGCTGGAATCAATGTGTACGTCACAATTTGACCAATACTGTGCCCTGCTAGAAACCTAGTGTTGAGTTGGGGCAAAACATTATCGAGGCTCATCTTCTGTGTAGAGAAGCCATGCATTTTCATCCAAGCTTTGTTCATTGAGGAGAAAGTCTAATTAATGGAAAAGTGTTTTGCATTGTCATTTAAGCAGGCTATCGTGCGGAAGACAGAAAAATTGCCTATTGTCATGACTCGTTGGTCGAGGGGTAAGATTCTCGCTTAGGGTGCGAGAGGTCCCGGTTCAAGTGCTTCTCAAAGTGTGGTCCGCGGACAACTGGTGGTCCGTGAGCGCTCCCTAGTGGGCCGTGAGTATATTGGTAAAATTTCCCATTTGAAATAAATAAATTAAAGTTTTCCGCCCTCTCGCGGGAATATCTCCACAATGGAGCGAGCTTTAGTTTAACTTTTGATTGCATGATATAGCCCAGCGCATCACCTTCATCAAACATGTTGCCACTTGTTTGTACCATTTTCAGGCGATTTGTAATCTGTTCTAGAAAAACGATGTGTTTTTGGACATTTGTGGAATAGGTGGTCCGCGAGTGTTTTTTTATTGGTTAAGTGGTCGTTGGTATGAAAACGTTTGAGAAACACTGGTCTAGGGTATGATTCTCGCTTAGGGTGCGAGAGGACCCGGGTTAAAATCCAGGACGAGCCCAAGACATCTACATAGGTGTGGAACAGGTTTAGTTTAGGTATCAAAAATGTTCGTTGGAAGCTATGTGTACTTAATAATTTGACCAATACTGTGCCCTGCTAGAAACCTCGTGTTGAGTTGGGGCAAAAAATGATCAGGGTCATCTTCTGTGTAGAGAAGCCTTGCATTTTCATCCAAGCTGTGTTCATTGAGCATAGTGCAATTAATGGAAAACTGTTTTGCATTGTCATTTAAGCAGGCTATCCTTGGTAAGACCAAAAAATAGCCTTTTGTCATGGCTCGTTGGTCTAGGGGTATGATTCTCGCTTTGGGTGCGAGAGGTCCCGGGTTCAAATCCCGGACGAGCCCAAGACGTCTACATAGGTGTGGAACAGGTTTAGTTTAGGTTGCAAAAATGGTTGTTTGAAGCAATGTGTACTTAATAATTTGACCAATATTGTGCCTTGCTAGAAACCTAGTGTTGAGTTGGGGCAAAAAATGATCAAGGCTTATCTTCTGTATAGAGAAGCCATGCATTTTCATTCAAGGAATAGTGCAATTAATGGAAAAGTGTTTTCCATTGTCATTTAAGCAGGCTATCCTTGGTAAGACCAAAGAGTAGCCTTTTGTCATGGCTCGTTGGTCTAGGGGTATGATTCTCGCTTAGGGTGCGAGAGGTCCCGGGTTCAAATCCCGGACGAGCCCAAGACATTTACATAGGTGTGGAACAGGTTCAGTTTAAGCCAACAAAAATGTTCGCTGGAATCAATGTCTACTTCACAATTTGACCAACACTGTGCCCCGCTAGAAATCTAGTGGTGAGTTGGGGC
The DNA here is from genome assembly GCA_031216635.1 of Dissostichus eleginoides. Classification (NCBI taxonomy): domain Eukaryota; kingdom Metazoa; phylum Chordata; class Actinopteri; order Perciformes; family Nototheniidae; genus Dissostichus; species Dissostichus eleginoides. The sequence continues at coordinate 7,868,176 of CM062267.1, read as the reverse complement.
AAATAATGATCAAAGCTCATCTTCTATGTAGAGAAGCCATCAATTTTTATCCAAGTTGTGTTCATTGAGGAGAAAGTGCAATTAATGGAAAAGTGTTTTGCATTGTCATTTAAGCAGGCTATCCGTGGTAAGACCAAAAAATAGCCTTTTGTCATGGCTCGTTGGTCTAGGGGTATGATTGAGTTGGGGCAAAAAATTATCGAGGCTCATCTTCTGTGTAGAGAATCCATGCATTTTCATCCAAGTTGTGTTCATTGAGGAGAAAGTCTAATTAATGGAAAAGTGTTTTGCATTGTCATTTAAGCAGGCTATCGTGCGGAAGACAGAAAAATTGCCTATTGTCATGACTCGTTGGTCTAGGGTAAGATTCTCGCTTAGGGTGCGAGAGGTCCCGGGTTCAAGTGCTTCTCAAAGTGTGGTCCGCGGACAACTGGTGGTCCGTGAGCGCTCCCTAGTGGGCCGTGAGTATATTGGTAAAATTTCCCATTTGAAATAAATAAATTAAAGTTTTCCGTCCTCTCGCGGGAATATCTCCACAATGGAGCGAGCTTTAGTTTAACTTTTGATTGCATGATATAGCCCAGCGCATCACCTTCATCAAACATGTTGCCACTTGTTTGTACCATTTTCAGGCGATTTGTAATCTGTTCTAGAAAAACGATGTGTTTTTGGACATTTGTGGAATTAGGTGGTCCGCGAGTGTTTTTTTATTGGTTAAGTGGTCGTTGGTATGAAAACGTTTGAGAAACACTGGTCTAGGGTATGATTCTCGCTTAGGGTGCGAGAGGACCCGGGTTAAATCCAGGACGAGCCCAAGACATCTACATAGGTGTGGAACAGGTTTAGTTTAGGTATCAAAAATGTTCGTTGGAAGCTATGTGTACTTAATAATTTGACCAATACTGTGCCCTGCTAGAAACCTCGTGTTGAGTTGGGGCAAAAAATCGGGTCATCTTCTGTGTAGAGAAGCCTTGCATTTTCATCCAAGCTGTGTTCATTGAGGCATAGTGCAATTAATGGAAAACTGTTTTGCATTGTCATTTAAGCAGGCTATCCTTGGTAAGACCAAAAAATAGCCTTTTGTCATGGCTCGTTGGTCTAGGGGTATGATTCTCGCTTTGGGTGCGAGAGGTCCCGGGTTCAAATCCCGGACGAGCCCAAGACGTCTACATAGGTGTGGAACAGGTTTAGTTTAGGTTCAAAAATGGTTTTTGAAGCAATGTGTACTTAATAATTTGACCAATACTGTGCCTTGCTAGAAACCTAGTGTTGAGTTGGGCAAAAAATGATCAAGGCTCATCTTCTGTATAGAGAAGCCATGCATTTTCATTCAAGGAATAGTGCAATTAATGGAAAAGTGTTTTGCATTGTCATTTAAGCAGGCTATCCTTGGTAAGACCAAAGAGTACCTTTTGTCATGGCTCGTTGGTCTAGGGGTATGATTCTCGCTTTGGGTGCGAGAGGTCCCGGGTTCAAATCCCGGACGAGCCCAAGACATTTACATAGGTGTGGAACAGGTTCAGTTTAAGCGAACAAAAATGTTCAGTGGAATCAATGTGTACGTCACAATTTGACCAATACTGTGCCCTGCTAGAAACCTAGTGTTGAGTTGGGGCAAAACATTATCGAGGCTCATCTTCTGTGTAGAGAAGCCATGCATTTTCATCCAAGTTTGTTCATTGAGGAAAAGTCTAATTAATGGAAAAGTGTTTTGCATTGTCATTTAAGCAGGCTATCGTGCGGAAGACAGAAAAATTGCCTATTGTCATGACTCGTTGGTCGAGGGGTAAGATTCTCGCTTAGGGTGCGAGAGGTCCCGGGTTCAAGTGCTTCTCAAAGTGTGGTCCGCGGACAACTGGTGGTCCGTGAGCGCTCCCTAGTGGGCCGTGAGTATATTGGTAAAATTTCCCATTTGAAATAAATAAATTAAAGTTTTCCGCCCTCTCGCGGGAATATCTCCACAATGGAGCGAGCTTTAGTTTAACTTTTGATTGCATGATATAGCCCAGCGCATCACCTTCATCAAACATGTTGCCACTTGTTTGTACCATTTTCAGGCGATTTGTAATCTGTTCTAGAAAAACGATGTGTTTTTGGACATTTGTGGAATTAGGTGGTCCGCGAGTGTTTTTTTATTGGTTAAGTGGTCGTTGGTATGAAAACGTTTGAGAAACACTGGTCTAGGGGTATGATTCTCGCTTAGGGTGCGAGAGGACCCGGGTTAAAATCCAGGACGAGCCCAAGACATCTACATAGGTGTGGAACAGGTTTAGTTTAGGTATCAAAAATGTTCGTTGGAAGCTATGTGTACTTCAATATTTGACCAATACTGTGCCCTGCTAGAAACCTAGTGTTGAGTTGGGGCAAAAAATGATCAAGGCTCATCTTCTGTGTAGAGAAGCCTGCATTTTCATCCAAGCTGTGTTCATTGAGCCATAGTGCAATTAATGGAAAACTGTTTTGCATTGTCATTTAGCAGGCTATCCTTGTAAGACCAAAAATAGCCTTTTGTCATGGCTCGTTGGTCTAGGGGTATGATTCTCGCTTTGGGTGCGAGAGGGTCCCGGGTTCAAATCCCGGACGAGCCCAAGACGTCTACATAGGTGTGGAACAGGTTTAGTTTAGGTTGCAAAAATGGGTTTGTTTGAAGCAATGTGTACTTAATAATTGACCAATATTGTGCCTTGCTAGAAACCTAGTGTTGAGTTGGGGCAAAAAATGATCAAGGCTCATCTTCTGTATAGAGAAGCCATGCATTTTCATTCAAGGAATAGTGCAATTAATGGAAAAGTGTTTTGCATTGTCATTTAAGCAGGCTATCCTTGGTAAGACCAAAGAGTAGCCTTTTGTCATGGCTCGTTGGTCTAGGGGTATGATTCTCGCTTAGGGTGCGAGAGGTCCCGGGTTCAATCCCGGACGAGCCCAAGACATTTACATAGGTGTGGAACAGGTTCAGTTTAAGCGAACAAAAATGTTCAGTGGAATCAATGTGTACGTCACAATTGACCAATACTGTGCCCTGCTAGAAAACCTAGTGTTGAGTTGGGGCAAAACATTATCGAGGCTCATTCTGTGTAGAGAAGCCATGCATTTTCATCCAAGTTTGTTCATTGAGGAGAAAGTCTAATTAATGGAAAAGTGTTTTGCATTGTCATTTAAGCAGGCTATCGTGCGGAAGACAGAAAAATTGCCTATTGTCATGACTCGTTGGTCGAGGGTAAGATTCTCGCTTAGGTGCGAGAGGTCCCGGGTTCAAGTGCTTCTCAAAGTGTGGTCCGCGGACAACTGGTGGTCCGTGAGCGCTCCCTAGTGGGCCGTGAGTATATTGGTAAAATTTCCATTTGAAATAAATAAATTAAAGTTTTCCGCCCTCTCGCGGGAATATCTCCACAATGGAGCGAGCTTTAGTTTAACTTTTGATTGCATGATATAGCCCAGCGCATCACCTTCATCAAACATGTTGCCACTTGTTTGTACCATTTCAGGCGATTTGTAATCTGTTCTAGAAAAACGATGTGTTTTTGGACATTTGTGGAATTAGGTGGTCCGCGAGTGTTTTTTATGGTTAAGTGGTCGTTGGTATGAAAACGTTTGAGAAACACTGGTCTAGGGGTATGATTCTCGCTTAGGGTGCGAGAGGACCCGGGTTAAAATCCAGGACGAGCCCCAAGACATCTACATAGGTGTGGAACAGGTTTAGTTTAGGTATCAAAAATGTTCGTTGGAAGCTATGTGTACTTAATAATTTGACCAATACTGTGCCCTGCTAGAAACCTCGTGTTGAGTTGGGGCAAAAAAATGATCAAGGGTCATCTTCTGTGTAGAGAAGCCTTGCATTTTCATCCAAGCTGTGTTCATTGAGGCATAGTGCAATTAATGGAAAACTGTTTTGCATTGTCATTTAAGCAGGCTATCCTTGGTAAGACCAAAAAATAGCCTTTTCATGGCTCGTTGGTCTAGGGGTATGATTCTCGCTTGGGTGCGAGAGGTCCCGGGTTCAAATCCGGACGAGCCCAAGAGATCTACATAGGTGGAACAGGTTTAGTTTAGGTTGCAAAAATGGTTTGTTTGAAGCAATGTGTACGTCACAATTTGACCAATATGTGCCTGCTAGAAACCTAGTGTTGAGTTGGGGCAAAAAATGATCAAGGCTCATCTTCTGTATAGAGAAGCCATGCATTTTCATCAAGGAATAGTGCAATTAATGGAAAAGTGTTTTGCATTGTCATTTAAGCAGGCTATCCTTGGTAAGACCAAAGAGTAGCCTTTTGTCATGGCTCGTTGGTCTAGGGGTATGATTCTCGCTTAGGGTGCGAGAGGTCCCGGGTTCAAATCCCGGACGAGCCCAAGACATTTACATAGGTGTGGAAACAGGTTCAGTTTAAGCCAAACAAAAATGTTCGCTGGAATCAATGTCTACTTCACAATTGACCAACACTGTGCCCGCTAGAAATCTAGTGGTGAGTTGGGCAATAATGATCAAAGCTCATCTTCTATGTGAGAAGCCATCAATTTTTATCCAAGTTGTGTTCATTGAGGAGAAAGTGCAATTAATGGAAAAGTGTTTTGCATTGTCATTTAAGCAGGCTATCCGTGGTAAGACCAAAAAATAGCCTTTTGTCATGGCTCGTTGGTCTAGGGGTATGATTGAGTTGGGGCAAAAAATTATCGAGGCTCATCTTCTGTGTAGAGAATCCATGCATTTTCATCCAAGTTGTGTTCATTGAGGAGAAAGTCTAATTAATGGAAAAGTGTTTTGCATTGTCATTTAAGCAGGCTATCGTGCGGAAGACAGAAAAATTGCCTATTGTCATGACTCGTTGGTCTAGGGGTAAGATTCTCGCTTAGGGTGCGAGAGGTCCCGGGTTCAAGTGCTTCTCAAAGTGTGGTCCGCGGACAACTGGTGGTCCGTGAGCGCTCCCTAGTGGGCCGTGAGTATATTGGTAAAATTTCCCATTTGAAATAAATAAATTAAAGTTTCCGTCCTCTCGCGGGAATATCTCCACAATGGAGCGAGCTTTAGTTTAACTTTTGATTGCATGATATAGCCCAGCGCATCACCTTCATCAAACATGTTGCCACTTGTTTGTACCATTTTCAGGCGATTTGTAATCTGTTCTAGAAAAACGATGTGTTTTGGACATTTGTGGAATTAGGTGGTCCGCGAGTGTTTTTTTATTGGTTAAGTGGTCGTTGGTATGAAAACGTTTGAGAAAACACTGGTCTAGGGGTATGATTCTCGCTTAGGGTGCGAGAGGACCCGGGTTAAAATCAGGACGAGCCCAAGACATCTACATAGGTGTGGAACAGGTTTAGTTTAGGTATCAAAAATGTTCGTTGGAAGCTATGTGTACTTAATAATTTGACCAATACTGTGCCCTGCTAGAAACCTCGTGTTGAGTTGGGGCAAAAAATGATCAAGGGTCATCTTCTGTGTAGAGAAGCCTTGCATTTTCATCCAAGCTGTGTTCATTGAGGCATAGTGCAATTAATGGAAAACTGTTTTGCATTGTCATTTAAGCAGGCTATCCTTGGTAAGACCAAAAATAGCCTTTTGTCATGGCTCGTTGGTCTAGGGGTATGATTCTCGCTTTGGGTGCGAGAGGTCCGGGTTCAAATCCCGGACGAGCCCAAGACGTCTACATAGGTGTGGAACAGGTTTAGTTTAGGTTGCAAAAATGGTTGTTTGAAGCAATGTGTACTTAATAATTTGACCAATATTGTGCCTTGCTAGAAACCTAGTGTTGAGTTGGGGCAAAAAATGATCAAGGCTCATCTTCTGTATAGAGAAGCCATGCATTTCATTCAAGGAATAGTGCAATTAATGGAAAAGTGTTTTTGCATTGTCATTTAAGCAGGCTATCCTTGGTAAGACCAAAGAGTAGCCTTTTGTCATGGCTCGTTGGTCTAGGGGTATGATTCTCGCTTAGGGTGCGAGAGGTCCCGGGTTCAAATCCCGGACGAGCCCAAGACATTTACATAGGTGTGGAACAGGTTCAGTTTAAGCGAACAAAAACGTTCGCTGGAATCAATGTGTACGTCACAATTTGACCAATACTGTGCCCTGCTAGAAACCTAGTGTTGAGTTGGGGCAAAACATTATCGAGGCTCATCTTCTGTGTAGAGAAGCCATGCATTTTCATCCAAGCTTTGTTTATTGAGCCATAGTGCAATTAATGGAAAAGTTTTTGCATTGTCATTTAAGCAGGCTATCCTTGGTAAGACCAAAAAGTAAACATTTGTCATGGCTCGTTGGTCTAGGGGTATGATTCTCGCTTAGGGTGCGAGAGGTCCCGGGTTCAAATCCCGGACGAGCCCAAGACATTTACATAGGTGTGGAACAGTTCAGTTTAAGCCAACAAAAATGTTCGCTGGAATCAATGTCTACTTCACAATTTGACCAACACTGTGCCCTGCTAGAAATCTAGGGTGAGTTGGGGCAAATAATGATCAAAGCTCATCTTCTTTGTAGAGAAGCCATCAATTTTTATCCAAGTTGTGTTCATTGAGGAGAAAGTGCAATTAATGGAAAGTGTTTGCATTGTCATTTAAGCAGGCTATCCGTGGTAAGACCAAAAAATAGCCTTTTGTCATGGCTCGTTGGTCTAGGGGTATGATTGAGTTGGGGCAAAAAATTATCGAGGCTCATCTTCTGTGTAGAGAATCCATGCATTTTCATCCAAGTTGTGTCATTGAGGAGAAAGTGCAATTAATGGAAAAGTGTTTTGCATTGTCATTTAAGCAGGCTATCGTGCGGAAGACAGAAAAAGGCCTATTGTCATGACTCGTTGGTTAGGGGTAAGATTCTCGCTTAGGGTGCGAGAGGTCCCGGGTTCAAGTGCTTCTCAAAGTGTGGTCCGCGGACAACTGGTGGTCCGTGAGCGCTCCCTAGTGGGCCGTGAGTATATTGGTAAAATTTCCCATTTGAAATAAATAAATTAAAGTTTTCCGCCTCTCGCGGGAATATCTCCACAATGGAGCGAGCTTTAGTTTAACTTTTGATTGCATGATATAGCCCAGCGCATCACCTTCATCAAACATGTTGCCACTTGTTTGTACCATTTTCAGGCGATTTGTAATCTGTTCTAGAAAAACGATGTGTTTTTGGACATTTGTGGAATTAGGTGGTCCGCGAGTGTTTTTTTATTGGTTAAGTGGTCGTTGGTATGAAAACGTTTGAGAAACACTGGTCTAGGGTATGATTCTCGCTTAGGGTGCGAGAGGACCCGGGTTAAAATCCAGGACGAGCCCAAGACATCTACATAGGTGTGGAACAGGTTTAGTTTAGGTATCAAAAATGTTCGTTGGAAGCTATGTGTACTTAATAATTTGACCAATACTGTGCCCTGCTAGAAACCTCGTGTTGAGTTGGGGCAAAAAATGATCAAGGGTCATCTTCTGTGTAGAGAAGCCTTGCATTTTCATCCAAGCTGTGTTCATTGAGGCATAGTGCAATTAATGGAAAACTGTTTTGCATTGTCATTTAAGCAGGCTATCCTTGGTAAGACCAAAAAATAGCCTTTTGTCATGGCTCGTTGGTCTAGGGGTATGATTCTCGCTTTGGGTGCGAGAGGTCCCGGGTTCAAATCCCGGACGAGCCCAAGACGTCTACATAGGTGTGGAACAGGTTTAGTTTAGGTTGCAAAAATGGTTTGTTTGAAGCAATGTGTACTTAATAATTTGACCAATATTGTGCCTTGCTAGAAACCTAGTGTTGAGTTGGGGCAAAAAATGATCAAGGCTCATCTTCTGTATAGAGAAGCCATGCATTTTCATTCAAGGAATAGTGCAATTAATGGAAAAGTGTTTTGCATTGTCATTTAAGCAGGCTATCCTTGGTAAGACCAAAGAGTAGCCTTTTGTCATGGCTCGTTGGTCTAGGGGTATGATTCTCGCTTAGGGTGCGAGAGGTCCCGGGTTCAAATCCCGGACGAGCCCAAGACATTTACATAGGTGTGGAACAGGTTCAGTTTAAGCGAACAAAAACGTTCGCTGGAATCAATGTGTACGTCACAATTTGACCAATACTGTGCCCTGCTAGAAACCTAGTGTTGAGTTGGGGCAAAACATTATCGAGGCTCATCTTCTGTGTAGAGAAGCCATGCATTTTCATCCAAGCTTTGTTTATTGAGCCATAGTGCAATTAATGGAAAAGTGTTTTGCATTGTCATTTAAGCAGGCTATCCTTGGTAAGACCAAAAAGTAAACATTTGTCATGGCTCGTTGGTCTAGGGGTATGATTCTCGCTTAGGGTGCGAGAGGTCCCGGGTTCAAATCCCGGACGAGCCCAAGACATTTACATAGGTGTGGAACAGGTTCAGTTTAAGCCAACAAAAATGTTCGCTGGAATCAATGTCTACTTCACAATTTGACCAACACTGTGCCCGCTAGAAATCTAGTGGTGAGTTGGGGCAAATAATGATCAAAGCTCATCTTCTATGTAGAGAAGCCATCAATTTTTATCCAAGTTGTGTTCATTGAGGAGAAAGTGCAATTAATGGAAAAGTGTTTTGCATTGTCATTTAAAGTGCCAGTGAAGTGCATTTTTTTGCGCCAAAGTGAAATGGCAGTTTCATTTCTTACATATAATTGTACCTGTTCATGGCTAAAATAATTTTTTAGGAAGTGCGAGGGACGAGATAAACATCGCAAATTTTTCAGAGTCTGAGCCTACCGCTGCTGCAGACGATAGCGGCTGTGACGTCACAAGATGGGCCCAGTTGTGATTGTAAACATGGCGGAGCCTTCGGAAAGTGATACTGGTGCGAGAGAAATGAGTGATTTTGACAGCTTTTCGGACAGGATAGATGAGGAAAGTGGCCATGGAAGTCAATTTAGTTGAGGACAATATTTTGTCATAGATCTAGAGTAGATCTACACACAGGATTGGCCATCACCTGATCATACATTCATCTGTTCATAGCATGATGCAACATTCATGTTCACATGCAGTGTTGTGCTAGTTACTGAAAACCAGTAACTAGTTACAATTACTAGTTACTTCACTACTTACACCAAAAAGTAATGCGTTACTGTGAAAAGTAACTTTTTAGTTACTTAAAAAAGGGCACCCATTAATGCCCTTATACTGTAGCCTTCATTTCAGTACTGTTATTGCATCGGAGAATAATACAACCTGTTGATCAACTTGACATGCATTTGCATCACTGAACTCTGCTAAGCAATGTGGTATTTACAAACAAACACAAAGATATGTTTCAAAGTGCCAATCCAGCCGCTGTTGCTTAGGTGGAGGTGGAGTGGCGTCGGATGAGTCTGGGTCTGTGGTCTTAGCTACTAGCTTCGTCCCAGCATGTTGTTTCTGCAGATGTTTCAACAGATTTTAATTGCTGTTTTGGGCAGTCGATAGGATCTTTGACCCGCCAAGACACAACTTACATTTAACTAAAACGTTCTTTTCTTTGTGCTCGACAAAAGTGAAATAGTGAGAATATCTCCAGGCGGAGAAACTCGACTTGAGCTCTGCCGCCGCCATGATAGTCTTGTTAATAGACACAAACACAGTGGCCTTTATTTTTCATAAACAATCTACGAATCTACGAAACAATAACACCAGCCACTCACCTTCATCTTTTGGGAACAGAAACATCGCCACTTCGGCAGAATTGACATTACCACAGCCAGCGGCAATGCATCGCTTCCCGTGTGTTTTTCCTCCCTTTTTCGTCACTGTCGCCTCCATTGTCAGCTTTTCTCGATTGGCAATCACTTCCAGTCGACTGCGAAACACTTTCCAATCAAATACTCGCTCAAAAACGTTGGTAAATTCGACTTTGAAATAGAGACAAAATGAATGGTGGTGAATGTAAACACTTCGGCTGAGCCCATCTTGTGACGTCACGCAGTAGATCGCAAGCCACGCCCACGAAGGCGGAGGTCGACTGCGAATTTCCCAGCGGAAAATTCAAACTCGTTGGGGTTGGGGCAAAAAATGATCAAGGCTCATCTTCTGTATAGAGAAGCCATGCATTTTCATTCAAGGAATAGTGCAATTAATGGAAAAGTGTTTTCCATTGTCATTTAAGCAGGCTATCGTTGCTAAGACCAAAGAGTAGCCTTTTGTCATGGCTCGTTGGTCTAGGGGTATGATTCTCGCTTAGGGTGCGAGAGGTCCCGGGTTCAAATCCCGGACGAGCCCAAGACATTTACATAGGTGTGGAACAGGTTCAGTTTAAGCGAACAAAAATGTTCAGTGGAATCAATGTGTACGTCACAATTTGACCAATACTGTGCCCTGCTAGAAACCTAGTGTTGAGTTGGGGCAAAACATTATCGAGGCTCATCTTCTGTGTAGAGAAGCCATGCATTTTCATCCAAGCTTTGTTCATTGAGGAGAAAGTCTAATTAATGGAAAAGTGTTTTGCATTGTCATTTAAGCAGGCTATCGTGCGGAAGACAGAAAAATTGACTATTGTCATGACTCGTTGGTCGAGGGGTAAGATTCTCGCTTAGGGTGCGAGAGGTCCCGGGTTCAAGTGCTTCTCAAAGTGTGGTCCGCGGACAACTGGTGGTCCGTGAGCGCTCCCTAGTGGGCCGTGAGTATATTGGTAAAATTTCCCATTTGAAATAAATAAATTAAAGTTTTCCGCCCTCTCGCGGGAATATCTCCACAATGGAGCGAGCTTTAGTTTAACTTTTGATTGCATGATATAGCCCAGCGCATCACCTTCATCAAACATTTTGCCACTTGTTTGTACCATTTTCAGGCGATTTGTAATCTGTTCTAGAAAAACGATGTGTTTTTGGACATTTGTGGAATTAGGTGGTCCGCGAGTGTTTTTTTTTGGTTAAGTGGTCGTTGGTATGAAAACGTTTGAGAAACACTGGTCTAGGGGTATGATTCTCGCTTAGGGTGCGAGAGGACCCGGGTTAAAATCCAGGACGAGCCCAAGACATCTACATAGGTGTGGAACAGGTTTAGTTTAGGTATCAAAAATGTTCGTTGGAAGCTATGTGTACTTAATAATTTGACCAATACTGTGCCCTGCTAGAAACCTCGTGTTGAGTTGGGGCAAAAAATGATCAAGGGTCATCTTCTGTGTAGAGAAGCCTTGCATTTTCATCCAAGATGTGTTCATTGAGGCATAGTGCAATTAATGGAAAACTGTTTTGCATTGTCATTTAAGCAGGCTATCCTTGGTAAGACCAAAAAATAGCCACTGTCATGGCTCGTTGGTCTAGGGGTATGATTCTCGCTTTGGGTGCGAGAGGTCCCGGGTTCAAATCCCGGACGAGCCCAAGACGTCTACATAGGTGTGGAACAGGTTTAGTTTAGGTTGCAAAAATGGTTTGTTTGAAGCAATGTGTACTTAATAATTTGACCAATATTGTGCCTTGCTAGAAACCTAGTGTTGAGTTGGGGCAAAAATGATCAAGGCTCATCTTCTGTATAGAGAAGCCATGCATTTTCATTCAAGGAATAGTGCAATTAATGGAAAAGTGTTTTCCATTGTCATTTAAGCAGGCTATCCTTGGTAAGACCAAAGAGTAGCCTTTTGTCATGGCTCGTTGGTCTAGGGGTATGATTCTCGCTTAGGGTGCGAGAGGTCCCGGGTTCAAATCCCGGACGAGCCCAAGACATTTACATAGGTGTGGAACAGGTTCAGTTTAAGCCAACAAAAATGTTCGCTGGAATCAATGTCTACTTCACAATTTGACCAACACTGTGCCCTGCTAGAAATCTAGTGGTGAGTTGGGGCAAATAATGATCAAAGCTCATCTTCTTTGTAGAGAAGCCATCAATTTTTCCAAGTTGTGTTCATTGAGGAGAAAGTGCAATTAATGGAAAGTGTTTTGCATTGTCATTTAAGCAGGCTATCCGTGGTAAGACCAAAAAATAGCCTTTTGTCATGGCTCGTTGGTCTAGGGGTATGATTGAGTTGGGGCAAAAAATTATCGAGGCTCATCTTCTGTGTAGAGAATCCATGCATTTTCATCCAAGTTGTGTTCATTGAGGAGAAAGTGCAATTAATGGAAAAGTGTTTTGCATTGTCATTTAAGCAGGCTATCGTGCGGAAGACAGAAAAAGTGCCTATTGTCATGACTCGTTGGTCTAGGGGTAAGATTCTCGCTTAGGGTGCGAGAGGTCCCGGGTTCAAGTGCTTCTCAAAGTGTGGTCCGCGGACAACTGGTGGTCCGTGAGCGCTCCCTAGTGGCCCGTGAGTATATTGGTAAAATTTCCCATTTGAAATAAATAAATTAAAGTTTTCCGCCCTCTCGCGGGAATATCTCCACAATGGAGCGAGCTTTAGTTTCACTTTTGATTGCATGATATAGCCCAGCGCATCACCTTCATCAAACATGTTGCCACTTGTTTGTACCATTTTCAGGCGATTTGTAATCTGTTCTAGAAAAACGATGTGTTTTTGGACATTTGTGGAATTAGGTGGTCCGCGATTGTTTTTTTATTGGTTAAGTGGTCGTTGGTATGAAAACGTTTGAGAAACACTGGTCTAGGGGTATGATTCTCGCTTAGGGTGCGAGAGGACCCGGGTTAAAATCCAGGACGAGCCCAAGACATCTACATAGGTGTGGAACAGGTTTAGTTTAGGTATCAAAAATGTTCGTTGGAAGCTATGTGTACTTAATAGCCTTTTGTCATGGCTCGTTGGTCTAGGGGTATGATTGAGTTGGGGCAAAAAATTATCGAGGCTCATCTTCTGTGTAGAGAATCCATGCATTTTCATCCAAGTTGTGTTCATTGAGGAGAAAGTGCAATTAATGGAAAAGTGTTTTGCATTGTCATTTAAGCAGGCTATCGTGCGGAAGACAGAAAAAGTGCCTATTGTCATGACTCGTTGGTCTAGGGGTAAGATTCTCGCTTAGGGTGCGAGAGGTCCCGGGTTCAAGTGTGTACTTGTGTACTTAATAATTTGACCAATACTGTGCCCTGCTAGAAACCTCGTGTTGAGTTGGGGCAAAAAATGATCAAGGGTCATCTTCTGTGTAGAGAAGCCTTGCATTTTCATCCAAGCTGTGTTCATTGAGGCATAGTGCAATTAATGGAAAACTGTTTTGCATTGTCATTTAAGCAGGCTATCCTTGGTAAGACCAAAAAATAGCCTTTTGTCATGGCTCGTTGGTCTAGGGGTATGATTCTCGCTTTGGGTGCGAGAGGTCCCGGGTTCAAATCCCGGACGAGCCCAAGACGTCTACATAGGTGTGGAACAGGTTTAGTTTAGGTTGCAAAAATGGTTTGTTTGAAGCAATGTGTACTTAATAATTTGACCAATATTGTGCCTTGCTAGAAACCTAGTGTTGAGTTGGGGCAAAAAATGATCAAGGCTCATCTTCTGTATAGAGAAGCCATGCATTTTCATTCAAGGAATAGTGCAATTAATGGAAAAGTGTTTTCATTGTCATTTAAGCAGGCTATCCTTGGTAAGACCAAAGAGTAGCCTTTTGTCATGGCTCGTTGGTCTAGGGTATGATTCTCGCTTAGGGTGCGAGAGGTCCCGGGTTCAAATCCCGGACGAGCCCAAGACATTTACATAGGTGTGGAACAGGTTCAGTTTAAGCGAACAAAAACGTTCGCTGGAATCAATGTGTACGTCACAATTTGACCAATACTGTGCCCTGCTAGAAACCTAGTGTTGAGTTGGGGCAAAACATTATCGAGGCTCATCTTCTGTGTAGAGAAGCCATGCATTTTCATCCAAGCTTTGTTTATTGAGCCATAGTGCAATTAATGGAAAAGTGTTTTGCATTGTCATTTAAGCAGGCTATCCTTGGTAAGACCAAAAAGTAAACATTTGTCATGGCTCGTTGGTCTAGGGGTATGATTCTCGCTTAGGGTGCGAGAGGTCCCGGGTTCAAATCCCGGACGAGCCCAAGACATTTACATAGGTGTGGAACAGGTTCAGTTTAAGCCAACAAAAATGTTCGCTGGAATCAATGTCTACTTCACAATTTGACCAACACTGTGCCCTGCTAGAAATCTAGTGGTGAGTTGGGGCAAATAATGATCAAAGCTCATCTTCTTTAGAGAAGCCATCAATTTTTATCCAAGTTGTGTTCATTGAGGAGAAAGTGCAATTAATGGAAAGTGTTTTGCATTGTCATTTAAGCAGGCTATCCGTGGTAAGACCAAAAAATAGCCTTTTGTCATGGCTCGTTGGTCTAGGGGTATGATTGAGTTGGGGCAAAAAATTATCGAGGCTCATCTTCTGTGTAGAGAATCCATGCATTTTCATCCAAGTTGTGTTCATTGAGGAGAAAGTCTAATTAATGGAAAAGTGTTTTGCATTGTCATTTAAGCAGGCTATCGTGCGGAAGACAGAAAAATTGCCTATTGTCATGACTCGTTGGTCTAGGGGTAAGATTCTCGCTTAGGGTGCGAGAGGTCCCGGGTTCAAGTGCTTCTCAAAGTGTGGTCCGCGGACAACTGGTGGTCCGTGAGCGCTCCCTAGTGGGCCGTGAGTATATTGGTAAAATTTCCCATTTGAAATAAATAAATTAAAGTTTTCCGTCCTCTCGCGGGAATATCTCCACAATGGAGCGAGCTTTAGTTTAACTTTTGATTGCATGATATAGCCCAGCGCATCACCTTCATCAAACATGTTGCCACTTGTTTGTACCATTTTCAGGCGATTTGTAATCTGTTCTAGAAAAACGATGTGTTTTTGGACATTTGTGGAATTAGGTGGTCCGCGAGTGTTTTTTTATTGGTTAAGTGGTCGTTGGTATGAAAACGTTTGAGAAACACTGGTCTAGGGGTATGATTCTCGCTTAGGGTGCGAGAGGACCCGGGTTAAAATCCAGGACGAGCCCAAGACATCTACATAGGTGTGGAACAGGTTTAGTTTAGGTATCAAAAATGTTCGTTGGAAGCTATGTGTACTTAATAATTTGACCAATACTGTGCCCTGCTAGAAACCTCGTGTTGAGTTGGGGCAAAAAATGATCAAGGGTCATCTTCTGTGTAGAGAAGCCTTGCATTTTCATCCAAGCTGTGTTCATTGAGGCATAGTGCAATTAATGGAAAACTGTTTTGCATTGTCATTTAAGCAGGCTATCCTTGGTAAGACCAAAAAATAGCCTTTTGTCATGGCTCGTTGGTCTAGGGGTATGATTCTCGCTTGGGTGCGAGAGGTCCCGGGTTCAAATCCCGGACGAGCCCAAGACGTCTACATAGGTGTGGAACAGGTTTAGTTTAGGTTGCAAAAATGGTTTGTTTGAAGCAATGTGTACTTAATAATTTGACCAATATTGTGCCTTGCTAGAAACCTAGTGTTGAGTTGGGGCAAAAAATGATCAAGGCTCATCTTCTGTATAGAGAAGCCATGCATTTTCATTCAAGGAATAGTGCAATTAATGGAAAAGTGTTTTGCATTGTCATTTAAGCAGGCTATCCTTGGTAAGACCAAAGAGTAGCCTTTTGTCATGGCTCGTTGGTCTAGGGGTATGATTCTCGCTTAGGGTGCGAGAGGTCCCGGGTTCAAATCCCGGACGAGCCCAAGACATTTACATAGGTGTGGAACAGGTTCAGTTTAAGCCAACAAAAATGTTCGCTGGAATCAATGTCTACTTCACAATTTGACCAACACTGTGCCCCGCTAGAAATCTAGTGGTGAGTTGGGGCAAATAATGATCAAAGCTCATCTTCTATGTAGAGAAGCCATCAATTTTTATCCAAGTTGTGTTCATTGAGGAGAAAGTGCAATTAATGGAAAAGTGTTTTGCATTGTCATTTAAAGTGCCAGTGAAGTGCATTTTTTTGCGCCAAAGTGAAATGGCAGTTTCATTTCTTACATATAATTGTACCTGTTCATGGCTAAAATAATTTTTTAGGAAGTGCGAGGGACGAGATAAACATCGCAAATTTTTCAGAGTCTGAGCCTACCGCTGCTGCAGACGATAGCGGCTGTGACGTCACAAGATGGGCCCAGTTGTGATTGTAAACATGGCGGAGCCTTCGGAAAGTGATACTGGTGCGAGAGAAATGAGTGATTTTGACAGCTTTTCGGACAGGATAGATGAGGAAAGTGGCCATGGAAGTCAATTTAGTTGAGGACAATATTTTGTCATAGATCTAGAGTAGATCTACACACAGGATTGGCCATCACCTGATCATACATTCATCTGTTCATAGCATGATGCAACATTCATGTTCACATGCAGTGTTGTGCTAGTTACTGAAAACCAGTAACTAGTTACAATTACTAGTTACTTCACTACTTACACCAAAAAGTAATGCGTTACTGTGAAAAGTAACTTTTAGTTACTTAAAAAAGGGCACCCATTAATGCCCTTATACTGTAGCCTTCATTTCAGTACTGTTATTGCATCGGAGAATAATACAACCTGTTGATCAACTTGACATGCATTTGCATCACTGAACTCTGCTAAGCAATGTGGTCTATACAAACAAACACAAAGATATGTTTCAAAGTGCCAATCCAGCCGCTGTTGCTTAGGTGGAGGTGGAATGGCGTCGGATGAGTCTGGGTCTGTGGTCTTAGCTACTAGCTTCGTCCCAGCATGTTTTTTTGTTGCAGATGTTTCAACAGATTTTAATTGCTGTTTTGGGCAGTCGATAGGATCTTTGACCCGCCAAGACACAACTTACATTTAACTAAAACGTTCTTTTCTTTGTGCTCGACAAAAGTGAAATAGTGAGAATATCTCCAGGCGGAGAAACTCGACTTGAGCTCTGCCGCCGCCATGATAGTCTTGTTAGTAACACAAACACAGTGGCCTTTATTTTTCATAAACAATCTACGAATCTACGAAACAATACACCAGCCACTCACCTTCATCTTTTGGGAACAGAAACATCGCCACTTCGGCAGAATTCACATTACCACAGCCAGCGGCAATGCATCGCTTCCCGTGTGTTTTTCCTCCCTTTTTCGTCACTGTCGCCTCCATTGTCAGCTTTTCTCGATTGGCAATCACTTCCAGTCGACTGCGAAACACTTTCCAATCAAATACTCGCTCAAAAACGTTGGTAAATTCGACTTTGAAATAGAGACAAAATGAATGGTGGTGAATGTAAACACTTCGGCTTGGCCCATCTTGACGTCACGCAGTAGATCGCAAGCCACGCCCACGAAGGCGGAGGTCGACTGCGAATTTCCCAGCGGAAAATTCAAACTCGTCAAATTCGTTGCTATTCCAACATCTTTGATATGGGTTCCAATGGACAATTTTGGTCATTACTATACGTATTAGCATAAAAGATCATGCACCGTCGCACACTTCAGTGGGTCTTTAAGCAGGCTATCCGTGGTAAGACCAAAAAATAGCCTTTTGTCATGGCTCGTTGGTCTAGGGGTATGATTGAGTTGGGGCAAAAAATTATCGAGGCTCATCTTCTGTGTAGAGAATCCATGCATTTTCATCCAAGTTGTGTTCATTGAGGAGAAAGTCTAATTAATGGAAAAGTGTTTTGCATTGTCATTTAAGCAGGCTATCGTGCGGAAGACAGAAAAATTGCCTATTGTCATGACTCGTTGGTCTAGGGGTAAGATTCTCGCTTAGGGTGCGAGAGGTCCCGGGTTCAAGTGCTTCTCAAAGTGTGGTCCGCGGACAACTGGTGGTCCGTGAGCGCTCCCTAGTGGGCCGTGAGTATATTGGTAAAATTTCCCATTTGAAATAAATAAATTAAAGTTTTCCGTCCTCTCGCGGGAATATCTCCACAATGGAGCGAGCTTTAGTTTAACTTTTGATTGCATGATATAGCCCAGCGCATCACCTTCATCAAACATGTTGCCACTTGTTTGTACCATTTTCAGGCGATTTGTAATCTGTTCTAGAAAAACGATGTGTTTTTGGACATTTGTGGAATTAGGTGGTCCGCGAGTGTTTTTTTATTGGTTAAGTGGTCGTTGGTATGAAAACGTTTGAGAAACACTGGTCTAGGGGTATGATTCTCGCTTAGGGTGCGAGAGGACCCGGGTTAAAATCCAGGACGAGCCCAAGACATCTACATAGGTGTGGAACAGGTTTAGTTTAGGTATCAAAAATGTTCGTTGGAAGCTATGTGTACTTAATAATTTGACCAATACTGTGCCCTGCTAGAAACCTCGTGTTGAGTTGGGGCAAAAATATGATCAAGGGTCATCTTCTGTGTAGAGAAGCCTTGCATTTTCATCCAAGCTGTGTTCATTGAGGCATAGTGCAATTAATGGAAAACTGTTTTGCATTGTCATTTAAGCAGGCTATCCTTGGTAAGACCAAAAAATAGCCTTTTGTCATGGCTCGTTGGTCTAGGGGTATGATTCTCGCTTTGGGTGCGAGAGGTCCGGGTTCAAATCCCGGACGAGCCCAAGACGTCTACATAGGTGTGGAACAGGTTTAGTTTAGGTTGCAAAAATGGTTTGTTTGAAGCAATGTGTACTTAATAATTTGACCAATATTGTGCCTTGCTAGAAACCTAGTGTTGAGTTGGGGCAAAAAATGATCAAGGCTCATCTTCTGTATAGAGAAGCCATGCATTTTCATTCAAGGAATAGTGCAATTAATGGAAAAGTGTTTTGCATTGTCATTTAAGCAGGCTATCCTTGGTAAGACCAAAGAGTAGCCTTTTGTCATGGCTCGTTGGTCTAGGGGTATGATTCTCGCTTAGGGTGCGAGAGGTCCCGGGTTCAAATCCCGGACGAGCCCAAGACATTTACATAGGTGTGGAACAGGTTCAGTTTAAGCGAACAAAAACGTTCGCTGGAATCAATGTGTACGTCACAATTTGACCAATACTGTGCCCTGCTAGAAACCTAGTGTTGAGTTGGGGCAAAACATTATCGAGGCTCATCTTCTGTGTAGAGAAGCCATGCATTTTCATCCAAGCTTTGTTTATTGAGCCATAGTGCAATTAATGGAAAAGTGTTTGCATTGTCATTTAAGCAGGCTATCCTTGGTAAGACCAAAAAGTAAACATTTGTCATGGCTCGTTGGTCTAGGGGTATGATTCTCGCTTAGGGTGCGAGAGGTCCCGGGTTCAAATCCCGGACGAGCCCAAGACATTTACATAGGTGTGGAACAGGTTCAGTTTAAGCCAACAAAAATGTTCGCTGGAATCAATGTCTACTTCACAATTTGACCAACACTGTGCCCTGCTAGAAATCTAGTGGTGAGTTGGGGCAAATAATGATCAAAGCTCATCTTCTTTGTAGAGAAGCCATCAATTTTTATCCAAGTTGTGTTCATTGAGGAGAAAGTGCAATTAATGGAAAGTGTTTTGCATTGTCATTTAAGCAGGCTATCCGTGGTAAGACCAAAAAATAGCCTTTTGTCATGGCTCGTTGGTCTAGGGGTATGATTGAGTTGGGGCAAAAAATTATCGAGGCTCATCTTCTGTGTAGAGAATCCATGCATTTTCATCCAAGTTGTGTTCATTGAGGAGAAAGTGCAATTAATGGAAAAGTGTTTTGCATTGTCATTTAAGCAGGCTATCGTGCGGAAGACAGAAAAAGTGCCTATTGTCATGACTCGTTGGTCTAGGGGTAAGATTCTCGCTTAGGGTGCGAGAGGTCCCGGGTTCAAGTGCTTCTCAAAGTGTGGTCCGCGGACAACTGGTGGTCCGTGAGCACTCCCTAGTGGGCCGTGAGTATTGGTAAAATTTCCCATTTGAAATAAATAAATTAAAGTTTTCCGCCCTCTCGCGGGAATATCTCCACAATGGAGCGAGCTTTAGTTTAACTTTTGATTGCATGATATAGCCCAGCGCATCACCTTCATCAAACATGTTGCCACTTGTTTGTACCATTTTCAGGCGATTTGTAATCTGTTCTAGAAAAACGATGTGTTTTTGGACATTTGTGGAATTAGGTGGTCCGCGAGTGTTTTTTTATTGGTTAAGTGGTCGTTGGTATGAAAACGTTTGAGAAACACTGGTCTAGGGGTATGATTCTCGCTTAGGGTGCGAGAGGACCCGGGTTAAAATCCAGGACGAGCCCAAGACATCTACATAGGTGTGGAACAGGTTTAGTTTAGGTATCAAAAATGTTCGTTGGAAGCTATGTGTACTTATAATTTGACCAATACTGTGCCCTGCTAGAAACCTCGTGTTGAGTTGGGGCAAAAAATGATCAAGGGTCATCTTCTGTGTAGAGAAGCCTTGCATTTTCATCCAAGCTGTGTTCATTGAGGCATAGTGCAATTAATGGAAAACTGTTTTGCATTGTCATTTAAGCAGGCTATCCTTGGTAAGACCAAAAAATAGCCTTTTGTCATGGCTCGTTGGTCTAGGGGTATGATTCTCGCTTCGGGTGCGAGAGGTCCCGGGTTCAAATCCCGGACGAGCCCAAGAGATCTACATAGGTCTGGAACAGGTTTAGTTTAGGTATCAAAAATGGTTCGTTGGAAGCAATGTGTACGTCACAATTTGACCAATACTGTGCCCTGCTAGAAACCTAGTTGAGTTGGGGCAAAACATTATCGAGGCTCATCTTCTGTGTAGAGAAGCCATGCATTTTCATCCAAGCTTTGTTTATTGAGCCATAGTGCAATTAATGGAAAAGTGTTTTGCATTGTCATTTAAGCAGGCTATCCTTGGTAAGACCAAAAAGTAAACATTTGTCATGGCTCGTTGGTCTAGGGGTATGATTCTCGCTTAGGGTGCGAGAGGTCCCGGGTTCAAATCCCGGACGAGCCCAAGACATTTACATAGGTGTGGAACAGGTTCAGTTTAAGCCAACAAAAATGTTCGCTGGAATCAATGTCTACTTCACAATTTGACCAACACTGTGCCCCGCTAGAAATCTAGTGGTGAGTTGGGGCAAATAATGATCAAAGCTCATCTTCTATGTAGAGAAGCCATCAATTTTTATCCAAGTTGTGTTCATTGAGGAGAAAGTGCAATTAATGGAAAAGTGTTTTGCATTGTCATTTAAAGTGCCAGTGAAGTGCATTTTTTTGCGCCAAAGTGAAATGGCAGTTTCATTTCTTACATATAATTGTACCTGTTCATGGCTAAAATAATTTTTTAGGAAGTGCGAGGGACGAGATAAACATCGCAAATTTTTCAGAGTCTGAGCCTACCGCTGCTGCAGACGATAGCGGCTGTGACGTCACAAGATGGGCCCAGTTGTGATTGTAAACATGGCGGAGCCTTCGGAAAGTGATACTGGTGCGAGAGAAATGAGTGATTTTGACAGCTTTTCGGACAGGATAGATGAGGAAAGTGGCCATGGAAGTCAATTTAGTTGAGGACAATATTTTGTCATAGATCTAGAGTAGATCTACACACAGGATTGGCCATCACCTGATCATACATTCATCTGTTCATAGCATGATGCAACATTCATGTTCACATGCAGTGTTGTGCTAGTTACTGAAAACCAGTAACTAGTTACAATTACTAGTTACTTCACTACTTACACCAAAAAGTAATGCGTTACTGTGAAAAGTAACTTTTTAGTTACTTAAAAAAGGGCACCCATTAATGCCCTTATACTGTAGCCTTCATTTCAGTACTGTTATTGCATCGGAGAATAATACAACCTGTTGATCAACTTGACATGCATTTGCATCACTGAACTCTGCTAAGCAATGTGGTATTTACAAACAAACACAAAGATATGTTTCAAAGTGCCAATCCAGCCGCTGTTGCTTAGGTGGAGGTGGAGTGGGTCGGATGAGTCTGGGTCTGTGGTCTTAGCTACTAGCTTCGTCCCAGCATGTTGTTTCTGCAGATGTTTCAACAGATTTTAATTGCTGTTTTGGGCAGTCGATAGGATCTTTGACCCGCCAAGACACAACTTACATTTAACTAAAACGTTCTTTTCTTTGTGCTCGACAAAAGTGAAATAGTGAGAATATCTCCAGGCGGAGAAACTCGACTTGAGCTCTGCCGCCGCCATGATAGTCTTGTTAATAGACACAAACACAGTGGCCTTTATTTTTCATAAACAATCTACGAATCTACGAAACAATAACACCAGCCACTCACCTTCATCTTTTGGGAACAGAAACATCGCCACTTCGGCAGAATTGACATTACCACAGCCAGCGGCAATGCATCGCTTCCCGTGTGTTTTTCCTCCCTTTTTCGTCACTGTCGCCTCCATTGTCAGCTTTTCTCGATTGGCAATCACTTCCAGTCGACTGCGAAACACTTTCCAATCAAATACTCGCTCAAAAACGTTGGTAAATTCGACTTTGAAATAGAGACAAAATGAACGGTGGTGAATGTAAACACTTCGGCTGAGCCCATCTTGTGACGTCACGCAGTAGATCGCAAGCCACGCCCACGAAGGCGGAGGTCGACTGCGAATTTCCCAGCGGAAAATTCAAACTCGTCAAATTCGTTGCTATTCCAACATCTTTGATATGGGTTCCAATGGACAATTTTGGTCATTACTATACGTATTAGCATAAAAGATCATGCACCGTCGCACACTTCAGTGGGTCTTTAAGCAGGCTATCCGTGGTAAGACCAAAAAATAGCCTTTTGTCATGGCTCGTTGGTCTAGGGGTATGATTGAGTTGGGGCAAAAAATTATCGAGGCTCATCTTCTGTATAGAGAAGCCATGCATTTTCATTCAAGGAATAGTGCAATTAATGGAAAAGTGTTTTGCATTGTCATTTAAGCAGGCTATCCTTGGTAAGACCAAAGAGTAGCCTTTTGTCATGGCTCGTTGGTCTAGGGGTATGATTCTCGCTTAGGGTGCGAGAGGTCCCGGGTTCAAATCCCGGACGAGCCCAAGACATTTACATAGGTGTGGAACAGGTTCAGTTTAAGCGAACAAAAACGTTCGCTGGAATCAATGTGTACGTCACAATTTGACCAATACTGTGCCCTGCTAGAAACCTAGTGTTGAGTGGGGCAAAACATTATCGAGGCTCATCTTCTGTGTAGAGAAGCCATGCATTTTCATCCAAGCTTTGTTTATTGAGCCATAGTGCAATTAATGGAAAAGTGTTTTGCATTGTCATTTAAGCAGGCTATCCTTGGTAAGACCAAAAAGTAAACATTTGTCATGGCTCGTTGGTCTAGGGGTATGATTCTCGCTTAGGGTGCGAGAGGTCCCGGGTTCAAATCCCGGACGAGCCCAAGACATTTACATAGGTGTGGAACAGGTTCAGTTTAAGCCAACAAAAATGTTCGCTGGAATCAATGTCTACTTCACAATTTGACCAACACTGTGCCCTGCTAGAAATCTAGTGGTGAGTTGGGGCAAATAATGATCAAAGCTCATCTTCTTTGTAGAGAAGCCATCAATTTTTATCCAAGTTGTGTTCATTGAGGAGAAAGTGCAATTAATGGAAAGTGTTTTGCATTGTCATTTAAGCAGGCTATCCGTGGTAAGACCAAAAAATAGCCTTTTGTCATGGCTCGTTGGTCTAGGGGTATGATTGAGTTGGGGCAAAAAATTATCGAGGCTCATCTTCTGTGTAGAGAATCCATGCATTTTCATCCAAGTTGTGTTCATTGAGGAGAAAGTGCAATTAATGGAAAAGTGTTTTGCATTGTCATTTAAGCAGGCTATCGTGCGGAAGACAGAAAAAGTGCCTATTGTCATGACTCGTTGGTCTAGGGGTAAGATTCTCGCTTAGGGTGCGAGAGGTCCCGGGTTCAAGTGCTTCTCAAAGTGTGGTCCGCGGACAACTGGTGGTCCGTGAGCACTCCCTAGTGGGCCGTGAGTATATTGGTAAAATTTCCCATTTGAAATAAATAAATTAAAGTTTTCCGCCCTCTCGCGGGAATATCTCCACAATGGAGCGAGCTTTAGTTTAACTTTTGATTGCATGATATAGCCCAGCGCATCACCTTCATCAAACATGTTGCCACTTGTTTGTACCATTTTCAGGCGATTTGTAATCTGTTCTAGAAAAACGATGTGTTTTTGGACATTTGTGGAATTAGGTGGTCCGCGAGTGTTTTTTTATTGGTTAAGTGGTCGTTGGTATGAAAACGTTTGAGAAACACTGGTCTAGGGGTATGATTCTCGCTTAGGGTGCGAGAGGACCCGGGTTAAAATCCAGGACGAGCCCAAGACATCTACATAGGTGTGGAACAGGTTTAGTTTAGGTATCAAAAATGTTCGTTGGAAGCTATGTGTACTTAATAATTTGACCAATACTGTGCCCTGCTAGAAACCTCGTGTTGAGTTGGGGCAAAAAATGATCAAGGGTCATCTTCTGTGTAGAGAAGCCTTGCATTTTCATCCAAGCTGTGTTCATTGAGGCATAGTGCAATTAATGGAAAACTGTTTTGCATTGTCATTTAAGCAGGCTATCCTTGGTAAGACCAAAAAGTAAACATTTGTCATGGCTCGTTGGTCTAGGGGTATGATTCTCGCTTAGGGTGCGAGAGGTCCCGGGTTCAAATCCCGGACGAGCCCAAGACATTTACATAGGTGTGGAACAGGTTCAGTTTAAGCCAACAAAAATGTTCGCTGGAATCAATGTCTACTTCACAATTTGACCAACACTGTGCCCCGCTAGAAATCTAGTGGTGAGTTGGGGCAAATAATGATCAAAGCTCATCTTCTATGTAGAGAAGCCATCAATTTTTATCCAAGTTGTGTTCATTGAGGAGAAAGTGCAATTAATGGAAAAGTGTTTTGCATTGTCATTTAAAGTGCCAGTGAAGTGCATTTTTTTGCGCCAAAGTGAAATGGCAGTTTCATTTCTTACATATAATTGTACCTGTTCATGGCTAAAATAATTTTTTAGGAAGTGCGAGGGACGAGATAAACATCGCAAATTTTTCAGAGTCTGAGCCTACCGCTGCTGCAGACGATAGCGGCTGTGACGTCACAAGATGGGCCCAGTTGTGATTGTAAACATGGCGGAGCCTTCGGAAAGTGATACTGGTGCGAGAGAAATGAGTGATTTTGACAGCTTTTCGGACAGGATAGATGAGGAAAGTGGCCATGGAAGTCAATTTAGTTGAGGACAATATTTTGTCATAGATCTAGAGTAGATCTACACACAGGATTGGCCATCACCTGATCATACATTCATCTGTTCATAGCATGATGCAACATTCATGTTCACATGCAGTGTTGTGCTAGTTACTGAAAACCAGTAACTAGTTACAATTACTAGTTACTTCACTACTTACACCAAAAAGTAATGCGTTACTGTGAAAAGTAACTTTTTAGTTACTTAAAAAAGGGCACCCATTAATGCCCTTATACTGTAGCCTTCATTTCAGTACTGTTATTGCATCGGAGAATAATACAACCTGTTGATCAACTTGACATGCATTTGCATCACTGAACTCTGCTAAGCAATGTGGTTTACAAACAAACACAAAGATATGTTTCAAAGTGCCAATCCAGCCGCTGTTGCTTAGGTGGAGGTGGAGTGGCGTCGGATGAGTCTGGGTCTGTGGTCTTAGCTACTAGCTTCGTCCCAGCATGTTGTTTCTGCAGATGTTTCAACAGATTTTAATTGCTGTTTTGGGCAGTCGATAGGATCTTTGACCCGCCAAGACACAACTTACATTTAACTAAAACGTTCTTTTCTTTGTGCTCGACAAAAGTGAAATAGTGAGAATATCTCCAGGCGGAGAAACTCGACTTGAGCTCTGCCGCCGCCATGATAGTCTTGTTAATAGACACAAACACAGTGGCCTTTATTTTTCATAAACAATCTACGAATCTACGAAACAATAACACCAGCCACTCACCTTCATCTTTTGGGAACAGAAACATCGCCACTTCGGCAGAATTGACATTACCACAGCCAGCGGCAATGCATCGCTTCCCGTGTGTTTTTCCTCCCTTTTTCGTCACTGTCGCCTCCATTGTCAGCTTTTCTCGATTGGCAATCACTTCCAGTCGACTGCGAAACACTTTCCAATCAAATACTCGCTCAAAAACGTTGGTAAATTCGACTTTGAAATAGAGACAAAATGAACGGTGGTGAATGTAAACACTTCGGCTTGGCCCATCTTCTGACGTCACGCAGTAGATCGCAAGCCACGCCCACGAAGGCGGAGGTCGACTGCGAATTTCCCAGCGGAAAATTCAAACTCGTCAAATTCGTTGCTATTCCAACATCTTTGATATGGGTTCCATGGACAATTTTGGTCATTACTATACGTATTAGCATAAAAGATCATGCACCGTCGCACACTTCAGTGGGTCTTTAAGCAGGCTATCCGTGGTAAGACCAAAAATAGCCTTTTGTCATGGCTCGTTGGTCTAGGGGTATGATTGAGTTGGGGCAAAAAATTATCGAGGCTCATCTTCTGTGTAGAGAATCCATGCATTTTCATCCAAGTTGTGTTCATTGAGGAGAAAGTCTAATTAATGGAAAAGTGTTTTGCATTGTCATTTAAGCAGGCTATCGTGCGGAAGACAGAAAAATTGCCTATTGTCATGACTCGTTGGTCTAGGGGTAAGATTCTCGCTTAGGGTGCGAGAGGTCCCGGGTTCAAGTGCTTCTCAAAGTGTGGTCCGCGGACAACTGGTGGTCCG
>CM062267.1:7834282-7836782 GCA_031216635.1 Dissostichus eleginoides | reverse complement strand
GCGGAGCTTCGGAAAGTGATACTGGTGCGAGAGAAATGAGTGATTTTGACAGCTTTTCGGACAGGATAGATGAGGAAAGTGGCCATGGAAGTCAATTTAGTTGAGGACAATATTTTGTCATAGATCTAGAGTAGATCTACACACAGGATTGGCCATCACCTGATCATACATTCATCTGTTCATAGCATGATGCAACATTCATGTTCACATGCAGTGTTGTGCTAGTTACTGAAAACCAGTAACTAGTTACAATTACTAGTTACTTCACTACTTACACCAAAAAGTAATGCGTTACTGTGAAAAGTAACTTTTTAGTTACTTAAAAAAGGGCACCCATTAATGCCCTTATACTGTAGCCTTCATTTCAGTACTGTTATTGCATCGGAGAATAATACAACCTGTTGATCAACTTGACATGCATTTGCATCACTGAACTCTGCTAAGCAATGTGGTCTATACAAACACAACACAAAGATATGTTTCAAAGTGCCAATCCAGCCGCTGTTGCTTAGGTGGAGGTGGAGTGGCGTCGGATGAGTCTGGGTCTGTGGTCTTAGCTACTAGCTTCGTCCCAGCATGTTGTTTCTGCAGATGTTTCAACAGATTTTAATTGCTGTTTTGGGCAGTCGATAGGATCTTTGACCCGCCAAGACACAACTTACATTTAACTAAAACGTTCTTTTCTTTGTGCTCGACAAAAGTGAAATAGTGAGAATATCTCCAGGCGGAGAAACTCGACTTGAGCTCTGCCGCCGCCATGATAGTCTTGTTAATAGACACAAACACAGTGGCCTTTATTTTTCATAAACAATCTACGAATCTACGAAACAATAACACCAGCCACTCACCTTCATCTTTTGGGAACAGAAACATCGCCACTTCGGCAGAATTGACATTACCACAGCCAGCGGCAATGCATCGCTTCCCGTGTGTTTTTCCTCCCTTTTTCTCACTGTCGCCTCCATTGTCAGGTTTCTCGATTGGCAATCACTTCCAGTCGACTGCGAAACACTTTCCAATAAATACTCGCTCAAAAACGTTGGTAAATTCGACTTTGAAATAGAGACAAAATGAACGGTGGTGAATGTAAACACTTCGGCTGAGCCCATCTTGTGACGTCACGCAGTAGATCGCAAGCCACGCCCACGAAGGCGGAGGTCGACTGCGAATTTCCCAGCGGAAAATTCAAACTCGTCAAATTCGTTGCTATTCCAACATCTTTGATATGGGTTCCAATGGACAATTTTGGTCATTACTATACGTATTAGCATAAAAGATCATGCACCGTCGCACACTTCAGTGGGTCTTTAAGCAGGCTATCCGTGGTAAGACCAAAAAATAGCCTTTTGTCATGGCTCGTTGGTCTAGGGGTATGATTGAGTTGGGGCAAAAAATTATCGAGGCTCATCTTCTGTGTAGAGAATCCATGCATTTTCATCCAAGTTGTGTTCATTGAGGAGAAAGTCTAATTAATGGAAAAGTGTTTTGCATTGTCATTTAAGCAGGCTATCGTGCGGAAGACAGAAAAATTGCCTATTGTCATGACTCGTTGGTCTAGGGGTAAGATTCTCGCTTAGGGTGCGAGAGGTCCCGGGTTCAAGTGCTTCTCAAAGTGTGGTCCGCGGACAACTGGTGGTCCGTGAGCGCTCCCTAGTGGGCCGTGAGTATATTGGTAAAATTTCCCATTTGAAATAAATAAATTAAAGTTTTCCGTCCTCTCGCGGGAATATC
This sequence comes from Dissostichus eleginoides, assembly GCA_031216635.1. Taxonomy (NCBI): domain Eukaryota; kingdom Metazoa; phylum Chordata; class Actinopteri; order Perciformes; family Nototheniidae; genus Dissostichus; species Dissostichus eleginoides. The sequence goes on along the minus strand of CM062267.1, from coordinate 7,835,051 downwards.
TCCACAATGGAGCGAGCTTTAGTTTAACTTTTGATTGCATGATATAGCCCAGCGCATCACCTTCATCAAACATGTTGCCACTTGTTTGTACCATTTTCAGGCGATTTGTAATCTGTTCTAGAAAAACGATGTGTTTTTGGACATTTGTGGAATTAGGTGGTCCGCGAGTGTTTTTTTATTGGTTAAGTGGTCGTTGGTATGAAAACGTTTGAGAAACACTGGTCTAGGGGTATGATTCTCGCTTAGGGTGCGAGAGGACCCGGGTTAAAATCCAGGACGAGCCCAAGACATCTACATAGGTGTGGAACAGGTTTAGTTTAGGTATCAAAAATGTTCGTTGGAAGCTATGTGTACTTAATAATTTGACCAATACTGTGCCCTGCTAGAAACCTCGTGTTGAGTTGGGGCAAAATATGATCAAGGGTCATCTTCTGTGTAGAGAAGCCTTGCATTTTCATCCAAGCTGTGTTCATTGAGGCATAGTGCAATTAATGGAAAACTGTTTTGCATTGTCATTTAAGCAGGCTATCCTTGGTAAGACCAAAAAATAGCCTTTTGTCATGGCTCGTTGGTCTAGGGGTATGATTCTCGCTTTGGGTGCGAGAGGTCCCGGGTTCAAATCCCGGACGAGCCCAAGACGTCTACATAGGTGTGGAACAGGTTTAGTTTAGGTTGCAAAAATGGTTTGTTTGAAGCAATGTGTACTTAATAATTTGACCAATATTGTGCCTTGCTAGAAACCTAGTGTTGAGTTGGGGCAAAAAATGAT
>CM062267.1:7779282-7829282 GCA_031216635.1 Dissostichus eleginoides | reverse complement strand
TCATCTTCTGTATAGAGAAGCCATGCATTTTCATTCAAGGAATAGTGCAATTAATGGAAAAGTGTTTTCCATTGTCATTTAAGCAGGCTATCCTTGGTAAGACCAAAGAGTAGCCTTTTGTCATGGCTCGTTGGTCTAGGGTATGATTCTCGCTTAGGGTGCGAGAGGTCCCGGGTTCAAATCCCGGACGAGCCCAAGACATTTACATAGGTGTGGAACAGGTTCAGTTTAAGCGAACAAAAACGTTCGCTGGAATCAATGTGTACGTCACAATTTGACCAATACTGTGCCCTGCTAGAAACCTAGTGTTGAGTTGGGGCAAAACATTATCGAGGCTCATCTTCTGTGTAGAGAAGCCATGCATTTTCATCCAAGCTTTGTTTATTGAGCCATAGTGCAATTAATGGAAAAGTGTTTTGCATTGTCATTTAAGCAGGCTATCCTTGGTAAGACCAAAAAGTAAACATTGTCATGGCTCGTTGGTCTAGGGGTATGATTCTCGCTTAGGGTGCGAGAGGTCCCGGGTTCAAATCCCGGACGAGCCCAAGACATTTACATAGGTGTGGAACAGGTTCAGTTTAAGCCAACAAAAATGTTCGCTGGAATCAATGTCTACTTCACAATTTGACCAACACTGTGCCCCGCTAGAAATCTAGTGGTGAGTTGGGGCAAATAATGATCAAAGCTCATCTTCTATGTAGAGAAGCCATCAATTTTTATCCAAGTTGTGTTCATTGAGGAGAAAGTGCAATTAATGGAAAAGTGTTTTGCATTGTCATTTAAAGTGCCAGTGAAGTGCATTTTTTTGCGCCAAAGTGAAATGGCAGTTTCATTTCTTACATATAATTGTACCTGTTCATGGCTAAAATAATTTTTTAGGAAGTGCGAGGGACGAGATAAACATCGCAAATTTTTCAGAGTCTGAGCCTACCGCTGCTGCAGACGATAGCGGCTGTGACGTCACAAGATGGGCCCAGTTGTGATTGTAAACATGGCGGAGCCTTCGGAAAGTGATACTGGTGCGAGAGAAATGAGTGATTTTGACAGCTTTTCGGACAGGATAGATGAGGAAAGTGGCCATGGAAGTCAATTTAGTTGAGGACAATATTTTGTCATAGATCTAGAGTAGATCTACACACAGGATTGGCCATCACCTGATCATACATTCATCTGTTCATAGCATGATGCAACATTCATGTTCACATGCAGTGTTGTGCTAGTTACTGAAAACCAGTAACTAGTTACAATTACTAGTTACTTCACTACTTACACCAAAAAGTAATGCGTTACTGTGAAAAGTAACTTTTTAGTTACTTAAAAAAGGGCACCCATTAATGCCCTTATACTGTAGCCTTCATTTCAGTACTGTTATTGCATCGGAGAATAATACAACCTGTTGATCAACTTGACATGCATTTGCATCACTGAACTCTGCTAAGCAATGTGGTATACAAACAAACACAAAGATATGTTTCAAAGTGCCAATCCAGCCGCTGTTGCTTAGGTGGAGGTGGAGTGGCGTCGGATGAGTCTGGGTCTGTGGTCTTAGCTACTAGCTTCGTCCCAGCATGTTGTTTCTGCAGATGTTTCAACAGATTTTAATTGCTGTTTTGGGCAGTCGATAGGATCTTTGACCCGCCAAGACACAACTTACATTTAACTAAAACGTTCTTTTCTTTGTGCTCGACAAAAGTGAAATAGTGAGAATATCTCCAGGCGGAGAAACTCGACTTGAGCTCTGCCGCCGCCATGATAGTCTTGTTAATAGACACAAACACAGTGGCCTTTATTTTTCATAAACAATCTACGAATCTACGAAACAATAACACCAGCCACTCACCTTCATCTTTTGGGAACAGAAACATCGCCACTTCGGCAGAATTGACATTACCACAGCCAGCGGCAATGCATCGCTTCCCGTGTGTTTTTCCTCCCTTTTTCTCACTGTCGCCTCCATTGTCAGGTTTTCCTCGATTGGCAATCACTTCCAGTCGACTGCGAAACACTTTCCAATCAAATACTCGCTCAAAAACGTTGGTAAATTCGACTTTGAAATAGAGACAAAATGAACGGTGGTGAATGTAAACACTTCGGCTGAGCCCATCTTCTGACGTCACGCAGTAGATCGCAAGCCACGCCCACGAAGGCGGAGGTCGACTGCGATTTCCCAGCGGAAAATTCAAACTCGTCAAATTCGTTGCTATTCCAACATCTTTGATATGGGTTCCAATGGACAATTTTGGTCATTACTATACGTATTAGCATAAAAGATCATGCACCGTCGCACTTCAGTGGTCTTTAAGCAGCTATCCGTGGTAAGACCAAAAAATAGCCTTTTGTCATGGCTCGTTGGTCTAGGGGTATGATGAGTTGGGGCAAAAATTATCGAGGCTCATCTTCTGTGTAGAGAATCCATGCATTTTCATCCAAGTTGTGTTCATTGAGGAGAAAGTCTAATTAATGGAAAAGTGTTTTTGCATTGTCATTTAAGCAGGCTATCGTGCGGAAGACAGAAAAATTGCCTATTGTCATGACTCGTTGGTCTAGGGTAAGATTCTCGCTTAGGGTGCGAGAGGTCCCGGGTTCAAGTGCTTCTCAAAGTGTGGTCCGCGGACAACTGGTGGTCCGTGAGCGCTCCCTAGTGGGCCGTGAGTATATTGGTAAAATTTCCCATTTGAAATAAATAAATTAAAGTTTTCCGTCCTCTCGCGGGAATATCTCCACAATGGAGCGAGCTTTAGTTTAACTTTTGATTGCATGATATAGCCCAGCGCATCACCTTCATCAAACATGTTGCCACTTGGTTTGTTTGAAGCAATGTGTACTTAATAATTTGACCAATATTGTGCCTTGCTAGAAACCTAGTGTTGAGTTGGGGCAAAAATGATCAAGGCTCATCTTCTGTATAGAGAAGCCATGCATTTTCATTCAAGGAATAGTGCAATTAATGGAAAAGTGTTTTGCATTGTCATTTAAGCAGGCTATCCTTGGTAAACCAAAGAGTAGCCTTTTGTCATGGCTCGTTGGTCTAGGGGTATGATTCTCGCTTAGGGTGCGAGAGGTCCTGGGTTCAAATCCCGGACGAGCCCAAGACATTTACATAGGTGTGGAACAGGTTCAGTTTAAGCGAACAAAAACGTTCGCTGGAATCAATGTGTACGTCACAATTTGACCAATACTGTGCCCTGCTAGAAACCTAGTGTTGAGTTGGGCAAAACATTATCGAGGCTCATCTTCTGTGTAGAGAAGCCATGCATTTTCATCCAAGCTTTGTTTATTGAGCCATAGTGCAATTAATGGAAAAGTGTTTTGCATTGTCATTTAAGCAGGCTATCCTTGGTAAGACCAAAAAGTAAACATTTGTCATGGCTCGTTGGTCTAGGGTATGATTCTCGCTTAGGGTGCGAGAGGTCCCGGGTTCAAATCCCGGACGAGCCCAACATTTACATAGGTGTGGAACAGGTTCAGTTTAAGCCAACAAAAATGTTCGCTGGAATCAATGTCTACTTCACAATTTGACCAACACTGTGCCCTGCTAGAAATCTAGTGGTGAGTTGGGGCAAATAATGATCAAAGCTCATCTTCTTTGTAGAGAAGCCATCAATTTTTATCCAAGTTGTGTTCATTGAGGAGAAAGTGCAATTAATGGAAAGTGTTTTGCATTGTCATTTAAGCAGGCTATCCGTGGTAAGACCAAAAATAGCCTTTTGTCATGGCTCGTTGGTCTAGGGGTATGATTGAGTTGGGGCAAAAATTATCGAGGCTCATCTTCTGTGTAGAGAATCCATGCATTTTCATCCAAGTTTGTTCATTGAGGAGAAAGTGCAATTAATGGAAAAGTGTTTTGCATTGTCATTTAAGCAGGCTATCGTGCGGAAGACAGAAAAAGTGCCTATTGTCATGACTCGTTGGTCTAGGGGTAAGATTCTCGCTTAGGGTGCGAGAGGTCCCGGGTTCAAGTGCTTCTCAAAGTGTGGTCCGCGGACAACTGGTGGTCCGTGAGCACTCCCTAGTGGGCCGTGAGTATTGGTAAAATTTCCCATTTGAAATAAATAAATTAAAGTTTTCCGCCCTCTCGCGGGAATATCTCCACAATGGAGCGAGCTTTAGTTTAACTTTTGATTGCATGATATAGCCCAGCGCATCACCTTCATCAAACATGTTGCCACTTGTTTGTACCATTTTCAGGCGATTTGTAATCTGTTCTAGAAAAACGATGTGTTTTTGGACATTTGTGGAATTAGGTGTCCGCGAGTGTTTTTTTATTGGTTAAGTGGTCGTTGGTATGAAAACGTTTGAGAAACACTGGTCTAGGGGTATGATTCTCGCTTAGGGTGCGAGAGGACCCGGGTTAAAATCCAGGACGAGCCCCAAGACATCTACATAGGTGTGGAACAGGTTTAGTTTAGGTATCAAAAATGTTCGTTGGAAGCTATGTGTACTTAATAATTTGACCAATACTGTGCCCTGCTAGAAACCTCGTGTTGAGTTGGGGCAAAAAATGATCAAGGGTCATCTTCTGTGTAGAGAAGCCTTGCATTTTCATCCAAGCTGTGTTCATTGAGGCATAGTGCAATTAATGGAAAACTGTTTTGCATTGTCATTTAAGCAGGCTATCCTTGGTAAGACCAAAAATAGCCTTTTGTCATGGCTCGTTGGTCTAGGGTATGATTCTCGCTTCGGGTGCGAGAGGTCCCGGGTTCAAATCCCGGACGAGCCCAAGAGATCTACATAGGTCTGGAACAGGTTTAGTTTAGGTATCAAAAATGGTTCGTTGGAAGCAATGTGTACGTCACAATTTGACCAATACTGTGCCCTGCTAGAAACCTAGTGTTGAGTTGGGGCAAAACATTATCGAGGCTCATCTTCTGTGTAGAGAAGCCATGCATTTTCATCCAAGCTTTGTTTATTGAGCCATAGTGCAATTAATGGAAAAGTGATTTGCATTGTCATTTAAGCAGGCTATCGTTGGTAAGACCAAAAAGTAGACTTTTGTCATGGCTCGTTGGTCTAGGGTTATGATTCTCGCTTAGGGTGAGAGTCCCGGTTCAAATCCCGGACGAGCCCAAGACATTTACATAGGTGTGGAACAGGTTCAGTTTAAGCCAACAAAGTTCGCTGGAATCAAGTCTACTTCACAATTTGACCAACACTGTGCCCTGCTAGAAATCTAGTGGTGAGTTGGGGCAAATAATGATCAAAGCTCATCTTCTTTGTAGAGAAGCCATCAATTTTTATCCAAGTTGTGTTCATTGAGGAGAAAGTGCAATTAATGGAAAATATCTCCACAATGGAGCGAGCTTTAGTTTAACTTTTGATTGCATGATATAGCCCAGCGCATCACCTTCATCAAACATGTTGCCACTTGTTTTGTACCATTTTCAGGCGATTTGTAATCTGTTCTAGAAAAACTGTGTTTTTGGACATTTGTGGAATTAGGTGGTCCGCGAGTGTTTTTTATTGTTAAGTGGTCGTTGGTATGAAAACGTTTGAGAAACACTGGTCTAGGGGTATGATTCTCGCTTAGGGTGCGAGAGGACCCGGGTTTAAAATCCAGGACGAGCCCAAGACATCTACATAGGTGTGGAACAGGTTTAGTTTAGGTATCAAAAATGTTCGTTGGAAGCTATGTGTACTTAATAATTTGACCAATACTGTGCCCTGCTAGAAACCTCGTGTTGAGTTGGGGCAAAAAATGATCAAGGGTCATCTTCTGTGTAGAGAAGCCTTGCATTTTCATCCAAGCTGTGTTCATTGAGGCATAGTGCAATTAATGGAAACTGTTTTGCATTGTCATTTAAGCAGGCTATCCTTGGTAAGACCAAAAATAGCCTTTTGTCATGGCTCGTTGGTCTAGGGGTATGATTCTCGCTTTGGGTGCGAGAGGTCCCGGGTTCAAATCCCGGACGAGCCCAAGATCTACATAGTGTGGAACAGGTTTAGTTTAGGTTGCAAAAATGGTTTGTTTGAAGCAATGTGTACTTAATAATTTGACCAATATTGTGCCTTGCTAGAAACCTAGTGTTGAGTTGGGCAAAAAATGATCAAGGCTCATCTTCTGTATAGAGAAGCCATGCATTTTCATTCAAGGAATAGTGCAATTAATGGAAAAGTGTTTTGCATTGTCATTTAAGCAGGCTATCCTTGGTAAGACCAAAGAGTAGCCTTTTGTCATGGCTCGTTGGTCTAGGGGTATGATTCTCGCTTAGGTGCGAGAGGTCCCGGGTTGAAATCCCGGACGAGCCCAAGACATTTACATAGATGTGGAACAGGTTCAGTTTGCGAACAAAATGTTCAGTGGAATCAATGTGTACGTCACAATTTGACCAATACTGTGCCCTGCTAGAAACCTAGTGTTGAGTTGGGGCAACATTATCGAGGCTCATCTTCTGTGTAGAGAAGCCATGCATTTTCATCCAAGCTTTGTTCATTGAGGAGAAAGTCTAATTAATGGAAAAGTGTTTTGCATTGTCATTTAAGCAGGCTATCGTGCGGAAGACAGAAAATTGCCTATTGTCATGACTCGTTGGTCGAGGGGTAAGATTCTCGCTTAGGGTGCGAGAGGTCCCGGGTTCAAGTGCTTCTCAAAGTGTGGTCCGCGGACAACTGGTGGTCCGTGAGCGCTCCCTAGTGGGCCGTGAGTATATTGGTAAAATTTCCCATTTGAAATAAATAAATTAAAGTTTTCCGCCCTCTCGCGGGAATATCTCCACAATGGAGCGAGCTTTAGTTTAACTTTTGATTGCATGATATAGCCCAGCGCATCACCTTCATCAAACATGTTGCCACTTGTTTGTACCATTTTCAGGCGATTTGTAATCTGTTCTAGAAAAACGATGTGTTTTTGGACATTTGTGGAATTAGGTGGTCCGCGAGTGTTTTTTTATTGGTTAAGTGGTCGTTGGTATGAAAACGTTTGAGAAACACTGGTCTAGGGGTATGATTCTCGCTTAGGGTGCGAGAGGACCCGGGTTAAAATCCAGGACGAGCCCAAGACATCTACATAGGTGTGGAACAGGTTTAGTTTAGGTATCAAAAATGTTCGTTGGAAGCTATGTGTACTTATAATTTGACCAATACTGTGCCCTGCTAGAAACCTCGTGTTGAGTTGGGGCAAAAAATGATCAAGGGTCATCTTCTGTGTAGAGAAGCCTTGCATTTTCATCCAAGCTGTGTTCATTGAGGCATAGTGCAATTAATGGAAACTGTTTTGCATTGTCATTTAAGCAGGCTATCCTTGGTAAGACCAAAAAATAGCCTTTTGTCATGGCTCGTTGGTCTAGGGGTATGATTCTCGCTTTGGGTGCGAGAGGTCCCGGGTTCAAATCCCGGACGAGCCCAAGACGTCTACATAGGTGTGGAACAGGTTTAGTTTAGGTTGCAAAAATGGTTTTTTGAAGCAATGTGTACTTAATAATTTGACCAATATTGTGCCTTGCTAGAAACCTAGTGTTGAGTTGGGGCAAAAAATGATCAAGGCTCATCTTCTGTATAGAGAAGCCATGCATTTTCATTCAAGGAATAGTGCAATTAATGGAAAAGTGTTTTGCATTGTCATTTAAGCAGGCTATCCTTGGTAAGACCAAAGAGTAGCCTTTTGTCATGGCTCGTTGGTCTAGGGGTATGATTCTCGCTTAGGGTGCGAGAGGTCCCGGGTTCAAATCCCGGACGAGCCCAAGACATTTACATAGGTGTGAACAGGTTCAGTTTAAGCCAACAAAAATGTTCGCTGGAATCAATGTCTACTTCACAATTTGACCAACACTGTGCCCTGCTAGAAATCTAGTGTGAGTTGGGCAAATAATGATCAAGCTCATCTTTTGTAGAGAAGCCATCAATTTTTATCCAAGTTGTGTTCATTGAGGAGAAAGTGCAATTAATGGAAAGTGTTTTGCATTGTCATTTAAGCAGGCTATCCGTGGTAAGACCAAAAAATAGCCTTTTGTCATGGCTCGTTGGTCTAGGGGTATGATTGAGTTGGGGCAAAAATTATCGAGGCTCATCTTCTGTGTAGAGAATCCTGCATTTCATCCAAGTTGTGTTCATTGAGGAGAAAGTGCAATTAATGAAATATCTCCACAATGGAGCGAGCTTTGTTTAACTTTTGATTGCATGATATAGCCCAGCGCATCACCTTCATCAAACATGTTGCCACTTGTTTGTACCATTTTCAGGCGATTTGTAATCTGTTCTAGAAAAACGATGTGTTTTTGGGACATTTGTGGATTAGGTGGTCCCGAGTGTTTTTTATTTTAGTGGTCGTTGGTATGAAAACGTTTGAGAAACACTGGTCTAGGGTATGATTCTCGCTTAGGTGCGAGAGGACCCGGGTTAAAATCCAGGACGAGCCCAAGACATCTACATAGGTGTGGAACAGGTTTAGTTTAGGTATCAAAAATGTTCGTTGGAAGCTATGTTACTTAATAATTTGACCAATACTGTGCCCTGCTAGAAACCTCGTGTTGAGTTGGGCCAAAAAATGATCAAGGTCATCTTCTGTGTAGAGAAAGCCTTGCATTTTCATCCAAGCTGTGTTCATTGAGGCATAGTGCAATTAATGGAAAACTGTTTTGCATTGTCATTTAAGCAGGCTATCCTTGGTAAGACCAAAAAATAGCCTTTTGTCATGGCTCGTTGGTCTAGGGGTATGATTCTCGCTTCGGGTGCGAGAGGTCCCGGGTTCAAATCCCGGACGAGCCCAAGAGATCTACATAGGTCTGGAACAGGTTTAGTTTAGGTATCAAAAATGGTTCGTTGGAAGCAATGTGTACGTCACAATTTGACCAATACTGTGCCCTGCTAGAAACCTAGTGTTGAGTTGGGGCAAAACATTATCGAGGCTCATCTTCTGTGTAGAGAAGCCATGCATTTTCATCCAAGCTTTGTTTATTGAGCCATAGTGCAATTAATGGAAAAGTGATTTGCATTGTCATTTAAGCAGGCTATCGTTGGTAAGACCAAAAAGTAGACTTTTGTCATGGCTCGTTGGTCTAGGGGTATGATTCTCGCTTAGGGTGCGAGAGGTCCCGGGTTCAAATCCCGGACGAGCCCAAGACATTTACATAGGTGTGGAACAGGTTCAGTTTAAGCCAACAAAAATGTTCGCTGGAATCAATGTCTACTTCACAATTTGACCAACACTGTGCCCTGCTAGAAATCTAGTGGTGAGTTGGGGCAAATAATGATCAAAGCTCATCTTCTTGTAGAGAAGCCATCAATTTTTATCCAAGTTGTGTTCATTGAGGAGAAAGTGCAATTAATGGAAAGTGTTTTGCATTGTCATTTAAGCAGGCTATCCGTGGTAAGACCAAAAAATAGCCTTTTGTCATGGCTCGTTGGTCTAGGGGTATGATTGAGTTGGGGCAAAAAATTATTGAGGCTCATCTTCTGTGTAGAGAATCCATGCATTTTCATCCAAGTTGTGTTCATTGAGGAGAAAGTGCAATTAATGGAAAATATCTCCACAATGGAGCGAGCTTTAGTTTAACTTTTGATTGCATGATATAGCCCAGCGCATCACCTTCATCAAACATGTTGCCACTTGTTTGTACCATTTTCAGGCGATTTGTAATCTGTTCTAGAAAAACGATGTGTTTTTGGACATTTGTGGAATTAGGTGGTCCGCGAGTGTTTTTTTATTGGTTAAGTGGTCGTTGGTATGAAAACGTTTGAGAAACACTGGTCTAGGGGTATGATTCTCGCTTAGGGTGCGAGAGGACCCGGGTTAAAATCCAGGACGAGCCCAAGACATCTACATAGGTGTGGAACAGGTTTAGTTTAGGTATCAAAAATGTTCGTTGGAAGCTATGTGTACTTAATAATTTGACCAATACTGTGCCCTGCTAGAAACCTCGTGTTGAGTTGGGCAAAAATGATCAAGGGTCATCTTCTGTGTAGAGAAGCCTTGCATTTTCATCCAAGCTGTGTTCATTGAGGCATAGTGCAATTAATGGAAAACTGTTTTGCATTGTCATTTAAGCAGGCTATCCTTGGTAAGACCAAAAAATAGCCTTTTGTCATGGCTCGTTGGTCTAGGGGTATGATTCTCGCTTTGGTGCGAGAGGTCCCGGGTTCAAATCCCGGACGAGCCCAAGACGTCTACATAGGTGTGGAACAGGTTTAGTTTAGGTTGCAAAAATGGTTTGTTTGAAGCAATGTGTACTTAATAATTTGACCAATATGTGCCTTGCTAGAAACCTAGTGTTGAGTTGGGGCAAAAAATCAAGGCTCATCTTCTGTATAGAGAAGCCATGCATTTTCATTCAAGGAATAGTGCAATTAATGGAAAAGTGTTTTGCATTGTCATTTAAGCAGGCTATCCTTGGTAAGACCAAAGAGTAGCCTTTTGTCATGGCTCGTTGGTCTAGGGGTATGATTCTCGCTTAGGGTGCGAGAGGTCCCGGGTTCAAATCCCGGACGAGCCCAAGACATTTACATAGATGTGGAACAGGTTCAGTTTAAGCGAACAAAAATGTTCAGTGGAATCAATGTGTACGTCACAATTTGACCAATACTGTGCCCTGCTAGAAACCTAGTGTTGAGTTGGGGCAAAACATTATCGAGGCTCATCTTCTGTGTAGAGAAGCCATGCATTTTCATCCAAGCTTTGTTCATTGAGGAGAAAGTCTAATTAATGGAAAAGTGTTTTGCATTGTCATTTAAGCAGGCTATCGTGCGGAAGACAGAAAAATTGCCTATTGTCATGACTCGTTGGTCGAGTGGTAAGATTCTCGCTTAGGGTGCGAGAGGTCCCGGGTTCAAGTGCTTCTCAAAGTGTGGTCCGCGGACAACTGGTGGTCCGTGAGCGCTCCCTAGTGGGCCGTGAGTATATTGGTAAAATTTCCCATTTGAAATAAATAAATTAAAGTTTTCCGCCCTCTCGCGGGAATATCTCCACAATGGAGCGAGCTTTAGTTTAACTTTTGATTGCATGATATAGCCCAGCGCATCACCTTCATCAAACATGTTGCCACTTGTTTGTACCATTTTCAGGCGATTTGTAATCTGTTCTAGAAAAACGATGTGTTTTTGGACATTTGTGGAATTAGGTGGTCCGCGAGTGTTTTTTTATTGGTTAAGTGGTCGTTGGTATGAAAACGTTTGAGAAACACTGGTCTAGGGTATGATTCTCGCTTAGGGTGCGAGAGGACCCGGGTTAAAATCCAGGACGAGCCCAAGACATCTACATAGGTGTGGAACAGGTTTAGTTTAGGTATCAAAAATGTTCGTTGGAAGCTATGTGTACTTAATAATTTGACCAATACTGTGCCCTGCTAGAAACCTCGTGTTGAGTTGGGGCAAAAAATGATCAAGGGTCATCTTCTGTGTAGAGAAGCCTTGCATTTTCATCCAAGCTGTGTTCATTGAGGCATAGTGCAATTAATGGAAAACTGTTTTGCATTGTCATTTAAGCAGGCTATCCTTGGTAAGACCAAAAAATAGCCTTTTGTCATGGCTCGTTGGTCTAGGGTATGATTCTCGCTTTGGGTGCGAGAGGTCCCGGGTTCAAATCCCGGACGAGCCCAAGACGTCTACATAGGTGTGAACAGGTTTAGTTTAGGTTGCAAAAATGGTTTGTTTGAAGCAATGTGTACTTAATAATTTGACCAATATTGTGCCTTGCTAGAAACCTAGTGTTGAGTTGGGGCAAAAAATGATCAAGGCTCATCTTCTGTATAGAGAAGCCATGCATTTTCATTCAAGGAATAGTGCAATTAATGGAAAAGTGTTTTCCATTGTCATTTAAGCAGGCTATCCTTGGTAAGACCAAAGAGTAGCCTTTTGTCATGGCTCGTTGGTCTAGGGGTATGATTCTCGCTTAGGGTGCGAGAGGTCCCGGGTTCAAATCCCGGACGAGCCCAAGACATTTACATAGGTGTGGAACAGGTTCAGTTTAAGCGAACAAAAACGTTCGCTGGAATCAATGTGTACGTCACAATTTGACCAATACTGTGCCCTGCTAGAAACCTAGTGTTGAGTTGGGGCAAAACATTATCGAGGCTCATCTTCTGTGTAGAGAAGCCATGCATTTTCATCCAAGCTTTGTTTATTGAGCCATAGTGCAATTAATGGAAAAGTGTTTTGCATTGTCATTTAAGCAGGCTATCCTTGGTAAGACCAAAAAGTAAACATTTGTCATGGCTCGTTGGTCTAGGGGTATGATTCTCGCTTAGGGTGCGAGAGGTCCCGGGTTCAAATCCCGGACGAGCCCAAGACATTTACATAGGTGTGGAACAGGTTCAGTTTAAGCCAACAAAAATGTTCGCTGGAATCAATGTCTACTTCACAATTTGACCAACACTGTGCCCCGCTAGAAATCTAGTGGTGAGTTGGGGCAAATAATGATCAAAGCTCATCTTCTATGTAGAGAAGCCATCAATTTTTATCCAAGTTGTGTTCATTGAGGAGAAAGTGCAATTAATGGAAAAGTGTTTTGCATTGTCATTTAAGTGCCAGTGAAGTGCATTTTTTTGCGCCAAAGTGAAATGGCAGTTTCATTTCTTACATATAATTGTACCTGTTCATGGCTAAAATAATTTTTTAGGAAGTGCGAGGGACGAGATAAACATCGCAAATTTTTCAGAGTCTGAGCCTACCGCTGCTGCAGACGATAGCGGCTGTGACGTCACAAGATGGGCCCAGTTGTGATTGTAAACATGGCGGAGCCTTCGGAAAGTGATACTGGTGCGAGAGAAATGAGTGATTTTGACAGCTTTTCGGACAGGATAGATGAGGAAAGTGGCCATGGAAGTCAATTTAGTTGAGGACAATATTTTGTCATAGATCTAGAGTAGATCTACACACAGGATTGGCCATCACCTGATCATACATTCATCTGTTCATAGCATGATGCAACATTCATGTTCACATGCAGTGTTGTGCTAGTTACTGAAAACCAGTAACTAGTTACAATTACTAGTTACTTCACTACTTACACCAAAAAGTAATGCGTTACTGTGAAAAGTAACTTTTTAGTTACTTAAAAAAGGGCACCCATTAATGCCCTTATACTGTAGCCTTCATTTCAGTACTGTTATTGCATCGGAGAATAATACAACCTGTTGATCAACTTGACATGCATTTGCATCACTGAACTCTGCTAAGCAATGTGGTATTTACAAACAAACACAAAGATATGTTTCAAAGTGCCAATCCAGCCGCTGTTGCTTAGGTGGAGGTGGAGTGGCGTCGGATGAGTCTGGGTCTGTGGTCTTAGCTACTAGCTTCGTCCCAGCATGTTGTTTCTGCAGATGTTTCAACAGATTTTAATTGCTGTTTTGGGCAGTCGATAGGATCTTTGACCCGCCAAGACACAACTTACATTTAACTAAAACGTTCTTTTCTTTGTGCTCGACAAAAGTGAAATAGTGAGAATATCTCCAGGCGGAGAAACTCGACTTGAGCTCTGCCGCCGCCATGATAGTCTTGTTAATAGACACAAACACAGTGGCCTTTATTTTTCATAAACAATCTACGAATCTACGAAACAATACACCAGCCACTCACCTTCATCTTTTGGGAACAGAAACATCGCCACTTCGGCAGAATTGACATTACCACAGCCAGCGGCAATGCATCGCTTCCCGTGTGTTTTTCCTCCCTTTTTCGTCACTGTCGCCTCCATTGTCAGCTTTTCTCTCGATTGGCAATCACTTCCAGTCGACTGCGAAACACTTTCCAATCAAATACTCGCTCAAAAACGTTGGTAAATTCGACTTTGAAATAGAGACAAAATGAACGGTGGTGAATGTAAACACTTCGGCTGAGCCCATCTTCTGACGTCACGCAGTAGATCGCAAGCCACGCCCACGAAGGCGGAGGTCGACTGCGAATTTCCCAGCGGAAAATTCAAACTCGTCAAATTCGTTGCTATTCCAACATCTTTGATATGGGTTCCAATGGACAATTTTGGTCATTACTATACGTATTAGCATAAAAGATCATGCACCGTCGCACACTTCAGTGGGTCTTTAAGCAGGCTATCCGTGGTAAGACCAAAAAATAGCCTTTTGTCATGGCTCGTTGGTCTAGGGGTATGATTGAGTTGGGGCAAAAAATTATCGAGGCTCATCTTCTGTGTAGAGAATCCATGCATTTTCATCCAAGTTGTGTTCATTGAGGAGAAAGTCTAATTAATGGAAAAGTGTTTTGCATTGTCATTTAAGCAGGCTATCGTGCGGAAGACAGAAAAATTGCCTATTGTCATGACTCGTTGGTCTAGGGGTAAGATTCTCGCTTAGGGTGCGAGAGGTCCCGGGTTCAAGTGCTTCTCAAAGTGTGGTCCGCGGACAACTGGTGGTCCGTGAGCGCTCCCTAGTGGGCCGTGAGTATATTGGTAAAATTTCCCATTTGAAATAAATAAATTAAAGTTTTCCGTCCTCTCGCGGGAATATCTCCACAATGGAGCGAGCTTTAGTTTAACTTTTGATTGCATGATATAGCCCAGCGCATCACCTTCATCAAACATGTTGCCACTTGTTTGTACCATTTTCAGGCGATTTGTAATCTGTTCTAGAAAAACGATGTGTTTTTGGACATTTGTGGAATTAGGTGGTCCGCGAGTGTTTTTTTATTGGTTAAGTGGTCGTTGGTATGAAAACGTTTGAGAAACACTGGTCTAGGGGTATGATTCTCGCTTAGGGTGCGAGAGGACCCGGGTTAAAATCCAGGACGAGCCCAAGACATCTACATAGGTGTGGAACAGGTTTAGTTTAGGTATCAAAAATGTTCGTTGGAAGCTATGTGTACTTAATAATTTGACCAATACTGTGCCCTGCTAGAAACCTCGTGTTGAGTTGGGGCAAAAAATGATCAAGGGTCATCTTCTGTGTAGAGAAGCCTTGCATTTTCATCCAAGCTGTGTTCATTGAGGCATAGTGCAATTAATGGAAAACTGTTTTGCATTGTCATTTAAGCAGGCTATCCTTGGTAAGACCAAAAAATAGCCTTTTGTCATGGCTCGTTGGTCTAGGGGTATGATTCTCGCTTTGGGTGCGAGAGGTCCCGGGTTCAAATCCCGGACGAGCCCAAGACGTCTACATAGGTGTGGAACAGGTTTAGTTTAGGTTGCAAAAATGGTTTGTTTGAAGCAATGTGTACTTAATAATTTGACCAATATTGTGCCTTGCTAGAAACCTAGTGTTGAGTTGGGGCAAAAATGATCAAGGCTCATCTTCTGTATAGAGAAGCCATGCATTTTCATTCAAGGAATAGTGCAATTAATGGAAAAGTGTTTTCATTGTCATTTAAGCAGGCTATCCTTGGTAAGACCAAAGAGTAGCCTTTTGTCATGGCTCGTTGGTCTAGGGGTATGATTCTCGCTTAGGGTGCGAGAGGTCCCGGGTTCAAATCCCGGACGAGCCCAAGACATTTACATAGGTGTGGAACAGGTTCAGTTTAAGCGAACAAAAACGTTCGCTGGAATCAATGTGTACGTCACAATTTGACCAATACTGTGCCCTGCTAGAAACCTAGTGTTGAGTTGGGGCAAAACATTATCGAGGCTCATCTTCTGTGTAGAGAAGCCATGCATTTTCATCCAAGCTTTGTTTATTGAGCCATAGTGCAATTAATGGAAAAGTGTTTTGCATTGTCATTTAAGCAGGCTATCCTTGGTAAGACCAAAAGTAAACATTTGTCATGGCTCGTTGGTCTAGGGGTATGATTCTCGCTTAGGGTGCGAGAGGTCCCGGGTTCAAATCCCGGACGAGCCCAAGACATTTACATAGGTGTGGAACAGGTTCAGTTTAAGCCAACAAAAATGTTCGCTGGAATCAATGTCTACTTCACAATTTGACCAACACTGTGCCCCGCTAGAAATCTAGTGGTGAGTTGGGGCAAATAATGATCAAAGCTCATCTTCTATGTAGAGAAGCCATCAATTTTTATCCAAGTTGTGTTCATTGAGGAGAAAGTGCAATTAATGGAAAAGTGTTTTGCATTGTCATTTAAAGTGCCAGTGAAGTGCATTTTTTTGCGCCAAAGTGAAATGGCAGTTTCATTTCTTACATATAATTGTACCTGTTCATGGCTAAAATAATTTTTTAGGAAGTGCGAGGGACGAGATAAACATCGCAAATTTTTCAGAGTCTGAGCCTACCGCTGCTGCAGACGATAGCGGCTGTGACGTCACAAGATGGGCCCAGTTGTGATTGTAAACATGGCGGAGCTTCGGAAAGTGATACTGGTGCGAGAGAAATGAGTGATTTTGACAGCTTTTCGGACAGGATAGATGAGGAAAGTGGCCATGGAAGTCAATTTAGTTGAGGACAATATTTTGTCATAGATCTAGAGTAGATCTACACACAGGATTGGCCATCACCTGATCATACATTCATCTGTTCATAGCATGATGCAACATTCATGTTCACATGCAGTGTTGTGCTAGTTACTGAAAACCAGTAACTAGTTACAATTACTAGTTACTTCACTACTTACACACAAAAAGTAATGCGTTACTGTGAAAAGTAACTTTTAGTTACTTAAAAAAGGGCACCCATTAATGCCCTTATACTGTAGCCTTCATTTCAGTACTGTTATTGCATCGGAGAATAATACAACCTGTTGATCAACTTGACATGCATTTGCATCACTGAACTCTGCTAAGCAATGTGGTATTTACAAACAAAACACAAAGATATGTTTCAAAGTGCCAATCCAGCCGCTGTTGCTTAGGTGGAGGTGGAGTGGCGTCGGATGAGTCTGGGTCTGTGGTCTTAGCTACTAGCTTCGTCCCAGCATGTTGTTTCTGCAGATGTTTCAACAGATTTTAATTGCTGTTTTGGGCAGTCGATAGGATCTTTGACCCGCCAAGACACAACTTACATTTAACTAAAACGTTCTTTTCTTTGTGCTCGACAAAAGTGAAATAGTGAGAATATCTCCAGGCGGAGAAACTCGACTTGAGCTCTGCCGCCGCCATGATAGTCTTGTTAATAGACACAAACACAGTGGCCTTTATTTTTCATAAACAATCTACGAATCTACGAAAACAATAACACCAGCCACTCACCTTCATCTTTTGGTAACAGAAACATCGCCACTTCGGCAGAATTGACATTACCACAGCCAGCGGCAATGCATCGCTTCCCGTGTGTTTTTCCTCCCTTTTTCTCACTGTCGCCTCCATTGTCAGCTTTTCCTCGATTGGCAATCACTTCCAGTCGACTGCGAAACACTTTCCAATCAAATACTCGCTCAAAACGTTGGTAAATTCGACTTTGAAATAGGTCGACTGCGATTTCAGCGAAAATTCAAACTCGTCAATTCGTTGCTATTCCAACATCTTGTATGGGTTCCAATGGACAATTTTGGTCATTACTATACGATTAGCATAAAAGATCATGCACCGTCGCACACTTCAGTGTCCTTTAGCAGGCTATCCGTGGTAAGACCAAAAAATAGCCTTTTGTCATGGCTCGTTGGTCTAGGGGTATGATTGAGTTGGGGCAAAAATTATCGAGGCTCATCTTCTGTGTAGAGAATCCATGCATTTTCATCCAAGTTGTGTTCATTGAGGAGAAAGTCTAATTAATGGAAAAGTGTTTTGCATTGTCATTTAAGCAGGCTATCGTGCGGAAGACAGAAAAATTGCTATTGTCATGACTCGTTGGTCTAGGGGTAAGATTCTCGCTTAGGGTCGAGAGGTCCCGGGTTCAAGTGCTTCTCAAAGTGTGGTCCGCGGACAACTGGTGGTCCGTGAGCGCTCCCTAGTGGGCCGTGAGTATATTGGTACAATTTCCCATTTGAAATAATAAATTAAAGTTTTCCGTCCTCGCGCGGAATATCTCCACAATGGAGCGAGCTTTAGTTTACTTTTGATTGCATGATATAGCCCAGCGCATCACCTTCATCAACATGTTGCCACTTGTTTGTACCATTTTCAGGCGATTTGTAATCTGTTCTAGAAAAACGATGTTTTTTTGGACATTTGTGGAATTAGGTGGTCCGCGAGTGTTTTTTTATTGGTTAAGTGGTCGTTGGTATGAAAACGTTTGAGAACACTGTGTCTAAGGGGTATGATTCTCGCTTAGGGTGCGAGAGGACCCGGGTTAAAATCCAGGACGAGCCCAAGACATCTACATAGGTGTGGAACAGGTTTAGTTTAGGTATCAAAAATGTTCGTTGGAAGCTATGTGTACTTAATAATTTGACCAATACTGTGCCCTGCTAGAAACCTCGTGTTGAGTTGGGGCAAAAAATGATCAAGGGTCATCTTCTGTGTAGAGAAGCCTTGCATTTTCATCCAAGCTGTGTTCATTGAGGCATAGTGCAATTAATGGAAAACTGTTTTGCATTGTCATTTAAGCAGGCTACCTTGGTAAGACCAAAAAATAGCCTTTTGTCATGGCTCGTTGGTCTAGGGGTATGATTCTCGCTTTGGGTGCGAGAGGTCCCGGGTTCAAATCCCGGACGAGCCCAAGACTCTACATAGGTGTGGAACAGGTTTAGTTTAGGTTGCAAAAATGGTTTGTTTGAAGCAATGTGTACTTAATAATTTGACCAATATTGCCTTGCTATAAACTAGTGTTGAGTTGGGGCAAAAAATGATCAAGGCTCATCTTCTGTATAGAGAAGCCATGCATTTTCATTCAAGGAATAGTGCAATTAATGGAAAAGTGTTTTGCATTGTCATTTAAGCAGGCTATCCTTGGTAAGACCAAAAAGTAAACATTTGTCATGGCTCGTTGGTCTAGGGGTATGATTCTCGCTTAGGGTGCGAGAGGTCCCGGGTTCAAATCCCGGACGAGCCCAAGACATTTACATAGGTGTGAACAGGTTCAGTTTAAGCCAACAAAAATGTTCGCTGGAATCAATGTCTACTTCACAATTTGACCAACACTGTGCCCCGCTAGAAATCTAGTGGTGAGTTGGGGCAAATAATGATCAAAGCTCATTTCGATGTAGAGAAGCCATCAATTTTTATCCAAGTTGTGTTCATTGAGGAGAAAGTGCAATTAATGGAAAAGTGTTTTGCATTGTCATTTAAGCAGGCTATCCGTGGTAAGACAAAAAATAGCCTTTTGTCATGGCTCGTTGGTCTAGGGGTATGATTGAGTTGGGCAAAAAAATTATCGAGGCTCATCTTCTGTGTAGAGAATCCATGCATTTTCATCCAAGTTGTGTTCATTGAGGAGAAAGTCTATTAATGGAAAAGTGTTTTGCATTGTCATTTAAGCAGGCTATCGTGCGGAAGACAGAAAAATTGCTATTGTCATGACTCGTTGGTCTAGGGGTAAGATTCTCGCTTAGGTGCGAGAGGTCCCGGGTTCAAGTGCTTCTCAAAGTGTGGTCCGCGGAAAACTGGTGGTCCGTGAGCGCTCCCTAGTGGGCCGTGAGTATATTGGTAAAATTTCCATTTGAAATAAATAAATTAAAGTTTTCCGTCCCTCGCGGGAATATCTCAATGGAGCGAGCTTTAGTTTAACTTTTGATTGCTGATATAGCCCAGCGCATCACCTTCATCAAACATGTTGCCACTTGTTTGTACCATTTTCAGGCGATTTGTAATCTGTTCTAGAAAACGATGTGTTTTTGGACATTTGTGGAATTAGGTGGTCCGCGGTGTTTTTTTTTATTGGTTAAGTGTCGTTGGTATGAAAACGTTTGAGAAACACTGGTCTAGGGGTATGATTCTCGCTTAGGGTGCGAGAGGACCGGGTTAAAATCCAGGACGAGCCCAAGACATCTACATAGGTGTGGAACAGGTTTAGTTAGTATCAAAATGGTTCGTTGGAAGCAATGTGTACGTCACAATTTGACCAATACTGTGCCCTGCTAGAAACCTAGTGTTGAGTTGGGGCAAAACATTATCGAGGCTCATCTTCTGTGTAGAGAAGCCATGCATTTTCATCCAAGCTTTGTTTATTGAGCCATAGCAATTAATGGAAAAGTGTTTTGCATTGTCATTTAAGCAGGCTATCCTTGGAAAGACCAAAAAGTAGCCTTTTGTCATGGCTCGTTGGTCTAGGGGTATGATTCTCGCTTCGGGTGCGAGAGGTCCCGGGTTCAAATCCCGGACGAGCCCAAGAGATCTACAATGGGCCGGAACAGGTTTAGTTTAGGTATCAAAAATGGTTCGTTGGAAGCAATGTGTACTTAATAATTTGACCAATACTGTGCCTTGCTAGAAACCTAGTGTTGAGTTGGTGCAAAAAATGATCAAGGCTCATCTTCTGTATAGAGAAGCCATGCATTTTCATTCAAGGAATTGTGCAATTAATGGAAAAGTGTTTTTGCATTGTCATTTAAGCAGGCTATCCTTGGTAAGACCAAAGAGTAGCCTTTTGTCATGGCTCGTTGGTCTAGGGGTATGATTCTCGCTTAGGGTGCGAGAGGTCCGGGTTCAAATCCCGGACGAGCCCAAGACATTTACATAGGTGTGGAACAGGTTCAGTTTAAGCGAACAAAAATGTTCAGTGGAATCAAGTGTACGTCACAATTTGACCAATACTGTGCCCTGCTAGAAACCTAGTGTTGAGTTGGGCAAAACATTATCGAGGCTCATCTTCTGTGTAGAGAATCCATGCATTTTCATCCAAGTTGTGTTCATTGAGGAGAAAGTCTAATTAATGGAAAAGTGTTTTGCATTTCATTTAGCAGGCTATCGTGCGGAAGACAGAAAAATTGCCTATTGTCATGACTCGTTGGTCGAGGGGTAAGATTCTCGCTTAGGGTGCGAGAGGTCCCGGGTTCAAGTGCTTCTCAAAGTGTGGTCCGCGGACAACTGGTGGTCCGTGAGCGCTCCCTAGTGGGCCGTGAGTATATTGGTAAAATTTCCCATTTGAAATAAATAATTAAAGTTTTCCGCCCTCTCGCGGGAATATCTCCACAATGGAGCGAGCTTTAGTTTAACTTTTGATTGCATGATATAGCCCAGCGCATCACCTTCATCAAACATGTTGCCACTTGTTTGTACCATTTTCAGGGCGATTTGTAATCTGTTCTAGAAAAACGATGTGTTTTGGACATTTGTGGAATTAGGTGGTCCGCGAGTGTTTTTTTATTGGTTAAGTGGTCGTTGGTATGAAAACGTTTGAGAAACACTGGTCTAGGGGTATGATTCTCGCTTAGGGTGCGAGAGGACCCGGGTTAAAATCCAGGACGAGCCCAAGACATTTACATAGTGTGGAACAGGTTCAGTTTAAGCCAACAAAAATGTTCGCTGGAATCAATGTGTACTTCACAATTTGACCAATACTGTGCCCTGCTAGAAAACCTAGTGTTGAGTTGGGGCAAAAAATTATCGAGGCTCATCTTCTTTGTAGAGAATCCATGCATTTTCATCCAAGCTTTTTATTGAGCCATAGTGCAATTAATGGAAAAGTGATTTGCATTGTCATTTGAGCAGGCTATCGTTGGTAAGACCAAAAAGTAGACTTTTGTCAGGCTCGTTGGTCTAGGGGAATGATTCTCGCTTAGGGTGCGAGAGGTCCCGGGTTCAAATCCCGGACGAGCCCAAGACATTTACATAGGTGTGAAACAGGTTCAGTTTAAGCGAACAAAAATGTTCGCTGGAATCAATGTCTACTTCACAATTTGACCAACACTGTGCCCTGCTAGAAATCTAGTGATGAGTTGGGGCAAATAATGATCAAAGCTCATCTTCTTTGTAGAGAAGCCATCATTTTTATCCAAGTTGTGTTCATTGAGGAGAAAGTGCAATTAATGGAAAAGTGTTTTGCATTGTCATTTAAGCAGGCTATCCGTGGTAAGACCAAAAATAGCCTTTTGTCATGGCTCGTTGGTCTAGGGGTATGATGAGTTGGGGCAAAAAATTATCGAGGCTCATCTTCTGTGTAGAGAATCCATGCATTTTCATCCAAGTTGTGTTCATTGAGGAGAAAGTCTAATTAATGGAAAAGTGTTTTGCATTGTCATTTAAGCAGGCTATCGTGCGGAAGACAGAATTACAGATTACAAATCGCCTGAAAATGGTACAAACAAGTGGCAACATGTTTGATGAAGGTGATGCGCTGGGCTATATCATGCAATCAAAAGTTAAACTAAAGCTCGCTCCATTGTGGAGATATTCTGTATAGAGAAGCCATGCATTGTCATTCAAGGAATAGTGCAATTAATGGAAAGTGTTTTGCATTGTCATTTAAGCAGGCTATCCTTGGTAAGACCAAAAAGTAGCCTTTTGTCATGGCTCGTTGGTCTAGGGGTATGATTCTCGCTTAGGGTGCGAGAGGTCCCGGGTTCAAATCCCGGACGAGCCCAAGACATTTACATAGGTGTGGAACAGGTTCAGTTTAAGCCAACAAAAATGTTCGCTGGAATCAATGTGTACTTCACAATTTGACCAATACTGTGCCCTGCTAGAAACCTAGTGTTGAGTTGGGGCAAAAAATTATCGAGGCTCATCTTCTGTGTAGAGAATCCATGCATTTTCATCCAAGTTGTGTTCATTGAGGAGAAAGTCTAATTAATGGAAAAGTGTTTGCATTGTCATTTAAGCAGGCTATCGTGCGGAAGACAGAAAAATTGCCTATTGTCATGACTCGTTGGTCGAGGGGTAAGATTCTCGCTTAGGGTGCGAGAGGTCCGGGTTCAAGTGCTTCTCAAAGTGTGGTCCGCGGACAACTGGTGGTCCGTGAGCGCTCCCTAGTGGGCCGTGAGTATATTGGTAAAATTTCCCATTTGAAATAAATAAATTAAAGTTTTCCGCCCTCTCGCGGGAATATCTCCACAATGGAGCGAGCTTTAGTTTAACTTTTGATTGCATGATATAGCCCAGCGCATCACCTTCATCAAACATGTTGCCACTTGTTTGTACCATTTTCAGGCGATTTGTAATCTGTTCTAGAAAAACGATGTGTTTTTGGACATTTGTGGAATTAGGTGGTCCGCGAGTGTTTTTAAGTGGTCGTTGGTATGAAAACGTTTGAGAAACACTGGTCTAGGGGTATGATTCTCGCTTAGGGTGCGAGAGGACCCGGGTTAAAAATCCAGACGAGCCCAAGACATTTACATAGGTGTGGAACAGGTTCAGTTTAAGCCAACAAAATGTTCGCTGGAATCAATGTGTACTTCACAATTTGACCAATACTGTGCCCTGCTAGAAACCTAGTGTTGAGTTGGGGCAAAAAATTATCGGCTCATCTTCTGTGTAGAGAATCCATGCATTTTCATCCAAGCTTTGTTTATTGAGCCATAGTGCAATTATGGAAAGTGATTTGCATTGTCATTTAAGCAGGCTATCCGTGGTAAGACCAAAAAATAGCCTTTTGTCATGGCTCGTTGGTCTAGGGGTATGATTGAGTTGGGGCAAAAAATTATCGAGGCTCATCTTCTGTGTAGAGAATCCATGCATTTTCATCCAAGTTGTGTTCATTGAGGAGAAAGTCTAATTAATGGAAAAGTGTTTTGCATTGTCATTTAAGAAGGCTATCGTGCGGAAGACAGAAAAATTGCCTATTGTCATGACTCGTTGTCTAGGGGTAAGATTCTCGCTTAGGGTGCGAGAGGTCCCGGGTTCAAGTGCTTCTCAAAGTGTGGTCGCGGACAACGTGGTCCGTGAGCGCTCCCTAGTGGGCCGTGAGTATATTGGTAAAATTTCCCATTTGAAATAAATAAATTAAAGTTTTCCGTCCTCTCGCGGGAATATCTCCACAATGGAGCGAGCTTTAGTTTAACTTTTGATTGCATGATATAGCCCAGCGCATCACCTTCATCAAACATGTTGCCACTTGTTTGTACCATTTTCAGGCGATTTGTAATCTGTTCTAGAAAAACGATGTGTTTTTGGACATTTGTGGAATTAGGTGGTCCGCGAGTGTTTTTTTATTGGTTAAGTGGTCGTTGGTATGAAAACGTTTGAGAAACACTGGTCTAGGGGTATGATTCTCGCTTAGGGTGCGAGAGGACCCGGGGTTAAATCCAGGACGAGCCCAGACATCTACATAGGTGTGGAACAGGTTTAGTTTAGGTATCAAAAATGTTCGTTGGAATCTATGTGTACTTAATAATTTGACCAATACTGTGCCCTGCTAGAAACCTCGTGTTGAGTTGGGGCAAAAAATGATCAAGGGTCATCTTCTGTGTAGAGAAGCCTTGCATTTTCATCCAAGCTGTGTTCATTGAGGCATAGTGCAATTAATGGAAAACTGTTTTGCATTGTCATTTAAGCAGGCTATCCTTGGTAAGACCAAAAATAGCCTTTTGTCATGGCTCGTTGGTCTAGGGGTATGATTCTCGCTTCGGGTGCGAGAGGTCCCGGGTTCAAATCCCGGACGAGCCCAAGAGATCTACATGGGCCGGAACAGGTTTAGTTTAGGTATCAAAAATGGTTCGTTGGAAGCAATGTGTACTTAATAATTTGACCAATACTGTGCCTTGCTAGAAACCTAGTGTTGAGTTGGTGCAAAAAATGATCAAGGCTCATCTTCTGTATAGAGAAGCCATGCATTTTCATTCAAGGAATTGTGCAATTAATGGAAAAGTGTTTTTGCATTGTCATTTAAGCAGGCTATCCTTGGTAAGACCAAAGAGTAGCCTTTTGTCATGGCTCGTTGGTCTAGGGGTATGATTCTCGCTTAGGGTGCGAGAGGTCCCGGGTTCAAATCCCGGACGAGCCCAAGACATTTACATAGGTGTGGAACAGGTTCAGTTTAAGCGAACAAAAATGTTCAGTGGAATCAATGTGTACGTCACAATTTGACCAATACTGTGCCCTGCTAGAAACCTAGTGTTGAGTTGGGGCAAAACATTATCGAGGCTCATCTTCTGTGTAGAGAATCCATGCATTTTCATCCAAGTTGTGTTCATTGAGGAGAAAGTCTAATTAATGGAAAAGTGTTTTGCATTGTCATTTAAGCAGGCTATCGTGCGGAAGACAGAAAAATTGCCTATTGTCATGACTCGTTGGTCGGGTAAGATTCTCGCTTAGGGTGCGAGAGGTCCCGGGTTCAAGTGCTTCTCAAAGTGTGGTCCGCGGACAACTGGTGGTCCGTGAGCGCTCCCTAGTGGGCCGTGAGTATATTGGTAAAATTTCCCATTTGAAATAAATAAATTAAAGTTTTCCGCCCTCTCGCGGGAATATCTCCACAATGGAGCGAGCTTTAGTTTAACTTTTGATTGCATGATATAGCCCAGCGCATCACCTTCATCAAACATGTTGCCACTTGTTTGTACCATTTTCAGGCGATTTGTAATCTGTTCTAGAAAAACGATGTGTTTTTGGACATTTGTGGAATTAGGTGGTCCGCGAGTGTTTTTTTATTGGTTAAGTGGTCGTTGGTATGAAAACGTTTGAGAAACACTGGTCTAGGGGTATGATTCTCGCTTAGGGTGCGAGAGGACCCGGGTTAAAATCCAGGACGAGCCCAAGACATTTACATAGGTGTGGAACAGGTTCAGTTTAAGCCAACAAAAATGTTCGCTGGAATCATGTGTACTTCACAATTTGACCAATACTGTGCCCTGCTAGAAACCTAGTGTTGAGTTGGGGCAAAAAATTATCGAGGCTCATCTTCTGTGTAGAGAATCCATGCATTTTCATCCAAGCTTTGTTTATTGAGCCATAGTGCAATTAATGGAAAAGTGTTTGCATTGTCATTTGAGCAGGCTATCGTTGGTAAGACCAAAAAGTAGACTTTTGTCATGGCTCGTTGGTCTAGGGGTATGATTCTCGCTTAGGGTGCGAGAGGTCCCGGGTTCAAATCCCGGACGAGCCCAAGACATTTACATAGGTGTGAAACAGGTTCAGTTTAAGCGAACAAAAATGTTCGCTGGAATCAATGTCTACTTCACAATTTGACCAACACTGTGCCCTGCTAGAAATCTAGTGATGAGTTGGGGCAAATAATGATCAAAGCTCATCTTCTTTGTAGAGAAGCCATCAATTTTTATCCAAGTTGTGTTCATTGAGGAGAAAGTGCAATTAATGGAAAAGTGTTTTGCATTGTCATTTAAGCAGGCTATCCGTGGTAAGACCAAAAAATAGCCTTTTGTCATGGCTCGTTGGTCTAGGGGTATGATTGAGTTGGGGCAAAAAATTATCGAGGCTCATCTTCTGTGTAGAGAATCCATGCATTTTCATCCAAGTTGTGTTCATTGAGGAGAAAGTCTAATTAATGGAAAAGTGTTTTGCATTGTCATTTAAGCAGGCTATCGTGCGGAAGACAGAATTACAGATTACAAATCGCCTGAAAATGGTACAAACAAGTGGCAACATGTTTGATGAAGGTGATGCGCTGGGCTATATCATGCAATCAAAAGTTAAACTAAAGCTCGCTCCATTGTGGAGATATTCTGTATAGAGAAGCCATGCATTGTCATTCAAGGAATAGTGCAATTAATGGAAAAGTGTTTTGCATTGTCATTTAAGCAGGCTATCCTTGGTAAGACCAAAAAGTAGCCTTTTGTCATGGCTCGTTGGTCTAGGGGTATGATTCTCGCTTAGGGTGCGAGAGGTAGGGTTCAAATCCCGGACGAGCCCAAGACATTTACATAGGTGTGGAACAGGTTCAGTTTAAGCCAACAAAAATGTTCGCTGGAATCAATGTGTACTTCACAATTTGACCAATACTGTGCCCTGCTAGAAACCTAGTGTTGAGTTGGGGCAAAAAATTATCGAGGCTCATCTTCTGTGTAGAGAATCCATGCATTTTCATCCAAGCTTTGTTTATTGAGCCATAGTGCAATTAATGGAAAAGTGATTTGCCATGTCATTTAAGCAGGCTATCCTCGGTAAGACCAAAAAATAGCCTTTTGTCATGGCTCGTTGGTCTAGGGGTATGATTCTCGCTTTGGGTGCGAGAGGTCCCGGGTTCAAATCCCGGACGAGCCCAAGACGTCTACATAGGTGTGGAACAGGTTTAGTTTAGGTTGCAAAAATGGTTTGTTTGAAGCAATGTGTACTTAATAATTTGACCAATATTGTGCCTTGCTAGAAACCTAGTGTTGAGTTGGGGCAAAAAATGATCAAGGCTCATCTTCTGTATAGAGAAGCCATGCATTTTCATTCAAGGAATAGTGCAATTAATGGAAAAGTGTTTTGCATTGTCATTTAAGCAGGCTATCCTTGGAAAGACCAAAAAGTAGCCTTTTGTCATGGCTCGTTGGTCTAGGGTATGATTCTCGCTTCGGGGTGCGAGAGGTCCCGGGTTCAAATCCCGGACGAGCCCAAGAGATCTACATAGGTCTGGAACAGGTTTAGTTTAGGTATCAAAAATGGTTCGTTGGAAGCAATGTGTACTTAATAATTTGACCAATACTGTGCCTTGCTAGAAACCTAGTGTTGAGTTGGTGCAAAAAATGATCAAGGCTCATCTTCTGTATAGAGAAGCCATGCATTTTCATTCAAGGAATAGTGCAATTAATGGAAAAGTGTTTTGCATTGTCATTTAAGCAGGCTATCCTTGGTAAGACCAAAAAGTAGCCTTTTGTCATGGCTCGTTGGTCTAGGGGTATGATTCTCGCTTAGGGTGCGAGAGGTCCTGGGTTCAAATCCCGGACGACCCCAAGACATTTACATAGGTGTGGAACAGGTTCAGTTTAAGCCAACAAAAATGTTCGCTGGAATCAATGTCTACTTCACAATTTGACCAACACTGTGCCCTGCTAGAAATCTAGTGATGAGTTGGGGCAAATAATGATCAAAGCTCATCTTCTATGTAGAGAAGCCATCAATTTTTATCCAAGTTGTGTTCATTGAGGAGAAAGTGCAATTAATGGAAAAGTGTTTTGCATTGTCATTTAAGCAGGCTATCCGTGGTAAGACCAAAAAAATAGCCTTTTGTCATGGCTCGTTGGTCTAGGGGTATGATTGAGTTGGGGCAAAAAATTATCGAGGCTCATCTTCTGTGTAGAGAATCCATGCATTTTCATCCAAGTTGTGTTCATTGAGGAGAAAGTCTAATTAATGGAAAAGTGTTTTGCATTGTCATTTAAGCAGGCTATCGTGCGGAAGACAGAATTACAGATTACAAATCGCCTGAAAATGGTACAAACAAGTGGCAACATGTTTGATGAAGGTGATGCGCTGGGCTATATCATGCAATCAAAAGTTAAACTAAAGCTCGCTCCATTGTGGAGATATTCTGTATAGAGAAGCCATGCATTGTCATTCAAGGGAATAGTGCAATTAATGGAAAGTGTTTTGCATTGTCATTTAAGCAGGCTATCCTTGGTAAGACCAAAAAGTAGCCTTTTGTCATGGCTCGTTGGTCTAGGGGTATGATTCTCGCTTAGGTGCGAGAGGTCCCGGTTCAAATCCCGGACGAGCCCAAGACATTTACATAGGTGTGGAACAGGTTCAGTTTAAGCCAACAAAATGTTCGCTGGAATCATGTGTACTTCACAATTTGACCAATACTGTGCCCTGCTAGAAACCTAGTGTTGAGTTGGGGCAAAAATTATCGAGGCTCATCTTCTGTGTAGAGAATCCATGCCTTTTCATCACAAGCTTTGTTTATTGAGCCATAGTGCAATTAATGGAAAAGTGATTTGCCATGTCATTTAAGCAGGCTATCCTCGGTAAGACCAAAAAATAGCCTTTTGTCATGGCTCGTTGGTCTAGGGTATGATCTCGCTTTGGGTGCGAGAGGTCCCGGGTTCAAATCCCGGACGAGCCAAGACGTCTACATAGGTGTGGAACAGGTTTAGTTTAGGTTGCAAAAATGGTTGTTTGAAGCAATGTGTACTTAATAATTTGACCAATATTGTGCCTTGCTAGAAACCTAGTGTTGAGTTGGGGCAAAAATGATCAAGGCTCATCTTCTGTATAGAGAAGCCATGCATTTTCATTCAAGGAATAGTGCAATTAATGGAAAAGTGTTTTGCATTGTCATTTAAGCAGGCTATCCTTGGAAAGACCAAAAAGTAGCCTTTTGTCATGGCTCGTTGGTCTAGGGGTATGATTCTCGCTTCGGGTGCGAGAGGTCCCGGGTTCAAAATCCCGGACGAGCCCAAGAGATCTACATAGGTCTGGAACAGGTTTAGTTTAGGTATCAAAAATGGTTCGTTGGAAGCAATGTGTACTTAATAATTTGACCAATACTGTGCCTTGCTAGAAACCTAGTGTTGAGTTGGTGCAAAAAAATGATCAAGGCTCATCTTCTGTATAGAGAAGCCATGCATTTTCATTCAAGGAATAGTGCAATTAATGGAAAAGTGTTTTGCATTGTCATTTAAGCAGGCTATCCTTGGTAAGACCAAAAAGTAGCCTTTTGTCATGGCTCGTTGGTCTAGGGTATGATTCTCGCTTAGGGTGCGAGAGGTCCCTGGGTTCAAATCCCGGACGACCCAAGACATTTACATAGGTGTGAAACAGGTTCAGTTTAAGCCACAAAAATGTTCGCTGGAATCAATGTCTACTTCACAATTTGACCAACACGTGCCCTGCTAGAAATCTAGTGATGAGTTGGGGCAAATAATGATCAAAGCTCATCTTCTTATGTAGAGAAGCCATCAATTTTTATCCAAGTTGTTTCATTGAGGAGAAAGTGCAATTAATGGAAAAGTGTTTTGCATTGTCATTTAAGCAGGCTATCCGTGGTAAGACCAAAAAAAATAGCCTTTTGTCATGGCTCGTTGGTCTAGGGGTATGATTGAGTTGGGGCAAAAAATTATCGAGGCTCATCTTCTGTGTAGAGAATCCATGCATTTTCATCCAAGTTGTGTTCATTGAGGAGAAAGTCTAATTAATGGAAAAGTGTTTTGCATTGTCATTTAAGCAGGCTATCGTGCGGAAGACAGAATTACAGATTACAAATCGCCTGAAAATGGTACAAACAAGTGGCAACATGTTTGATGAAGGTGATGCGCTGGGCTATATCATGCAATCAAAAGTTAAACTAAAGCTCGCTCCATTGTGGAGATATTCTGTATAGAGAAGCCATGCATTGTCATTCAAGGATAGTGCAATTAATGGAAAAGTGTTTTGCATTGTCATTTAAGCAGGCTATCCTTGGTAAGACCAAAAAGTAGCCTTTTGTCATGGCTCGTTGGTCTAGGGGTATGATTCTCGCTTAGGGTGCGAGAGGTCCCGGGTTCAAATCCCGGACGAGCCCAAGACATTTACATAGGTGTGGAACAGGTTCAGTTTAAGCCAACAAAAATGTTCGCTGGAATCAATGTGTACTTCACAATTTGACCAATACTGTGCCCTGCTAGAAACCTAGTGTTGAGTTGGGGCAAAAAATTATCGAGGCTCATCTTCTGTGTAGAGAATCCATGCATTTTCATCCAAGCTTTGTTTATTGAGCCATAGTGCAATTAATGGAAAAGTGATTTGCCATGTCATTTAAGCAGGCTATCCTCGGTAAGACCAAAAAATAGCCTTTTGTCATGGCTCGTTGGTCTAGGGGTATGATTCTCGCTTTGGGTGCGAGAGGTCCCGGGTTCAAATCCCGGACGAGCCCAAGACGTCTACATAGGTGTGGAACAGGTTTAGTTTAGGTTGCAAAAATGGTTTGTTTGAAGCAATGTGTACTTAATAATTTGACCAATATTGTGCCTTGCTAGAAACCTAGTGTTGAGTTGGGGCAAAAAATGATCAAGGCTCATCTTCTGTATAGAGAAGCCATGCATTTTCATTCAAGGAATAGTGCAATTAATGGAAAAGTGTTTGCATTTGTCATTTAAGCAGGCTATCCTTGGAAAGACCAAAAAGTAGCCTTTTGTCATGGCTCGTTGGTCTAGGGGTATGATTCTCGCTTCGGGTGCGAGAGTCCCGGGTTCAAATCCCGGACGAGCCCAAGAGATCTACATAGGTCTGGAACAGGTTTAGTTTAGGTATCAAAAATGGTCGTTGGAAGCAATGTGTACTTAATAATTTGACCAATACTGTGCCTTGCTAGAAACCTAGTGTTGAGTTGGTGCAAAAATGATCAAGGCTCATCTTCTGTATAGAGAAGCCATGCATTTTCTTCAAGGAATAGTGCAATTATGAAAAGTGTTTTGCATTGTCATTTAAGCAGGCTATCGTTGGTAAGACGCAAAAAGTAGCCTTTTGTCATGGCTCGTTGGTCTAGGGGTATGATTCTCGCTTAGGGTGCGAGAGGTCCTGGGTTCAAATCCCGGACGACCCCAAGACATTTACATAGGTTGTGGAACAGGTTCAGTTTAAGCCAACAAAAATGTTCGCTGGAATCAATGTCTACTTCACAATTTGACCAACACTGTGCCCTGCTAGAAATCTAGTGGATGAGTTGGGGCAAATAATGATCAAAGCTCATCTTCTATGTAGAGAAGCCATCAATTTTTATCCAAGTTGTGTTCATTGAGGAGAAGTGCAATTAATGGAAAAGTGTTTTGCATTGTCATTTAAGCAGGCTATCCGTGGTAAGACCAAAAAAATAGCCTTTTGTCATGGCTCGTTGGTCTAGGGGTATGATTGAGTTGGGCAAAAAATTATCGAGGCTCATCTTCTGTGTAGAGAATCCATGCATTTTCATCCAAGTTGTGTTCATTGAGGAGAAAGTCTAATTAATGGAAAAGTGTTTTGCATTGTCATTTAAGCAGGCTATCGTGCGGAAGACAGAAAAATTGCCTATTGTCATGACTCGTTGGTCTAGGGGTAAGATTCTCGCTTAGGGTGCGAGAGGTCCCGGGTTCAAGTGCTTCTCAAAGTGTGGTCCGCGGACAACTGGTGGTCCGTGAGCGCTCCCTAGTGGGCCGTGAGTATATTGGTAAAATTTCCCATTTGAAATAAATAAATTAAAGTTTTCCGTCCTCTCGCGGGAATATCTCCACAATGGAGCGAGCTTTAGTTTAACTTTTGATTGCATGATATAGCCCAGCGCATCACCTTCATCAAACATGTTGCCACTTGTTTGTACCATTTTCAGGCGATTTGTAATCTGTTCTAGAAAAACGATGTGTTTTTGGACATTTGTGGAATTAGGTGGTCCGCGAGTGTTTTTTTATTGGTTAAGTGGTCGTTGGTATGAAAACGTTTGAGAAACACTGGTCTAGGGGTATGATTCTCGCTTAGGGTGCGAGAGGACCCGGGTTAAAATCCAGGACGAGCCCAAGACATCTACATAGGTGTGGAACAGGTTTAGTTTAGGTATCAAAAATGTTCGTTGGAAGCTATGTGTACTTCACAATTTGACCAATACTGTGCCCTGCTAGAAACCTAGTGTTGAGTTGGGGCAAAAAATTATCGAGGCTCATCTTCTTTGTAGAGAATCCATGCATTTTCATCCAAGCTTTGTTTATTGAGCCATAGTGCAATTAATGGAGAAGTGATTTGCATTGTCATTTAAGCAGGCTACGTTGGTAAGACCAAAAGTAGACTTTTGTCATGGCTCGTTGGTCTAGGGGTATGATTCTCGCTTCGGGTGCGAGAGGTCCCGGGTTCAAATCCCGGACGAGCCCAAGAGATCTACATAGGTCTGGAACAGGTTTAGTTTAGGTATCAAAAATGGTTCGTTGGAAGCAATGTGTACTTAATAATTTGACCAATACTGGTATACTGGTTCAAATCCCGGACGAGCCCAAGACATTTACATAGGTGTGGAACAGGTTCAGTTTAAGCCAACAAAAATGCATGGATTCATTTTCTTTGTAGAGAATCCATGCATTTTCATCCAAGCTTTGTTTATTGAGCCATAGTGCAATTAATGGAGAAGTGATTTGCATTGTCATTTAAGCAGGCTATCGTTGGTAAGACCAAGAAGTAGACTTTTGTCATGGCTCGTTGGTCTAGGGGTATGATTCTCGCTTCGGGTGCGAGAGGTCCCGGGTTCAAATCCCGGACGAGCCCAAGAGATCTACATAGGTCTGGAACAGGTTTAGTTTAGGTATCAAAAATGGTTCGTTGGAAGCAATGTGTACTTAATAATTTGACCAATACTGTGCCTTGCTAGAAACCTAGTGTTGAGTTGGTGCAAAAAATGATCAAGGCTCATCTTCTGTATAGAGAAGCCATGCATTTTCATTCAAGGAATAGTGCAATTAATGGAAAAGTGTTTTGCATTGTCATTTAAGCAGGCTATCCTTGGTAAGACCAAAAAGTAGCCTTTTGTCATGGCTCGTTGGTCTAGGGGTATGATTCTCGCTTAGGGTGCGAGAGGTCCCGGGTTCAAATCCCGGACGAGCCCAAGACATTTACATAGGTGTGGAACAGGTTCAGTTTTGTGTTCATTGAGGAGAAAGTCTAATTAATGGAAAAGTGTTTTGCATTGTCATTTAAGCAGGCTATCGTGCGGAAGACAGAAAAATTGCCTATTGTCATGACTCGTTGGTCGAGGGGTAAGATTCTCGCTTAGGGTGCGAGAGGTCCCGGGTTCAAGTGCTTCTCAAAGTGTGGTCCGCGGACAACTGGTGGTCCGTGAGCGCTCCCTAGTGGGCCGTGAGTATATTGGTAAAATTTCCCATTTGAAATAAATAAATTAAAGTTTTCCGCCCTCTCGCGGGAATATCTCCACAATGGAGCGAGCTTTAGTTTAACTTTTGATTGCATGATATAGCCCAGCGCATCACCTTCATCAAACATGTTGCCGCTTGTTTGTACCATTTTCAGGCGATTTGTAATCTGTTCTAGAAAAACGATGTGTTTTTGGACATTTGTGGAATTAGGTGGTCCGCGAGTGTTTTTTATTGGTTAAGTGTCGTTGGTATGAAAACGTTTGAGAAACACTGGTCTAGGGGTATGATTCTCGCTTAGGGTGCGAGAGGACCCGGGTTAAAATCCAGGACGAGCCCAAGACATTTACATAGGTGTGAAACAGGTTCAGTTTAAGCGAACAAAAATGTTCGCTGGAATCAATGTCTACTTCACAATTTGACCAACACTGTGCCCTGCTAGAAATCTAGTGATGAGTTGGGGCAAATAATGATCAAAGCTCATCTTCTATGTAGAGAAGCCATCAATTTTTATCCAAGTTGTGTTCATTGAGGAGAAAGTGCAATTAATGGAAAAGTGTTTTGCATTGTCATTTAAGCAGGCTATCCGTGGTAAGACCAAAAAAATAGCCTTTTGTCATGGCTCGTTGGTCTAGGGGTATGATTGAGTTGGGGCAAAAAATTATCGAGGCTCATCTTCTGTGTAGAGAATCCATGCATTTTCATCCAAGTTGTGTTCATTGAGGAGAAAGTCTAATTAATGGAAAAGTGTTTTGCATTGTCATTTAAGCAGGCTATCGTGCGGAAGACAGAATTACAGATTACAAATCGCCTGAAGATGCGCTGGGCTATATCATGCAATCAAAAGTTAAACTAAAGCTCGCTCCATTGTGGAGATATTCTGTATAGAGAAGCCATGCATTGTCATTCAAGGAATAGTGCAATTAATGGAAAAGTGTTTTGCATTGTCATTTAAGCATGCTATCCTTGGTAAGACCAAAAAGTAGCCTTTTGTTATGGCTCGTTGGTCTAGGGGTATGATTCTCGCTTAGGGTGCGAGAGGTCCCGGGTTCAAATCCCGGACGAGCCCAAGACATTTACATAGGTGTGGAACAGGTTTCAGTTTAGCCAAAAAATGTTCGCTGGAATCAATGTGTACTTCACAATTTGACCAATACTGTGCCCTGCTAGAAACCTAGTGTTGAGTTGGGGCAAAAAATTATCGAGGCTCATCTTCTGTGTAGAGAAGCCATGCATTTTCATCCAAGCTTTGTTATTAGAGCCATAGTGCAATTAATGGAAAAGTTTTGCATTGTCATTTAAGCAGGCTATCCTTGGTAAGACCAAAAATAGCCTTTTGTCATGGCTCGTTGGTCTAGGGGTATGATTCTCGCTTGGGTGCGAGAGGTCCCGGGTTCAAATCCCGGACGAGCCCAAGACGTCTACATAGGTGTGGAACAGGTTTAGTTTAGGTTGCAAAAATGGTTTGTTTGAAGCAATGTGTACTTAATAATTTGACCAATATTGTGCCTTGCTAGAAACCTAGTGTTGAGTTGGGGCAAAAAATGATCAAGGCTCATCTTCTGTATAGAGAAGCCATGCATTTTCATTCAAGGAATAGTGCAATTAATGGAAAAGTGTTTTGCATTGTCATTTAAGCAGGCTATCCTTGGTAAGACCAAAAGTAGCCTTTTGTCATGGCTCGTTGGTCTAGGGGTATGATTCTCGCTTAGGGTGCGAGAGGTCCCGGGTTCAAATCCCGGACGAGCCCAAGACATTTACATAGGTGTGGAACAGGTTCAGTTTAAGCGAACAAAAATGTTCAGTGGAATCAATGTGTACGTCACAATTTGACCAATACTGTGCCCTGCTAGAAACCTAGTGTTGAGTTGGGGCAAAACATTATCGAGGCTCATCTTCTGTGTAGAGAATCCATGCATTTTCATCCAAGTTGTGTTCATTGAGGAGAAAGTCTAATTAATGGAAAAGTGTTTTGCATTGTCATTTAAGCAGGCTATCGTGCGGAAGACAGAAAAATTGCCTATTGTCATGACTCGTTGGTCGAGGGGTAAGATTCTCGCTTAGGGTGCGAGAGGTCCCGGGTTCAAGTGCTTCTCAAAGTGTGGTCCGCGGACAACTGGTGGTCCGTGAGCGCTCCCTAGTGGGCCGTGAGTATATTGGTAAAATTTCCCATTTGAAATAAATAAATTAAAGTTTTCCGCCCTCTCGCGGGAATATCTCCACAATGGAGCGAGCTTTAGTTTAACTTTTGATTGCATGATATAGCCCAGCGCATCACCTTCATCAAACATGTTGCCACTTGTTTGTACCATTTTCAGGCGATTTGTAATCTGTTCTAGAAAAACGATGTGTTTTTGGACATTTGTGGAATTAGGTGGTCCGCGAGTGTTTTTTTATTGGTTAAGTGGTCGTTGGTATGAAAACGTTTGAGAAACACTGGTCTAGGGGTATGATTCTCGCTTAGGGTGCGAGAGGACCCGGGTTAAAATCCAGGACGAGCCCAAGACATTTACATAGGTGTGGAACAGGTTCAGTTTAAGCCAACAAAAATGTTCGCTGGAATCAATGTGTACTTCACAATTTGACCAATACTGTGCCCTGCTAGAAACCTAGTGTTGAGTTGGGGCAAAAAATTATCGAGGCTCATCTTCTGTGTAGAGAATCCATGCATTTTCATCCAAGCTTTGTTTATTGAGCCATAGTGCAATTAATGGAAAAGTGATTTGCATTGTCATTTGAGCAGGCTATCGTTGGTAAGACCAAAAAGTAGACTTTTGTCATGGCTCGTTGGTCTAGGGGTATGATTCTCGCTTAGGGTGCGAGAGGTCCCGGGTTCAAATCCCGGACGAGCCCAAGACATTTACATAGGTGTGAAACAGGTTCAGTTTAAGCGAACAAAAATGTTCGCTGGAATCAATGTCTACTTCACAATTTGACCAACACTGTGCCCTGCTAGAAATCTAGTGATGAGTTGGGGCAAATAATGATCAAAGCTCATCTTCTTTGTAGAGAAGCCATCAATTTTTATCCAAGTTGTGTTCATTGAGGAGAAAGTGCAATTAATGGAAAAGTGTTTTGCATTGTCATTTAAGCAGGCTATCCGTGGTAAGACCAAAAAATAGCCTTTTGTCATGGCTCGTTGGTCTAGGGGTATGATTGAGTTGGGGCAAAAAATTATCGAGGCTCATCTTCTGTGTAGAGAATCCATGCATTTTCATCCAAGTTGTGTTCATTGAGGAGAAAGTCTAATTAATGGAAAAGTGTTTTGCATTGTCATTTAAGCAGGCTATCGTGCGGAAGACAGAATTACAGATTACAAATCGCCTGAAAATGGTACAAACAAGTGGCAACATGTTTGATGAAGGTGATGCGCTGGGCTATATCATGCAATCAAAAGTTAAACTAAAGCTCGCTCCATTGTGGAGATATTCTGTATAGAGAAGCCATGCATTGTCATTCAAGGAATAGTGCAATTAATGGAAAAGTGTTTTGCATTGTCATTTAAGCAGGCTATCCTTGGTAAGACCAAAAAGTAGCCTTTTGTCATGGCTCGTTGGTCTAGGGGTATGATTCTCGCTTAGGGTGCGAGAGGTCCCGGGTTCAAATCCCGGACGAGCCCAAGACATTTACATAGGTGTGGAACAGGTTCAGTTTAAGCCAACAAAAATGTTCGCTGGAATCAATGTGTACTTCACAATTTGACCAATACTGTGCCCTGCTAGAAACCTAGTGTTGAGTTGGGGCAAAAAATTATCGAGGCTCATCTTCTGTGTAGAGAATCCATGCATTTTCATCCAAGCTTTGTTTATTGAGCCATAGTGCAATTAATGGAAAAGTGATTTGCCATGTCATTTAAGCAGGCTATCCTCGGTAAGACCAAAAAATAGCCTTTTGTCATGGCTCGTTGGTCTAGGGGTATGATTCTCGCTTTGGGTGCGAGAGGTCCCGGGTTCAAATCCGGACGAGCCCAAGACGTCTACATAGGTGTGGAAAGGTTTAGTTTAGGTTGCAAAAATGGTTTGTTTGAAGCAATGTGTACTTAATAATTTGACCAATATTGTGCCTTGCTAGAAACCTAGTGTTGAGTTGGGGCAAAAAATGATCAAGGCTCATCTTCTGTATAGAGAAGCCATGCATTTTCATTCAAGGAATAGTGCAATTAATGGAAAAGTGTTTTG
Organism: Dissostichus eleginoides; assembly: GCA_031216635.1. Taxonomy (NCBI): domain Eukaryota; kingdom Metazoa; phylum Chordata; class Actinopteri; order Perciformes; family Nototheniidae; genus Dissostichus; species Dissostichus eleginoides. Next base: position 7,791,789 of record CM062267.1, on the reverse strand, counting down.
CATTGTCATTTAAGCAGGCTATCCTTGGAAAGACCAAAAAGTAGCCTTTTGTCATGGCTCGTTGGTCTAGGGGTATGATTCTCGCTTCGGGTGCGAGAGGTCCCGGGTTCAAATCCCGGACGAGCCCAAGAGATCTACATAGGTCTGGAACAGGTTTAGTTTAGGTATCAAAAATGGTTCGTTGGAAGCAATGTGTACTTAATAATTTGACCAATACTGTGCCTTGCTAGAAACCTAGTGTTGAGTTGGTGCAAAAAATGATCAAGGCTCATCTTCTGTATAGAGAAGCCATGCATTTTCATTCAAGGAATAGTGCAATAATGGAAAAGTGTTTTGCATTGTCATTTAAGCAGGCTATCCTTGGTAAGACCAAAAAGTAGCCTTTTGTCATGGCTCGTTGGTCTAGGGTATGATTCTCGCTTAGGTGCGAGAGGTCCGGGTTCAAATCCCGGACGAGCCCAAGACATTTACATAGGTGTGGAACAGGTTCAGTTTAAGCCAACAAAAATGTTCGCTGGAATCAATGTCTACTTCACAATTTGACCAACACTGTGCCCTGCTAGAAATCTAGTGATGAGTTGGGGCAAATAATGATCAAAGCTCATCTTCTTGTAGAGAAGCCATCAATTTTTATCCAAGTTGTGTTCATTGAGGAGAAAGTGCAATTAATGGAAAAGTGTTTTGCATTGTCATTTAAGCAGGCTATCCGTGGTAAGACCAAAAAATAGCCTTTTGTCATGGCTCGTTGGTCTAGGGGTATGATTGAGTTGGGGCAAAAAATTATCGAGGCTCATCTTCTGTGTAGAGAATCCATGCATTTTCATCCAAGTTGTGTTCATTGAGGAGAAAGTCTAATTAATGGAAAAGTGTTTTGCATTGTCATTTAAGCAGGCTATCGTGCGGAAGACAGAATTACAGATTACAAATCGCCTGAAAATGGTACAAACAAGTGGCAACATGTTTGATGAAGGTGATGCGCTGGGCTATATCATGCAATCAAAAGTTAAACTAAAGCTCGCTCCATTGTGGAGATATTCTGTATAGAGAAGCCATGCATTGTCATTCAAGGAATAGTGCAATTAATGGAAAAGTGTTTTGCATTGTCATTTAAGCAGGCTATCCTTGGTAAGACCAAAAAGTAGCCTTTGTTATGGCTCGTTGGTCTAGGGGTATGATTCTCGCTTAGGGTGCGAGAGGTCCCGGGTTCAAATCCCGGACGAGCCCAAGACATTTACATAGGTGTGGAACAGGTTCAGTTTAAGCCAACAAAAATGTTCGCTGGAATCAATGTGTACTTCACAATTTGACCAATACTGTGCCCTGCTAGAAACCTAGTGTTGAGTTGGGGCAAAAAATTATCGAGGCTCATCTTCTGTGTAGAGAATCCATGCATTTTCATCCAAGCTTTGTTTATAGAGCCATAGTGCAATTAATGGAAAAGTGATTTGCCATGTCATTTAAGCAGGCTATATCGGTAAGACCAAAAAATAGCCTTTTGTCATGGCTCGTTGGTCTAGGGGTATGATTCTCGCTTTGGGTGCGAGAGGTCCCGGGTTCAAATCCCGGACGAGCCCAAGACGTCTACATAGGTGTGGAACAGGTTTAGTTTAGGTTGCAAAAATGGTTTTTTGAAGCAATGTGTACTTAATAATTTGACCAATATTGTGCCTTGCTAGAAACCTAGTGTTGAGTTGGGGCAAAAAATGATCAAGGCTCATCTTCTGTATAGAGAAGCCATGCATTTTCATTCAAGGAATAGTGCAATTAATGGAAAAGTGTTTTGCATTGTCATTTAAGCAGGCTATCCTTGGAAAGACCAAAAAGTAGCCTTTTGTCATGGCTCGTTGGTCTAGGGGTATGATTCTCGCTTAGGGTGCGAGAGGTCCCGGGTTCAAATCCCGGACGAGCCCAAGACATTTACATAGGTGTGGAACAGGTTCAGTTTAAGCGAACAAAAAATGTTCAGTGGAATCAATGTGTACGTCACAATTGACCAATACTGTGCCCTGCTAGAAACTAGTGTTGAGTTGGGCAAAACATTATCGAGGCTCATCTTCTGTGTAGAGAATCCATGCATTTCATCCAAGTTGTGTTCATTGAGGAGAATAATTAATGGAAAAGTGTTTTGCATTGTTCATTAAGCAGGCTATCGTGCGGAGACAGAAAAATTGCCTATTGTCATGACTCGTTGGTCGAGGGGGTAAGATTCTCGCTTAGGGTGCGAGAGGTCCCGGGTTCAAGTGCTTCTCAAAGTGGGTCCGCGGACAAACTGGTGGTCCGTGAGCGCTCCCTAGTGGGCCGTGAGTATATTGGTAAAATTTCCATTGAAATAAATAAATTAAAGTTTTCCGCCCTCTCGCGGGAATATCTCCACAATGGAGCGAGCTTTAGTTTAACTTTTGATTGCATGATATAGCCCAGCGCATCACCTTCATCAAACATGTTGCCACTTGTTGTACCATTTTCAGGCGATTGTAATCTGTTCTAGAAAAACGATGTGTTTTGGCATTTGTGGAATTAGGTGGTCCGCGAGTGTTTTTTTATTGGTTAAGTGGTCGTTGGTATGAAAACGTTTGAGAAACTGGTCTAGGGTATGATTTCGCTTAGGGTGCGAGAGGACCCGGTTAAAATCCAGGACGAGCCCAAGACATTTAAGTGTGGAACAGGTTCAGTTTAAGCCAACAAAAATGTTCGCTGGAATCAATGTGTACTTCACAATTTGACCAATACTGTGCCCTGCTAGAAACCTAGTGTTGAGTTGGGCAAAAAATTATCGAGGCTCATCTTCTGTGTAGAGAATCCATGCATTTTCATCCAAGCTTTGTTTATTGAGCCATAGTGCAATTAATGGAAAAGTGATTTGCATTGTCATTTGAGCAGGCTATCGTTGGTAAGACCAAAAAGTAGACTTTTGTCATGGCTCGTTGGTCTAGGGGTATGATTCTCGCTAGGGTGCGAGAGGTCCCGGGTTCAAATCCCGGACGAGCCCAAGACATTTACATAGGTGTGAAACAGGTCAGTTTAAGCGAACAAAATGTTCGCTGGAATCAATGTCTACTTCACAATTTGACCACACTGTGCCCTGCTAGAAATCTAGTATGAGTTGGGCAAATAATGATCAAAGCTCATCTTCTTTGTAGAGAAGCCATCAATTTTATCCAAGTTGTGTTCATTGAGGAGAAAGTGCAATTAATGGAAAAGTGTTTTGCATTGTCATTAAGCGGCTATCCGTGGTAAGCCAAAAAATAGCCTTTTGTCATGGCTCGTTGGTCTAGGGTATGATGAGTTGGGGCAAAAAAGTATCGAGGCTCATCTTCTGTGTAGAGATCCATGCATTTCATCAAGTTGTGTTCATTGAGGAGAAAGTCTAATTAATGGAAAAGTGTTTTGCATTGTCATTTAAGCAGGCTATCGTGCGGAAGACAGAATTACAGATTACAAATCGCCTGAAAATGGTACAAACAAGTGGCAACATGTTTGATGAAGGTGATGCGCTGGGCTATATCATGCAATCAAAAGTTAAACTAAAGCTCGCTCCATTGTGGAGATATTCTGTATAGAGAAGCCATGCATTGTCATTCAAGGAATAGTGCAATTAATGGAAAAGTGTTTTGCATTGTCATTTAAGCAGGCTATCCTTGGTAAGACCAAAAAGTAGCCTTTTGTCATGGCTCGTTGGTCTAGGGGTATGATTCTCGCTTAGGGTGCGAGAGGTCCCGGGTTCAAATCCCGGACGAGCCCAAGACATTTACATAGGTGTGGAACAGGTTCAGTTTAAGCCAACAAAAATGTTCGCTGGAATCAATGTGTACTTCACAATTTGACCAATACTGTGCCCTGCTAGAAACCTAGTGTTGAGTTGGGGCAAAAAATTATCGAGGCTCATCTTCTGTGTAGAGAATCCATGCATTTTCATCCAAGCTTTGTTTATTGAGCCATAGTGCAATTAATGGAAAAGTGATTTGCCATGTCATTTAAGCAGGCTATCCTCGGTAAGACCAAAAAATAGCCTTTTGTCATGGCTCGTTGGTCTAGGGGTATGATTCTCGCTTTGGGTGCGAGAGGTCCCGGGTTCAAATCCCGGACGAGCCCAAGACGTCTACATAGGTGTGGAACAGGTTTAGTTTAGGTTGCAAAAATGGTTTGTTTGAAGCAATGTGTACTTAATAATTTGACCAATATTGTGCCTTGCTAGAAACCTAGTGTTGAGTTGGGGCAAAAAATGATCAAGGCTCATCTTCTGTATAGAGAAGCCATGCATTTTCATTCAAGGAATAGTGCAATTAATGGAAAAGTGTTTTGCATTGTCATTTAAGCAGGCTATCCTTGGTAAGACCAAAAGTAGCCTTTTGTCATGGCTCGTTGGTCTAGGGGTATGATTCTCGCTTAGGGTGCGAGAGGTCCCGGGTTCAAATCCCGGACGAGCCCAAGAGATCTACATAGGTCTAGAACAGGTTTAGTTTAGGTATCAAAAATGTTCGTTGGAAGCAATGTGTACTTAATAATTTGACCAATACTGTGCCTGCTAGAAACCTAGTGTTGAGTTGGCAAAAATGATCAAGGCTCATCTTCTGTATAGAGAAGCCATGCATTTTCATCAAGGAATAGTGCAATTAATGGAAAAGTGTTTTGCATTGTCATTTAAGCAGGCTATCCTTGGTAAGACCAAAAAGTAGCCTTTGTCATGGCTCGTTGGTCTAGGGGTATGATTCTCGCTTAGGGTGCGAGAGGTCCCGGGTTCAAATCCCGGACGAGCCCAAGACATTTACATAGGTGTGGAACAGGTTCAGTTTAAGCCAACAAAAATGTTCGCTGGAATCAATGTCTACTTCACAATTTGACCAACACTGTGCCCTGCTAGAAATCTAGTGATGAGTTGGGGCAAATAATGATCAAAGCTCATCTTCTTGTAGAGAAGCCATCAATTTTTATCCAAGTTGTGTTCATTGAGGAGAAAGTGCAATTAATGGAAAGTGTTTTGCATTGTCATTTAAGCAGGCTATCCGTGGTAAGACCAAAAAATAGCCTTTTGTCATGGCTCGTTGGTCTAGGGGTATGATTGAGTTGGGGCAAAAAATTATCGAGGCTCATCTTCTGTGTAGAGAATCCATGCATTTTCATCCAAGTTGTGTTCATTGAGGAGAAAGTCTAATTAATGGAAAAGTGTTTTGCATTGTCATTTAAGCAGGCTATCGTGCGGAAGACAGAAAAATTGCCTATTGTCATGACTCGTTGGTCTAGGGGTAAGATTCTCGCTTAGGGTGCGAGAGGTCCCGGGTTCAAGTGCTTCTCAAAGTGTGGTCCGCGGACAACTGGTGGTCCGTGAGCGCTCCCTAGTGGGCCGTGAGTATATTGGTAAAATTTCCCATTTGAAATAAATAAATTAAAGTTTTCCGCCTCTCGCGGGAATATCTCCACAATGGAGCGAGCTTTAGTTTAACTTTTGATTGCATGATATAGCCCAGCGCATCACCTTCATCAAACATGTTGCCACTTGTTTGTACCATTTTCAGGCGATTTGTAATCTGTTCTAGAAAAACGATGTGTTTTTGGACATTTGTGGAATTAGGTGGTCCGCGAGTGTTTTTTTATTGGTTAAGTGGTCGTTGGTATGAAAACGTTTGAGAAACACTGGTCTAGGGGTATGATTCTCGCTTAGGGTGCGAGAGGACCCGGGTTAAAATCCAGGACGAGCCCAAGACATCTACATAGGTGTGGAACAGGTTTAGTTTAGGTATCAAAAATGTTCGTTGGAAGCTATGTGTACTTAATTTGACCAATACTGTGCCCTGCTAGAAACCTCGTGTTGAGTTGGGGCAAAAAATTATCGAGGCTCATCTTCTTTGTAGAGAATCCATGCATTTTCATCCAAGCTTTGTTTATTGAGCCATAGTGCAATTAATGGAGAAGTGATTTGCATTGTCATTTAAGCAGGCTATCGTTGGTAAGACCAAGAAGTAGACTTTTGTCATGGCTCGTTGGTCTAGGGGTATGATTCTCGCTTCGGGTGCGAGAGGTCCCGGGTTCAAATCCCGGACGAGCCCAAGAGATCTACATAGGTCTGGAACAGGTTTAGTTTAGGTATCAAAAATGGTTCGTTGGAAGCAATGTGTACTTAATAATTTGACCAATACTGGTATACTGGTTCAAATCCCGGACGAGCCCAAGACATTTACATAGGTGTGGAACAGGTTCAGTTTAAGCCAACAAAAATGCATGGATTCATTTTCTTTGTAGAGAATCCATGCATTTTCATCCAAGCTTTGTTTATTGAGCCATAGTGCAATTAATGGAGAAGTGATTTGCATTGTCATTTAAGCAGGCTATCGTTGGTAAGACCAAGAAGTAGACTTTTGTCATGGCTCGTTGGTCTAGGGGTATGATTCTCGCTTCGGGTGCGAGAGGTCCCGGGTTCAAATCCCGGACGAGCCCAAGAGATCTACATAGGTCTGGAACAGGTTTGTTTAGGTATCAAAAATGGTTCGTTGGAAGCAATGTGTACTTAATAATTTGACCAATACTGTGCCTGCTAGAAACCTAGTGTTGAGTTGGTGCAAAAAATGATCAAGGCTCATCTTCTGTATAGAGAAGCCATGCATTTTCATTCAAGGAATAGTGCAATTAATGGAAAAGTGTTTTGCATTGTCATTTAAGCAGGCTATCCTTGGTAAGACCAAAAAGTAGCCTTTTGTCATGGCTCGTTGGTCTAGGGGTATGATTCTCGCTTAGGGTGCGAGAGGTCCCGGGTTCAAATCCCGGACGAGCCCAAGACATTTACATAGGTGTGGAACAGGTTCAGTTTTGTGTTCATTGAGGAGAAAGTCTAATTAATGGAAAAGTGTTTTGCATTGTCATTTAAGCAGGCTATCGTGCGGAAGACAGAAAAATTGCCTATTGTCATGACTCGTTGGTCGAGGGTAAGATTCTCGCTTAGGGTGCGAGAGGTCCCGGGTTCAAGTGCTTCTCAAAGTGTGGTCCGCGGACAACTGGTGGTCCGTGAGCGCTCCCTAGTGGGCCGTGAGTATATTGGTAAAATTTCCCATTTGAAATAATAAATTAAAGTTTTCCGCCCTCTCGCGGGAATATCTCCACATGGAGCGAGCTTTAGTTTAACTTTTGATTGCATGATATAGCCCAGCGCATCACCTTCATCAAACATGTTCCGCTTGTTTGTTACCATTTTCAGGCGATTTGTAATCTGTTCTAGAAAAACGATGTGTTTTTGGACATTTGTGGAATTAGGTGGTCCGCGAGTGTTTTTTTATTGGTTAAGTGGTCGTTGGTATGAAAACGTTTGAGAAACACTGGTCTAGGGTATGATTCTCGCTTAGGGTGCGAGAGGACCCGGGTTAAAATCCAGGACGAGCCCAAGACATTTACATAGGTGTGAAACAGGTTCAGTTTAAGCGAACAAAATGTTCGCTGGAATCAATGTCTACTTCACAATTTGACCAACACTGTGCCCTGCTAGAAATCTAGTGATGAGTTGGGGCAAATAATGATCAAAGCTCATCTTCTATGTAGAGAAGCCATCAATTTTTATCCAAGTTGTGTTCATTGAGGAGAAAGTGCAATTAATGGAAAAGTGTTTTGCATGTCATTTAAGCAGGCTATCCGTGGTAAGACCAAAAAAAAGCCTTTTGTCATGGCTCGTTGGTCTAGGGGTATGATTGAGTTGGGGCAAAAAATTATCGAGGCTCATCTTCTGTGTAGAGAATCCATGCATTTTCATCCAAGTTGTGTTCATTGAGGAGAAAGTCTAATTAATGGAAAGTGTTTTGCATTGTCATTTAAGCAGGCTATCGTGCGGAAGAACAGAATTACAGATTACAAATCGCCTGAAAATGGTACAAACAAGTGGCAACATGTTTGATGAAGGTGAGCGCTGGGCTATATCATGCAATCAAAAGTTAAACTAAAGCTCGCTCCATTGTGGAGATATTTCTGTATAGAGAAGCCATGCATTGTCATTCAAGGAATAGTGCAATGAATGGAAAAGTGTTTTGCATTGTCATTTAAGCAGGCTATCCTTGTAAGACCAAAAAGTCCCTTTTGTTATGGCTCGTTGGTCTAGGGGTATGATTCTCGCTTAGGGTGCGAGAGGTCCCGGGTTCAAATCCCGGACGAGCCCAAGACATTTACATAGGTGTGGAACAGGTTCAGTTAAGCACAAAATGTTCGCTGGAATCAATGTGTACTTCACAATTTGACCAATACTGTGCCCTGCTAGAAACCTAGTGTTGAGTTGGGGCAAAAAATTATCGAGGCTCATCTTCTGTGTAGAGAATCCATGCATTTTCATCCAAGCTTTGTTTATAGAGCCATAGTGCAATTAATGGAAAAGTGATTTGCCATGTCATTTAAGCAGGCTATCATCGGTAAGACCAAAAAATAGCCTTTTGTCATGGCTCGTTGGTCTAGGGGTATGATTCTCGCTTTGGGTGCGAGAGGTCCCGGGTTCAAATCCCGGACGAGCCCAAGAGTCTACATAGGTGTGGAACAGGTTTAGTTTAGGTTGCAAAAATGGTTGTTTGAAGCAATGTGTACTTAATAATTTGACCAATATTGTGCCTTGCTAGAAACCTAGTGTTGAGTTGGGGCAAAAATGATCAAGGCTCATCTTCTGTATAGAGAAGCCATGCATTTTCATTCAAGGATAGGCAATTAATGGAAAAGTGTTGCATTGTCATTTAAGCAGGCTATCCTTGGAAAGACCAAAAAGTAGCCTTTTGTCATGGCTCGTTGGTCTAGGGGTATGATTCTCGCTTAGGGTGCGAGAGGTCCCGGGTTCAAATCCCGGACGAGCCCAAGACATTTACATAGGTGTGGAACAGGTTCAGTTTAAGCGAACAAAAATGTTCAGTGGAATCAATGTGTACGTCACAATTTGACCAATACTGTGCCCTGCTAGAAACCTAGTGTTGAGTTGGGGCAAAACATTATCGAGGCTCATCTTCTGTGTAGAGAATCCATGCATTTTCATCCAAGTTGTGTTCATTGAGGAGAAAGTCTAATTAATGGAAAAGTGTTTTGCATTGTCATTTAAGCAGGCTATCGTGCGGAAGACAGAAAAATTGCCTATTGTCATGACTCGTTGGTCGAGGGGTAAGATTCTCGCTTAGGGTGCGAGAGGTCCCGGGTTCAAGTGCTTCTCAAAGTGTGGTCCGCGGACAACTGGTGGTCCGTGAGCGCTCCCTAGTGGGCCGTGAGTATATTGGTAAAATTTCCCATTTGAAATAAATAAATTAAAGTTTTCCGCCCTCTCGCGGGAATATCTCCACAATGGAGCGAGCTTTAGTTTAACTTTTGATTGCATGATATAGCCCAGCGCATCACCTTCATCAAACATGTTGCCACTTGTTTGTACCATTTTCAGGCGATTTGTAATCTGTTCTAGAAAAACGATGTGTTTTTGGACATTTGTGGAATTAGGTGGTCCGCGAGTGTTTTTTTATTGGTTAAGTGGTCGTTGGTATGAAAACGTTTGAGAAACACTGGTCTAGGGGTATGATTCTCGCTTAGGGTGCGAGAGGACCCGGGTTAAAATCCAGGACGAGCCCAAGACATTTACATAGGTGTGGAACAGGTTCAGTTTAAGCCAACAAAAATGTTCGCTGGAATCAATGTGTACTTCACAATTTGACCAATACTGTGCCCTGCTAGAAACCTAGTGTTGAGTTGGGGCAAAAAATTATCGAGGCTCATCTTCTGTGTAGAGAATCCATGCATTTTCATCCAAGCTTTGTTTATTGAGCCATAGTGCAATTAATGGAAAAGTGATTTGCATTGTCATTTGAGCAGGCTATCGTTGGTAAGACCAAAAAGTAGACTTTTGTCATGGCTCGTTGGTCTAGGGGTATGATTCTCGCTTAGGGTGCGAGAGGTCCCGGGTTCAAATCCCGGACGAGCCCAAGACATTTACATAGGTGTGAAACAGGTTCAGTTTAAGCGAACAAAAATGTTCGCTGGAATCAATGTCTACTTCACAATTTGACCAACACTGTGCCCTGCTAGAAATCTAGTGATGAGTTGGGGCAAATAATGATCAAAGCTCATCTTCTTTGTAGAGAAGCCATCAATTTTTATCCAAGTTGTGTTCATTGAGGAGAAAGTGCAATTAATGGAAAAGTGTTTTGCATTGTCATTTAAGCAGGCTATCCGTGGTAAGACCAAAAAATAGCCTTTTGTCATGGCTCGTTGGTCTAGGGTATGATTGAGTTGGGGCAAAAAATTATCGAGGCTCATCTTCTGTGTAGAGAATCCATGCATTTTCATCCAAGTTGTGTTCATTGAGGAGAAAGTCTAATTAATGGAAAAGTGTTTTGCATTGTCATTTAAGCAGGCTATCGTGCGGAAGACAGAATTACAGATTACAAATCGCCTGAAAATGGTACAAACAAGTGGCAACATGTTTGATGAAGGTGATGCGCTGGGCTATATCATGCAATCAAAAGTTAAACTAAAGCTCGCTCCATTGTGGAGATATTCTGTATAGAGAAGCCATGCATTGTCATTCAAGGAATAGTGCAATTAATGGAAAAGTGTTTTGCATTGTCATTTAAGCAGGCTATCCTTGGTAAGACCAAAAAGTAGCCTTTTGTCATGGCTCGTTGGTCTAGGGGTATGATTCTCGCTTAGGGTGCGAGAGGTCCCGGGTTCAAATCCCGGACGAGCCCAAGACATTTACATAGGTGTGGAACAGGTTCAGTTTAAGCCAACAAAAATGTTCGCTGGAATCAATGTGTACTTCACAATTTGACCAATACTGTGCCCTGCTAGAAACCTAGTGTTGAGTTGGGGCAAAAAATTATCGAGGCTCATCTTCTGTGTAGAGAATCCATGCATTTTCATCCAAGCTTTGTTTATTGAGCCATAGTGCAATTAATGGAAAAGTGATTTGCCATGTCATTTAAGCAGGCTATCCTCGGTAAGACCAAAAAATAGCCTTTTGTCATGGCTCGTTGGTCTAGGGGTATGATTCTCGCTTTGGGTGCGAGAGGTCCCGGGTTCAAATCCCGGACGAGCCCAAGACGTCTACATAGGTGTGGAACAGGTTTAGTTTAGGTTGCAAAAATGGTTTGTTTGAAGCAATGTGTACTTAATAATTTGACCAATATTGTGCCTTGCTAGAAACCTAGTGTTGAGTTGGGGCAAAAAATGATCAAGGCTCATCTTCTGTATAGAGAAGCCATGCATTTTCATTCAAGGAATAGTGCAATTAATGGAAAAGTGTTTTGCATTGTCATTTAAGCAGGCTATCCTTGGAAAGACCAAAAAGTAGCCTTTTGTCATGGCTCGTTGGTCTAGGGGTATGATTCTCGCTTCGGGTGCGAGAGGTCCCGGGTTCAAATCCCGGACGAGCCCAAGAGATCTACATAGGTCTGGAACAGGTTTAGTTTAGGTATCAAAAATGGTTCGTTGGAAGCAATGTGTACTTAATAATTTGACCAATACTGTGCCTTGCTAGAAACCTAGTGTTGAGTTGGTGCAAAAATGATCAAGGCTCATCTTCTGTATAGAGAAGCCATGCATTTTCATTCAAGGAATAGTGCAATTAATGGAAAAGTGTTTTGCATTGTCATTTAAGCAGGCTATCCTTGGTAAGACCAAAAAGTAGCCTTTTGTCATGGCTCGTTGGTCTAGGGGTATGATTCTCGCTTAGGGTGCGAGAGGTCCTGGGTTCAAATCCCGGACGAGCCCAAGACATTTACATAGGTGTGGAACAGGTTCAGTTTAAGCCAACAAAAATGTTCGCTGGAATCAATGTCTACTTCACAATTTGACCAACACTGTGCCCTGCTAGAAATCTAGTGATGAGTTGGGGCAAATAATGATCAAAGCTCATCTTCTATGTAGAGAAGCCATCAATTTTTATCCAAGTTGTGTTCATTGAGGAGAAAGTGCAATTAATGGAAAAGTGTTTTGCATTGTCATTTAAGCAGGCTATCCGTGGTAAGACCAAAAAATAGCCTTTTGTCATGGCTCGTTGGTCTAGGGGTATGATTGAGTTGGGGCAAAAAATTATCGAGGCTCATCTTCTGTGTAGAGAATCCATGCATTTTCATCCAAGTTGTGTTCATTGAGGAGAAAGTCTAATTAATGGAAAAGTGTTTTGCATTGTCATTTAAGCAGGCTATCGTGCGGAAGACAGAAAAATTGCCTATTGTCATGACTCGTTGGTCTAGGGGTAAGATTCTCGCTTAGGGTGCGAGAGGTCCCGGGTTCAAGTGCTTCTCAAAGTGTGGTCCGCGGACAACTGGTGGTCCGTGAGCGCTCCCTAGTGGGCCGTGAGTATATTGGTAAAATTTCCCATTTGAAATAAATAAATTAAAGTTTTCCGTCCTCTCGCGGGAATATCTCCACAATGGAGCGAGCTTTAGTTTAACTTTTGATTGCATGATATAGCCCAGCGCATCACCTTCATCAAACATGTTGCCACTTGTTTGTACCATTTTCAGGCGATTTGTAATCTGTTCTAGAAAAACGATGTGTTTTTGGACATTTGTG
>CM062267.1:7760291-7778282 GCA_031216635.1 Dissostichus eleginoides | reverse complement strand
ACTTCAAAAAGTTTACCCTGACACTTTTCGAATCCCGTCTGTGTCCCCCCACTTTACAAATATGTTTATTATTATTTTTAACGCAAGCCGTCATCGCCACGGAGGAGCACACAGCCTCTGTGAGCGAGCGAGCGAGACAGAGAGAGAGAGAGAGAGAGCACACCTTTATCTATTTAATATAGCCTAGTTGTACAAAATAAGTAAGAAATCATTCCCTACTATAGGACAGTAAAAAAACAGTTTAAAAGGGGAGTGATTAGTAAAATAGCATAAAGAAAAAGAAAGAATACTAACTATAGGTATAAGATAAGAATAACAAGTTTAAATGATTTGTTATTGGTTATGATCATATTCTAAAGATTTTTGGATTATTGAAAAGTATACAGCTCCCTTTCATCTGAGTGTTGAGAGCTGTATCCATGAATTCATTTTGTGCTCAACGTGCACCAGATTGATGCATTTAACTTCAACATTTAAAAAAAAATCTTCCCGGGGCTGCATGCCCCCGGACCCCTAGAGGAGGTGAGGTCCACCCCCAAATAAAGCAGGTCAAAATTAAATTGCATACATTTCATTTTAGTAAACACTGAAAACGGGTCCCACACCCAAACAGCACACAAAGGTTAAATGTAAGCATATAATAATGTTAAAATGTGCTAAATATATACACTGCAAAAAACAAAAAAAAGAGGAGTAAAAGTAGATCACGACAGGTGGGGCTTGAAAAGGCCCACCTGTTCAAAGTGGGGAATGGCAGAAAAAGTTTGAGAACCACTGCCTTAACAGTAGAGCTAATTGTTATTGTAACTAGCTAGAGGTGGAAGTATCAGATAATTTACTTTAGTAAAAGTAGCAATACTGCAGTTTGAAAATACTATACTGCTGCTATAAAACTACTTTAAAACGAGACAGTACTTGAGTCAATGTACTTAGTTACATTACACCACTGAAGCTAACGTTAGCCTAATTCAAATAGCAAATCTCCAAAGGTGTATTAAAGTTACCGTTGATTTTTCCCGCTGGTGTTAATGTCTTCATGAATTTCTTTTTTAAAGTAAAGATGGACCTCATTGTGTCAAAGTACATGAATTATATTGAAGTATCTGTGAAAATAAAACACTAATACTTGCAGCAAAAAGTGTTGCAACTACATACATTTCGATGTAAAGTAATTTAGTATTTACTCAAGTACTGTAAAAATTTGAGGGACTTGAACTTTACTTGAGTATTTTCATTTTTTGTGACAATATTAAACCTGAAGCATTTCAACTATCGAGACAGCTACGGCAGACGTCTCACAAGTACAAGCTACTGTCGGAGTAATGAGCATGTATTTCTTATTGTTTTTCTAGTTTGTGGTTGGAACTTAATTCATATACATGTGCAGGAATATTTATTATTGTATTGTAGAATGCTATATTTAGTATGTTGTAAATATAAAGTATAGTACTATTAAACATAATTGCAGTATTATAATACAAAACATCTTCTTTTACTCAACTGCATTTATTTCATACACTCAGTTACTTAGTAGATTTTTTTTAATAATATAAATCAAGACTTAAATAAGACTTTAGTTCCACCTGTAGTAAACTCACAAGCTACCCTGCAGTATACAAAGTCATTCAAACTAGCTGCACCTTTACCAGCTGTGACTACACTTTAATGATCAATAATTATAATAAAACATATATATATTATTCTGAAATGGGCCAATCGTTCAGTTTATTTTGATGCCAATACTTTTCTACTTTTTCTTGGTGTAACATTTTGATTGCAGGAATTTTACTTGTAACAGAGTATTCCTACACTCTGACACTTGTACTTTTACTTCAGTACAAGAACTAAGTACTTCTTCCTCCTCTGTAGGTAACATGCCAATCGAGGAAACCTGGTATCACTAATACTAGTTCTGCTGTTGCTGCTGCTCCTTCTGCTTTTATTACTAAAACTTGTACTCATACGTCCTTTATTACGGCAAATACTGCAACTAACTGGAATGCTAATTCAGAAGTGCATTTTACATTTATCTATTGTATGATTTTGCATATCATGGCCGACTGCTCAGTATAACCATGACCTCAATGACATGAATTTGGAATATGAACAAAAGTCCAGAGAAAACTTGAGGTTCTTGGATTTTCTCAGTCACTCCGAAAAGCTGGTGGACGGGCATTACAGCCTGAAAATGCCTTTTAGGAAAGGGCAACCCACACTCCTGAATGACCTTTCTATGGCCAAACAAAGGGTTCTTGGACGCAGGAAAAGATTTTCTAAAGATGCAAACCATGCATTCAGTGGATTAAAAATCCATGACCTGCTGACTGGTAGCAGGTTGATTGAATATTCCAACTTTCTTTGGAAACCAGGAAGCCACTGGCCAGCCAACATCATGGAGAGCAGCATTCCATTGGACGACACACAAGTCAAAAGGGAATGTGCTTGCCAAGGATTAACCAAATACTATATCTACAAACTGGATCCATGTCTGGATGATAAAACAGTAGTGAGATGTTAATGGCTCTCTTTTTGGGGATATTGTAAGCCTGTCGCTTACAATTAGGGGCCGGTGTAAGAGCCATTTAGATGAGAGTTCATGTTTGGGTTTTGGGCTGTCACAATTGGGTGTTATTCACTGTGTGTGCCATAGGGTGTCGCTGTCCGATCCCCTATGGTACAGGTATTTAAGGTTTGTTTTGTCATCTGATTGAGTGTGTCTGACCCCGGAAGGGCAAATGGTTTTTGACGGCAGTACCGCCAGTGCCATAAAGAATGTTTGTTATGGAATGGATAATTGTATGGACCTCACTTTGACGATGCACAAAACCTGGTCAATAAATGGAATGTACTTTGTCTATTCCACATCCGATAACAAGCCTACCGATTCATCATTACAACGACAACACAACCGGTATCTATGAACACAGTAAAGCACGTCAGCCAACTCATCCCCGGGAGTTAAGCCACCATGGAAGCTTTAGTATCGGGCTAAAGCTCCTATATTGTTATGATATTAGGGTCATGCAGAGTGAGATAGCTATCCCTTTAAGAGAGAGAGAGAGGGGTGTGGCGCGTGCCGTGCATGTGTGTGTGGCTAATGTATGGTAGAGCGAGAGTGAGCGAGCGTGTGTATGTTTTCTGGATGTGAAACGATGCAGCAGAAGATGTAGGTCTATCAAGTATTGTGTGTACCAAGAAGAACTAAATAAATGCAACGGCCTCCCAAGAAGAGCTCGCCTCTCTCCAGTCATTTCAGTAAAGTGGGTTATTGAACCTGAAGCTTGTTGCTTCTGCCCTGGGAGACAACAGAGAGTCATCCCCCTGTTTCCTCGACGGTCTGGGAGCCGACAGGAAAGTTCAACAATATATATATGTATACATTTATGGCTGAAACAAGTAGTCATTTGCTTTTGATGATACATTTTAAGTAGTTTTTAGGTTCAATTTTTACTAAAAAGTATGTTATATTAACACACTTTATTTAAAGTGCACTTTTCACACAAGAGATGTAGCCTACTTTACAAAAAAAAATGCAACAAATTCAAACAAGGTATGTAGACTATCAAATTAGAAAAATAAAACCCAGTAAGATGATAGGTAATAGGTAGATGTAATGAAAGGATGTTGTTGCGTCAAGGTATGTGCTGGTGGGTAAAACACGTCATGTATTCCCTGTCCTTCATCAGCCTGAAGGTGGACGAGCTGTGTCCAGAGTCCTACAGGGTTAACTCCCCCGACCAGATCCGACTGCTGGCCATCGCCGACAACTTCCAGCGTCAGTATTCACTCCTGTATCCCGACCGCAAACCCCTGCTGCTCTGCCCGGTCAACGAATGTGGAGTCAGGGTAAAACTAAAAAGGCTAAATCCACTTAAGGCCCTGTGTCCACATAGCTCCTTCTTCTGTGCTGTTTTGTTTTAAAACATATTTACAGTAAAGGGACTGTCAGGGCCGCCCCTCCCGGCCAATCACGCAGGCTGCATGGGGCCCCGCCTTGCCGAGGGGGCCCCGCCCAGAGGGCCTCAGCTCTCCGCGTTTTCCGCGCAGTTCAGCCGCGAGACACAAGGTGGGAGCAAGTCGGCGACTGCGCGCACCACCCCAGCTGACGCGCGAACGCGCGGACGCGCGGGTGACAGGGGAGCCTGTCTGTAACCCGACACCGTTGCAATTAATCGCCATCATCATTGCAGCAGGTGAAGAGATGTCGGCAAAAAGACAGTATGATTCCGGCGCAAGCAAGAGGAAAAAAAAAACTAAACATGAAGAAACTAGGGCATCACTCGAAGGTGGGTTATTTCCAAACTTGCTAATGTTGTATTATGAGTCAAATTTCAAACTTTTGCCATATTAAACACATCAGCTGCAATTCACGACATGAAGAAGGCGGCAGTCTCTGCATAGCAGGCTAATGGAGATGCAGTTATTTCCAGCATTGTTTATTTACCAATCATTCAAGTATGTGATGCCTTTTATCTGCTAATGTACAGGAGGAAGAGTGATACACTGTCCACTTGGCTTACATAACAGTTAAAGTTTACAGCCTAAAAAACATGGAGCATTTTTCCCCTTTTATTTTATTTTTATGTCAATTTGCACATTTCATGGTGATGCTCAGCCCCTCCCCTTAATTCCTAACTGTCATCATCATGTCAACCACAACACAGATAAATACTGATAGAAATGTGTTTGTAGCTGTGTAGTTGTTGATACATTGCTACATTTGAATACAGATTTAAGAAATATCAGTTTTTGAGCATGTAATAAGCATGTTTTGTCTTGACTATATTAAAACGATATTATAATAATATAGTATTTATATTATGAATTGATTAGGATTATGATTATTATTATTAGTAGTAGAAGTAGTTTATTTGCATTAATTATATTTTAATCTTTTTGAGGCTAGTATTTTCACTATATTCATTCTGTAGTGCACTATTAAGATCAAAACATATCTTAAGTCTGCTTGAATGATGGATTTATTGTCTGCATTTCCAGGGTCATTGCTGAAATTTATGAAAAAGGGAGGCACAAAGGAAGCACCCAGTACCCCACCATCAACCAGCATCACCTCAGACCCAGCAGCAACCAACACTCCGCCAGGCCCATTAACCAGCGGCTCTGGTACAGACCCAGCAGCAACCAACACTCCGCCAGGCCCGTCAACCAGCGGCTCAGGTACAGACCCAGTAGCACCCACCAATACTCTGCCAGGCCCGTCAACCAGCGGCTCAGGTACAGACCCAGTAGCACCCACCAACACTCCGCCAGGCCCGTCAACCAGCGGCTCAGGTACAGACCCAGTAGCACCCACCAATACTCTGCCAGGCCCGTCAACCAGCGGCTCAACAGTTGCAGACGCAGCAGCACCCAGCACATTACAAGATCCATCAATCAGTGAGGTATCAAGCACCGTCACTAGTGCACAACCAGTTGATCCTGCTCTTTGGCCAGCACACTTCTCAGATACTGAACGGATAGAATTTGTGCGCCGTGGGCCTTTTAAAGTTGGGTCAAATTTCATTTACCCTAAAAACGATGGAAGAGGCTTTCACCATGGTCTGTCCTATCGTTCACTTGCCAATGGAGAGAAGGTGACAAGAAGTTGGCTTGTTTATTCAAAGCAGAACAACTCTGTGTTTTGTTTTGTTTGCAAGCTTTTTAGTGGCAAAGACGTAAAGCTGACTAAAGAGGGCTTTGGTGATTGGTCAAATATTAGCTCTGCTCTCAAGAGTCATGACAACAACCCACATCACACAAAGTCAATGATAAAATGGAGGGAACTTGAGACACGTCTCAGAAAGAGCAAGACAATTGACCAGCAGGAGCTGACTCTGCTAGAGAGAGAGAGGAGAAGATGGCGAAACGTCCTCACACGTCTCATTGGCATCACACTGTCACTTGCCTCCAGAAATCTGGCTTTCAGGGGCTCTTCACAACAGCTTTACGAGCTAGATAACGGCAACCTTTTGAAGGAAGTTGAGCTGCTGGCTAGGTTTGATCCTGTCATGGAAAATCACCTTGCAAAAATAAAAGATGATAACACCCGCACTCACTATCTTGGACAGAGAATACAAAACGAACTGATTCAGATAATTGGTAATAAATATGTTACTGTGTTGTTAATGATAAAAAAAAAATGTGAAAACTACTTAGTCTCCCAACATTTTTTTTAATCCAAACTACTTGGTGTCCAAAAAAATTGTTTTGGGGGGGGGGCCCCATCACACAATCTCGCTTGGGGCCTCAAGTTGGCCAGGGGCGGCCCTGGGGACTGTAAACAGTTAACTGGGAATATACATTTTCCTAATTCTAAAAACAAAATGTTATTCAAGATTCAAGGCGTTATTGTCATGGTCATATTAGCTACAGTGTCGATATGGCAATGAAACACTTAAGTCACAGACTCCTCCAACAGTGCAACATGAATATATATAGGACATAGAACAAATAAAATAGTGCAAGACAATGTTTTGAGATGTGCAAGTAAATACAAATACATTTAAAAACATAATTTATGTTATCCTTTCAATGCAGGTCTTTTACTAATTTCATGCAGTATTTTGACAGTGTTTTACCTCATCCAAAGAGAACAGATGTCAGTTTTAGCCTCGGGGTTGTTCTATTGTTGAGCTGCTTCAGCCTTTCTAACTATATGCAAACACATAATGACTTGAACTTTATCTGATAACCGTTAGCACCAAACATGCGTGACAGCAGTCTGCTCATTCACATGCCATTATTTATGAAACTAGACCTGGACTAACAAAAAACATGTAAGACAATAAATCAACTATTAAGCAATACTACAATGAACAAATACTCAGTAACCAGTAAAAGTCCTGCATGTAACATAATTTTGAATGCACAAGAGTATAAGCAAAAAAGTGCCGACACTGCTGCAGTTTGACATTTAATTTCATGGTTCTTTATAACGCTAGAGTTGCTTGATATCATATATATAATATTTATGATTTAGGAGTTTATTGGCGTCAGCTGATAGAGGTGTTATTGTGCTTTGCCTATTTTATCTTGTTAAGCACAATGTTGATTATTCTCTCAGAACCAGCTAAATACATGGGTCTGGGGTAGAGATCGTCAGAATTGGTTTGGCAACCGCTGTGTCAACTCGTGGCACACGACATGTCTTGTGAATTCTCCGGCCGAAGCTCCAAATAAACCATCAGTGTTTGCCATCAAAGTCCCTGCTCTCCTCGTGTCTCTCTGAGTCTCTTCTCCATTGCTTTAGAAGTTTCCATCACATAAAGGAGCAAGAATTGTGCATTAATTACCTTTAATTTTATATTTGAGTACATATTCCTAATAATAATCACAAAATGTTGTGCTTTTACATAATGTGATATTTTGACAGTGTTGTTGATCTCCAAAGAGAACAGATGTATTGTCAGGTTTAGCCTCGGGGTTGATCTATTGTTGAGCTGCTCCGGCCTTTCTAACTATATGCAAACACATAATGACTTGAACTTTATCTGATAACTGTAAGCAAAAAAGATGCGTGACAGCAGTCTGCTCATTCACATGCCATTATTTATGAAACTAGACCTGGACTTATAAAAAACATAGAAGACAATAAATCAACTATTAAGCAATACTACAATGAACAAATACTCAGTAACCAGTACAAGTCCTGCCTGTAACATAATTTTGAATGTACAAGAGTATAAGCAAAAAAGCGCAGACACTGCTGCAGTTTGACATTTAATTTCATGGTTCTTTATAACGCTAGAGTTGCTTGATATCATGAAAAGCTTGGAAACTGGTGACAATATTAATACTGAAGCACTACAACTATTAAGACAGCTGGAACTAAATGATTTCCATGAGTACGGCAGACGTCTCACAAGTACAAGCTACTGTCGCAGTAATGAACATGTATTTGTTCTTGTTTTTCTAGTATATGTTTGGTATTTAAATTATGTACATGTGCGGGAATATTCATGATTTAGGAGTGTATTGTAGAAGGCTATATTTAGTATATTGTAAATATAAAGTATAATACTATCAAGAATAATTGCAGTATCAGATTACAAAACATCTTTACAGTATCACACTGTAACCAAAACAGTAAAGCTGTTGTACTCTAACATATCTTTACAATAAAGGTACTGTTAACAGTTAACTGGGAATATACAATGAAATGTCTAACAGGGTGATTACAGTTATATAACATATAGACTTAAGTGTTGGGGAAATATTTTCCTGGGCCCATAACTTTGACCCAGTGTATCAGTCTGTCCTGCCCTCACTGAGCACAGGCACCTGTAGCCTTGGCTGCTCTGCTCTCAGTGTTCTGTCTCCCTGTTCCTGCCTGTTGGCGTCAGCTGATAGAGGCATTATTGTGCTTTGCCTATTTTATCTTGTTAAGCACAATGTTGATTATTCTCTCAGAACCAGCTAAATACATGGGTCTGGGGTAGAGGTCGTCAGAATTGGTTTGGCAACCGCTGTGTCAACTCGTGGCACACGACATGTCTTGTGAATTCTCCGGCCGAAGCTCCAAATAAACCATCAGTGTTTGCCATCAGAATCAGAATACCTTTATTAGTCCCACAGAGGGGAAATTTGCATCGTTACAGCAGGAAAGAGCCAAAGACAGCTTAATGTTACATATGTTAAAAAAAAGTACTAAGTTATGATATAATAAAAAATATAATAAAAAGAAAAAAGTAGAAAAAATAAATACTTTTCAAATACAAATCCTGTAACAGTTCTTAGGATTTAGCAGCCAGGTATATATTACACAGTTATTAATGGCATATGTATATAATGTATATATTGCACATATAGCACATATTGCACATAGTTTGATGGTATTTAACAGCAGCAAATTACACAATTTACAAAATACAAGATGCAAAAAAAAAAAAGTCCCTTCTCTCCTCGTGTCTCTCTGAGTCTCTTCTCCATTGCTTCAGAAGTTTCCATCACATTAAGGAGCAGGAATTGTGCATTAATTACCTTTAATTCGATATGTGAGTACATATTCCTAATAATAATCACAAAATGTTGTGCTTTTACATAATGTGATTTTGACAGTGTTGTTGATCTCCAAAGAGAACAGATGTATTGTCAGGTTTAGCCTCGGGGTTGATCTATTGTTGAGCTGCTCCGGCCTTACTAACTATATGCAAACACATAATGAGTTGAACTTTATCTGATAACTGTAAGCAAAACAGATGCGTGACAGCAGTCTGCTCATTCACATGCCATTATTTATGAAACTAGACCTGGACTTATAAAAAACATAGAAGACAATAAATCAACTATCAAGCAATACTACAATACGTACAAATACTCAGTAACCAGTAAAAGTCCTGCCTGTAACATCATTTTGAATGTACAAGAGTATAAGCAAAAAAGTGCCGACACTGCTGCAGTTTGACATTTAATTTCATGGTTCTTTATAACGCTAGAGTTGCTTGATATCATGAAAAGCTTGGAAACTGGTGACAATATTAATACTGAAGCACTACAACTATTAAGACAGCTAGAACTCAATTATTCCCTTGTGAGCTGTGAACCCTAATTTAATTTGATCTCATGCTTTGTACTGGTGGGTGTCTTGTGCACTCATCCTTGGCTGAGATTGATATTGAAAGTGGATGAGATTGTTGATGAGGTTGGAAATTGTTGATGATATTGGTGATGTTGTTAATGTTGTTAAAGATGTCAGGAATTATGTCTTGAATGTTGTTGTATTATTGTTGTATTGTTTTAAGTGTCGGACCCCAGGAAGAGTAGCTTTTGTCAAGAGCAAAAGCTAATGGGGATCCTTAATAAACATAAACATAAACATTTCCATGAGTACGGCAACGTCTCACAAGTACAAGCTGCTATCGCAGTAATGAACATGTATTTGTTCTTGTTTTTCTAGTATATGTTTGGTATTTAAATGATGTAGATGATATATAATATAATATAATGATGATAGAAGGCTATATTTATTATATTGTAAATATAAAGTAAATAAAATACTATCAAGAATAATCGCAGTATCAGACTACAAAACAACTTTACAGTATCAAATTGTAACCAAAACAATAAAGCTGTTGTACTCTAACATATCTTTACAATAAAGGTACTGTTAACAGTTAACTATCTAACAGGGTGATTACAGTTATATCATAACATATAGACTTAAGGAGCAAGTATTGTGCAATAATTACCTTTAATTTTATATTTGAGTACATATTCCTAATTATAATCACAAAATGTTGTGCTTTTACATAATGTGGTATTTTGACAGTGTTGTTGATCTCCAAAGAGAACAGATGTATTGTCAGGTTTAGCCTCGGGGTTGATCTATTGTTGAGCTGCTCCGGCCTTTCTAACTATATGCAAACACATAATGACTTGAACTTTATCTGATAACTGTAAGCAAAACAGATGCGTGACAGCAGTCTGCTCATTCACATGCCATTATTTATGAAACTAGACCTGGACGGAGAAAAAACGCCTACAAATGGTCCAGAATGCTGCTGCAAGACTGTTAACCAGGTCAAGCAGGATGACACACATTACACCAATTTTAAAATCCTTACATTGGCCCCCCACCCGTTTTAGAATTGATTTTAAGGTTCTGGTTATTACATATACTGTTGAGCCCTGCGTGGAAATGCACCAGAGTATATAAGTGACCTTCTCCATCCTTACATTGCCAGTAGGTCCCTTAGGTCTTCAGACCGGGGCCTACTGGCTGTCCCGGGGTCTCGTTTAAAAACTAAAGGTGACCGTGCCTTTCAGGTGGAGCTCCAACACTGTGGAGCTCTCTCCCTAGAGACATCCGCTCTGCAGCTCTGTAGAAGCTTTTAAAAAACTACTGAATGTCTATTTTTACATTGGCTTTTATTTCTATTTGAAATGTGTGTGATGTGTTCTGTTCTTATGTTTGTTCCTTTCAGGACTCCACGTGGTCTGTGTTTTGTTTTTTATGTTGACCTTACATTTCTCCTCATGTGGTTATTGTATTCATGTTTCTGTGGTCTTCATTTTAACTTTTGTTCTTACTTGTGAAGCACTTTGTGAATTATATTTCTGTGGATAGTGCTATAATAAATAAACGTATTATTATTATTATTATTATTATTATTATTAATGAAACTAAACCTGGACGAAAAAAGAAAAAAAAGAACAATGAAGCAAATATTATTTGTTCTTATAATTTCTATTTCTTAATCTTGAATATCAAGCCATGCCAGAGACATGGATCTAGAGATGGAAAAGTTAGTCTGCCTTTCGTTCCACCACTCTTGTCCAGACTGAAATACAGTGGAGGAAATAATTATTTGATCCCTTGCCGATTTTGTAAGTTTACCCACTTACAAAGAAATTAACAGTCTATCATTTTAATGGTACCTCAGGGACCTCAGGGACAAGATTGTAGACCTGCACAAGGCTGGGATTGGCTACAAGACCATCAGAAAGCAGCTTGGTGAAAAGGAGTCAACTGTTGGTGCGATTATTCGTGAATAGAAGAAAGACAAAATGAGCCTCAATGGCCCTCAGTCTGGGGCTCCACACAAGATCTCGCCCCTTGGGGTATTGATGATCATATGGGAGGAACTTGTTAATGATTCCAAGGCAGCTGGGACCACAGTCACCAAGAAAACTATTGGTAACACACTACACCATAATGGATCAAATCCTGCAGCGCCCGCAAGGTCCCCACCGCTCAAGAAGGCTCATGAAAGGCACGTCTGAAGTTTGACAATGAACATCTGAATGATTCAGAGAATGCTTGGGAGAAGATGATGTGGTCAGATGAGACCTAAATCGAGATCTTTGGCATCAACTCGACAAGCCGTGTTTGGAGGAAGAGAAATGCTGACTATAACCCCAGAACACCATCCACACCGTCAAGCATGGAGTTGAAACATTATGCTTTGGGGGTGTTTCTCTGCTAAGGGGACAGGACGACTTACTGCATCGAGGAGAGGATGTACCGTAACATCTCGGCCGAAAGCCTCCTTCCCTCAGCCAGGACACTGAAAATGGGTCATGGATGGGTCTTCCAGCATGACAATAAACTTTAACAACGAAGGAGTGGCTAAAGAAGAAGCACATTTAGGTGATGGAGGGGCCGAGCCAGTCTCCGGACCTTAATCCCATAGAAAATCTGTGGAGGGAGCTGAAGCTTCGAGATGCCAAGCATCAGCCTCAAAACCTTAAGGATTTGGAGAGGATCTTCAGAGAGGAGTGGACCAAAATCCTTCCTGAGATGTTCACAAACCTGGAGACCAACTACAAGAAGCGTCTGACCTCTGTCTGTCAAACAAGGGTTTCTCCACCAAGTACTAGGACAAGTGTTGCAAGGGGATCAAATACTTATTTCCCACAGTTAAATGCAAATCAATTTCATCTTTTATATAATGTCAATTTCTGGATTTTCTTTTTGATATTCTTACTCTCACTGTTAAAATAAACATACCATTACAATTATAGACTGTTCATTTATTTGTAAGTGGGCAAACTTACAATATCTGCAAGGGATCAAATACTTAGATCCTTCAATATATCTCAACCACTATTTAATGGATTGGATTGGAATTTGGTACAGCCATTCATGATCCCCTGAGGATGAATCCTACTGACTTTGGTGAACCTCAGCCTGTTACTGTAGTGCCAGCATTGGGTTTAAATTGGTGGTACAGAATGACATATCTTGAACAAAAAAAGCAATAACCTTGTCATTTACAAAGATATTCAAGGTCTCTAGAGGATGCATTTTAAGAACTTTGGTGATCCTCTGACTTTTCCTCTAGCGCCACCATGATGTTTAATTCATTATTGAAATATTGTGACAAACTATTTGATGTGAAACTTGATGCCGCATTCATAGTCACCGGTAAATGAACTGTCACCATTTGATCTTTTGTCCAATATTATTATTTAATATTCAAATTTCTCAAAAATGAGTTTAGTGCTAATTAGCAAATGTTAGCATGCGAACACAATACCTGCTTATTATTAGCATTTGAGCCGAAGTACAGCCTAACTTAGCTGCTAGCATGACTATAGACTCATGATGGCCGTCAACATGAAGAATTATGACTAGAACTATAAATGTAAGAATTAACTGTTATTTAGGCAAAACAAAACTTTAATGGTTTAATTTTGTGTAATTTAACTACTGTTGTATTGAGTGTATATTTAATCTTGTCGAACCCTTTTATTAAGTATGCAAACATGAAAACATGGTGTGAAGCTTTATTAATGTAATATATATATTATTGTAGTGATTTTTTGTTGCTATTGTTCAACAATATCATATTAAGACATGTTTTTTAACAAAGCTGAAGTCTCAAATATGTAATTCAGCTACATGCTTATTATTTGCCTATGCAAACAATTGTTGCGTCAGACCTATTTGCATGAAGACACATGACAATAGCTTACTGAAAGACATTTATGTGAAACACAATCAGTTGTAACAACAGTTGCAGTCAGAGAGCAAACAACGATGGACGTAGTTCTGCTGCTGATCATGGCAGCTGCAGGCAAGTGTTTTATATATTTGGATATCTTTTTATTCTTTATTGATTATTTCATGTAAACCTGAGGGTGGGGAGATAAATAACTAGAGAAAACATTTCTGATTATATTTGACAATTACTTCTTTTGCATTCTTAACACCTTTTATATTGTTTGAAAGGTACTTGCTGAAAAACAACTAAATGAAGTTCAGCTGAAAGCTACATATTTCACTGTGAATTGTTTGAAGTAGAAGTCAAAATGTATAATGATAATGACGCGCCATATTACAGTAAAATGTGATTCAAAAAGTCAAGTTATAGCCTAAATGAATGTCTGTGTCTCTACAGGGCTGAGCGCTGTCTCCTCACATGCTGAACGTCAGTACCATTTTGTTTATGAAGCAAAGACCATGTCTGAAGCACAGAGATACTGCAGAGAGAAACACACAGACCTGGCCACTGTAGACAGCATGGAGGTTGTGAAGCTCCTGAACAACATGGCAGGCCAATACAACCAAGTGAGGTCACTTTTCTCTGTCTTTCGATTCAAATGAATTACATTTCTTTTAGAGTCAAATTTAAAAAGGAGAGATTATTACAGAAAGCTAAACCTGTTTTAAAGTCCTATGGGAACCTGAGTATTAAAACAGAGTTGAAAATGTTTTAAGCCAAAGCTATAGCTTAAAACCCTGTAGTAAAGGTGAAGAGGTTCAGAGTAACAAGGCTGTAAATGAATGTTGACTTGAGGGGATTCCCATTAGATCACCATGTACCAAGGCTGGTCTCATAAAGGCAAAAAAAAACCTTCTCTTAATTAAACATACACATTTTCTTAAGCAGCAGCTTTAAAAGCTTCAACAGGATGTAATAATTATAACAATGTCTTGCTTTCAGTCAGCCTGGATAGGGCTGCACGATGACCGGGACACCTGGAGGTGGTCGATGTCAGACCCAAGCTTCTACGGACCGGGGGAGACGAAGTTCAGACAATGGAGAAATCCTAAATTCTGGCATCTTGAACAATGCACAATCTATTATTATGATGTAAAATGGTATGATTGAGATTGTAATAACCGCCTCTGGGCGGTCTGCTTTGATGTCACAGGTAAGAATATAAACTTAAAATGAATATTACACATTTAAAATCATATTTTAAGCTTCTGAAATACAATGCATTGGTCTTTATCTAACTAGCGGTTCCCAACCTTTTTTCTTCGTGACTTTTTTTCTTTTGTTAGCAGTTCCACTAAAGACATTTCCCTTTTCACTCAAATTCTCACATGGTTTCATTTAAATGATAACGATAAGGAAATTATGTATATACAATTTTTTTGCAAACTTCTTTTAGAATTGTATAAGTTTTACATCTTATACATCTGTGCTAAACAGAATAAGAACAATATAGAATCAATATAATTTGAATGAAGCTTTAACCTGTAACACAGTATATTCACATTGTTGTACTCCTGCTTTTACTAAAAGATCTGAATATTCCACCACTGATGCTACTAAAGTTTCTTGCCAACATTCATGTGTTGAAAAACCCCAGAACTACAAATTACAAAGTACACATTGCTGGGATTTAAATGTAATATTTTATATTATAAAGGCATCAATACCACCAGAGATGTGGCATTGATGTCAGGCTGTATGTTGTGGTGCCTCTACTCAGCTTCTCTGTGGTCCATTTTCAGGGCCGAATGCAACATTTGTCCTCACTGACAGCAAAATGACATGGACTGAGGCCCAGAGCTACTGCAGAGAACACCACACAGACCTGGCCAGTGTGAGAAACCCGGCGGAGAACCAGCAGTGATTGGAGCTCACGATAATTATTGGATCGGCCTTTACAGAGACTCCTGGAAGTGGTCCGATGGAAGTAACTCCTCCTTCAAGTACTGGAAAGTAAATGAACCTAACTACAGAGCTTCAAAGGTTTGTGTGGCTGCAGCTTTCCATGACTCTGGAAAATGGGAGGACTCGGACTGTGGAGTGAAGAAACCATTCATTTGCTACGGACGTGAGTAAAATTCAAAGCTACGTCAAAGCAAGTGATGATATTGAGTCTGCTGAAAAAGAAGACACCAAAAATGTTGTGACTGATGAAGTTTGTTTGTGTTTTTAGCTGTTGTGCCTGTTTCAATGCAAGTGATAAAGGTGAGGGTGGAGAAACCAAACGGTGTGGATCTGAACGACAAAGCTTTTCTGGATGACATGTTGGTGGAGGTAAATCATGTTTTATACTTTTATGCAAAAACATCAATCACCAGAAAGGAAATTCACATGACATGAGAACAAGAGACGAAAGAGGTAGGAAACAAATAAATATCTAATAAGGAATAATGAATTCAACGAAAGAAAATGTAGTAAATGAATTTCAATACGAATGAAATGGACCAAGATGAACATGAATGAAATTCTATATCCATTATACATTCAATACTTTGGCCACAAATAACAGGACCCAAGCATTTAGTAAGAAGACGTGTAAATATGTGCAGAAGTAAATAGCAGAAACTTAGCCACATGCCACCAAATGCATTAGGAAAATGTACAAATACTATTCCATAACCTGAGGTAAGCCTTTACACTGAAGAAATAAGGGGAACAACTACCATTTCAGATGAGTGAACTAAAGATAAATCATCTGTTTTTATTGGAACGATAATGATAATGAGTTTTTGTGTCTCAGGCGAGAAAGAACCTAAGGGCCCAGGGATTGGACGACAACGTCCAACTGGCCTGGAGGAAGCAGCCGGATGGACAAGTCTTCCAGAAGGAGGAGGAGAAGAAGAGGGATGATCTCTAAAGCTGAATTGCTGTGTGGTTTTATCAGAGAAAAGTGTATTTCTTTCCAAAGTCCTCATGACAGAATCAGCTGCAACAATGAGCTGAATAATCTATCAGTAGCGAGATAAGATAAGAGTTGTAATGTTTTCTCATGTTATATAGGAAATCTTATTACCAATTAAGATGATGACCTCTAATGCATCTTTAAAGTCATTTTCATGAAAAAATGTAATTCTTCATTTGAAACTTATATTTCATCCTAAAAATGTGTTACTCACTGTTATTAATATCTCAAATGAGTTAAACATTGTGTTTATTGCTCCTTTTCTTTAGAGATGCAAACTTTAAGATATGTTCCTAAAATTGGTGAATCAGCTTCCAGAATATGAAGATGTAATGCTTTTCTTTGTGCTATGTGGTCATAAACTGAATTTCTTTGGGTTTTAACTCCCTCTGGCTGTGGGATATATAACAGGCATTTTACTCTTTTGTGTGACATTTGATAGATTAGATATTATTAGATTATAAATTAAGATATTAAATAAAAATGATTACCTTTAACTTTTAAACAAATTAAATATCACAACTAATGTATGTAATGTGAGAATATCTTCAATAATTAAATAGAAAATAATTAATTGTATTATTTTCATCCTTATTAAGGATATAAACTTGAAGCAAATTTCCTTAAATTATCTATCTTTAATTATTATTATAAGATTTGATGTTGTTTTTTGTCATGTATCTTCATGAAATTAATATATTGTTTGAAAAATGCAGAATAAACTATATCCAATAAAGAGAAGTTATTTATTTGAATGATTTATTCAATTATTTCTCACATGGTTGGATTATTGGCTGGTATTGGTTATTGGCCAGAATGGTAATTTCCCTGATTTTAGACAATGTATGGCCTACTGACTCTCTATATAGATAGATATTTGTTCTCCTTTATTCAAGAATATATATATTTACATCAAACATTATATACACACAAAACCTTGAAATCAGGGGTAACATATATATACAGTATATATAGTGTTACTGGTCTGTATATATATATATATATACTGTATAAAGAAAGACATTTATAGAACAAATATTGATAAATTGCATATTATATAATGTATTAAATTGACATTTCGTTTTGATTGCCTTGTTATTTTTCATAACTTTAATGGTGGTGCCATATTTTTTTATTTCTAAAAGTAAACATTTACAACATTTGGTTTAGTCAGTCCATTTATTTTGCTTTATAGGAATGTTCCCAAGAATAAAATTAGTTGTATAATCCATCACTTAAAGTGTATAAAAAAGTCCCCATCCGGTACCGGCGCTGTGAAAGTCCACGGCCCACCTATGCCAGAGCCAGCAGCCCACCGAAGGCAGCAGTCCACAAACGGCAGCGGCCCACCGGGAAAAGTCCCGAATCTCCCGATGGCCAATCCGAGCCTGCTCACACACACACAACTGAAACCAAAATAATTTACAGACATATGTAAAAATCTCTCATACACACATGTGAAATGCACTCTCATGTGAAAACGCTCTCGCACACACACACACACACACACACACACACACACACACACACACACACACACACACCACACACACACACACACACACACACACACACACACACACACGCACACACACGACAACCACGTTGCAGACGGGAAGAAAAGCAAATATGGAGCGGCACCTC
>CM062267.1:7752364-7754864 GCA_031216635.1 Dissostichus eleginoides | reverse complement strand
TTTAGTTTAGGTATCAAAAATGTTCGTTGGAAGCTATGTGTACTTAATAATTTGACCAATACTGTGCCCTGCTAGAAACCTCGTGTTGAGTTGGGGCAAAAAATGATCAAGGGTCATCTTCTGTGTAGAGAAGCCTTGCATTTTCATCCAAGCTGTGTTCATTGAGGCATAGTGCAATTAATGGAAAACTGTTTTGCATTGTCATTTAAGCAGGCTATCCTTGGTAAGACCAAAAAATAGCCTTTTGTCATGGCTCGTTGGTCTAGGGGTATGATTCTCGCTTTGGGTGCGAGAGGTCCCGGGTTCAAATCCCGGACGAGCCCAAGACGTCTACATAGGTGTGGAACAGGTTAGTTTAGGTTGCAAAAATGGTTTGTTTGAAGCAATGTGTACTTAATAATTTGACCAATATTGTGCCTTGCTAGAAACCTAGTGTTGAGTTGGGGCAAAAAAATGATCAAGGCTCATCTTCTGTATAGAGAAGCCATGCATTTTCATTCAAGGAATCGTGCAATTAATGGAAAAGTGTTTGCATTGTCATTTAAGCAGGCTATCCTTGGTAAGACCAAAGAGTAGCCTTTTGTCATGGCTCGTTGGTCTAGGGGTATGATTCTCGCTTAGGGTGCGAGAGGTCCCGGGTTCAAATCCCGGACGAGCCCAAGACATTTACATAGGTGTGGAACAGGTTCAGTTTAAGCGAACGAAAACGTTCGCTGGAATCAATGTGTACGTCACAATTTGACCAATACTGTGCCCTGCTAGAAACCTAGTGTTGAGTTGGGGCAAAACATTATCGAGGCTCATCTTCTGTGTAGAGAAGCCATGCATTTTCATCCAAGCTTTGTTTATTGAGCCATAGTGCAATTAATGGAAAAGTGTTTTGCATTGTCATTTAAGCAGGCTATCCTTGGTAAGACCAAAAAGTAAACATTTGTCATGGCTCGTTGGTCTAGGGGTATGATTCTCGCTTAGGTTGCGAGAGGTCCCGGGTTCAAATCCCGGACGAGCCCAAGACATTTACATAGGTGTGGAACAGGTTCAGTTTAAGCCAACAAAAATGTTCGCTGGAATCAATGTCTACTTCAAAAATTAGCCTTTTGTCATGGCTCGTTGGTCTAGGGGTATGATTCTCGCTTTGGGTGCGAGAGGTCCCGGGTTCAAATCCCGGACGAGCCCAAGACGTCTACATAGGTGTGGAACAGGTTTAGTTTAGGTTGCGAGAGGTCCCGGGTTCAAATCCCGGACGAGCCCAAGACATTTACATAGGTGTGGAACAGGTTCAGTTTAAGCCAACAAAAATGTTCGCTGGAATCAATGTCTACTTCACAATTTGACCAACACTGTGCCCTGCTAGAAATCTAGTGGTGAGTTGGGGCAAATAATGATCAAAGCTCATCTTCTTTGTAGAGAAGCCATCAATTTTTATCCAAGTTGTGTTCATTGAGGAGAAAGTGCAATTAATGGAAAGTGTTTTGCATTGTCATTTAAGCAGGCTATCCGTGGTAAGACCAAAAAATAGCCTTTTGTCATGGCTCGTTGGTCTAGGGGTATGATTGAGTTGGGGCAAAAAATTATCGAGGCTCATCTTCTGTGTAGAGAATCCATGCATTTTCATCCAAGTTGTGTTCATTGAGGAGAAAGTGCAATTAATGGAAAAGTGTTTTGCATTGTCATTTAAGCAGGCTATCGTGCGGAAGACAGAAAAAGTGCCTATTGTCATGACTCGTTGGTCTAGGGTAAGATTCTCGCTTAGGGTGCGAGAGGTCCCGGGTTCAAGTGCTTCTCAAAGTGTGGTCCGCGGACAACTGGTGGTCCGTGAGCGCTCCCTAGTGGGCCGTGAGTATATTGGTAAAATTT
Source organism: Dissostichus eleginoides (assembly GCA_031216635.1). Taxonomy (NCBI): domain Eukaryota; kingdom Metazoa; phylum Chordata; class Actinopteri; order Perciformes; family Nototheniidae; genus Dissostichus; species Dissostichus eleginoides. Next base: position 7,753,007 of record CM062267.1, on the reverse strand, counting down.
CCCATTTGAAATAAATAAATTAAAGTTTTCCGCCTCTCGCGGGAATATCTCCACAATGGAGCGAGCTTTAGTTTAACTTTTGATTGCATGATATAGCCCAGCGCATCACCTTCATCAAACATGTTGCCACTTGTTTGTACCATTTTCAGGCGATTTGTAATCTGTTCTAGAAAAACGATGTTTTTGGACATTTGTGGAATTAGGTGGTCCGCGAGTGTTTTTTTATTGGTTAAGTGGTCGTTGGTATGAAAACGTTTGAGAAACACTGGTCTAGGGGTATGATTCTCGCTTAGGGTGCGAGAGGACCCGGGTTAAAATCCAGGACGAGCCCAAGACATCTACATAGGTGTGGAACAGGTTTAGTTTAGGTATCAAAAATGTTCGTTGGAAGCTATGTGTACTTAATAATTTGACCAATACTGTGCCCTGCTAGAAACCTCGTGTTGAGTTGGGGCAAAAAATGATCAAGGGTCATCTTCTGTGTAGAGAAGCCTTGCATTTTCATCCAAGCTGTGTTCATTGAGGCATAGTGCAATTAATGGAAAACTGTTTTGCATTGTCATTTAAGCAGGCTATCCTTTAAGACCAAAAAATAGCCTTTTGTCATGGCTCGTTGGTCTAGGGGTATGATTCTCGCTTGGGT
>CM062267.1:7704864-7747364 GCA_031216635.1 Dissostichus eleginoides | reverse complement strand
TGTGTACTTAATAATTTGACCAATACTGTGCCCTGCTAGAAACCTCGTGTTGAGTTGGGGCAAAAAATGATCAAGGGTCATCTTCTGTGTAGAGAAGCCTTGCATTTTCATCCAAGCTGTGTTCATTGAGGCATAGTGCAATTAATGGAAAACTGTTTTGCATTGTCATTTAAGCAGGCTATCCTTTTCTAGGACCAAAAAATAGCCTTTTGTCATGGCTCGTTGGTCTAGGGGTATGATTCTCGCTTTGGGTGCGAGAGGTCCCGGGTTCAAATCCCGGACGAGCCCAAGACGTCTACATAGGTGTGGAAAGGTTTAGTTTAGGTTGCAAAAATGGTTTGTTTGAAGCAATGTGTACTTAATAATTTGACCAATATTGTGCCTTGCTAGAAACCTAGTGTTGAGTTGGGGCAAAAAATGATCAAGGCTCATCTTCTGTATCGAGAAGCCATGCATTTTCATTCAAGGAATAGTGCAATTAATGGAAAAGTGTTTTGCATTGTCATTTAAGCAGGCTATCCTTGGAAAGACCAAAAAGTAGCCTTTTGTCATGGCTCGTTGGTCTAGGGGTATGATTCTCGCTTAGGGTGCGAGAGGTCCCGGGTTCAAATCCCGGACGAGCCCAAGAGATCTACATAGGTCTGGAACAGGTTTAGTTTAGGTATCAAAAATGGTTCGTTGGAAGCAATGTGTACTTAATAATTTGACCAATACTGTGCCTTGCTAGAAACCTAGTGTTGAGTTGGTGCAAAAAATGATCAAGGCTCATCTTCTGTATAGAGAAGCCATGCATTTTCATTCAAGGAATTGTGCAATTAATGGAAAAGTGTTTTTGCATTGTCATTTAAGCAGGCTATCCTTGGTAAGACCAAAGAGTAGCCTTTGTCATGGCTCGTTGGTCTAGGGGTATGATTCTCGCTTAGGGTGCGAGAGGTCCGGGTTCAAATCCCGGACGAGCCCAAGACATTTACATAGGTGTGGAACAGGTTCAGTTTAAGCGAACAAAAATGTTCAGTGGAATCAATGTGTACGTCACAATTTGACCAATACTGTGCCCTGCTAGAAACCTAGTGTTGAGTTGGGGCAAAACATTATCGAGGCTCATCTTCTGTGTAGAGAATCCATGCATTTTCATCCAAGTTGTGTTCATTGAGGAGAAAGTCTAATTAATGGAAAAGTGTTTTGCATTGTCATTTAAGCAGGCTATCGTGCGGAAGACAGAAAAATTGCCTATTGTCATGACTCGTTGGTCGAGGGGTAAGATTCTCGCTTAGGGTGCGAGAGGTCCCGGGTTCAAGTGCTTCTCAAAGTGTGGTCCGCGGACAACTGGTGGTCCGTGAGCGCTCCCTAGTGGGCCGTGAGTATATTGGTAAAATTTCCCATTTGAAATAAATAAATTAAAGTTTTCCGTCCTCTCGCGGGAATATCTCCACAATGGAGCGAGCTTTAGTTTAACTTTTGATTGCATGATATAGCCCAGCGCATCACCTTCATCAAACATGTTGCCACTTGTTTGTACCATTTTCAGGCGATTTGTAATCTGTTCTAGAAAAACGATGTGTTTTTGGACATTTGTGGAATTAGGTGGTCCGCGAGTGTTTTTTTATTGGTTAAGTGGTCGTTGGTATGAAAACGTTTGAGAAACACTGGTCTAGGGGTATGATTCTCGCTTAGGGTGCGAGAGGACCCGGGTTAAAATCCAGGACGAGCCCAAGACATCTACATAGGTGTGGAACAGGTTTAGTTTAGGTATCAAAAATGTTCGTTGGAAGCTATGTGTACTTAATAATTTGACCAATACTGTGCCCTGCTAGAAACCTCGTGTTGAGTTGGGGCAAAAAATGATCAAGGGTCATCTTCTGTGTAGAGAAGCCTTGCATTTTCATCCAAGCTGTGTTCATTGAGGCATAGTGCAATTAATGGAAAACTGTTTTGCATTGTCATTTAAGCAGGCTATCCTTGGTAGACCAAAAATAGCCTTTTGTCATGGCTCGTTGGTCTAGGGGTATGATTCTCGCTTGGGTGCGAGAGGTCCCGGGTTCAAATCCCGGACGAGCCCAAGACGTCTACATAGGTCTGGAAAGGTTTAGTTTAGGTTGCAAAAATGGTTTTGAAGCAATGTGTACTTAATAATTTGACCAATACTGTGCCTTGCTAGAAACCTAGTGTTGAGTTGGGGCAAAAAATGATCAAGGCTCACTTCTGTATAGAGAAGCCATGCATTTTCATTCAAGGAATAGTGCAATTAATGGAAAAGTGTTTTGCATTGTCATTTAAGCAGGCTATCCTTGGAAAGACCAAAAAGTAGCCTTTTGTCATGGCTCGTTGGTCTAGGGGTATGATTCTCGCTTAGGGTGCGAGAGGTCCCGGGTTCAAATCCCGGACGAGCCCAAGAGATCTACATAGGTCTGGAACAGGTTTAGTTTAGGTATCAAAAATGGTTCGTTGGAAGCAATGTGTACTTAATAATTTGACCAATACTGTGCCTTGCTAGAAACCTAGTGTTGAGTTGGTGCAAAAAATGATCAAGGCTCATCTTCTGTATAGAGAAGCCATGCATTTTCATTCAAGGAATTGTGCAATTAATGGAAAAGTGTTTTTGCATTGTCATTTAAGCAGGCTATCCTTGGTAAGACCAAAGAGTAGCCTTTTGTCATGGCTCGTTGGTCTAGGGTATGATTCTCGCTTAGGGTGCGAGAGGTCCCGGGTTCAAATCCGGACGAGCCCAAGACATTTACATAGGTGTGGAACAGGTTCAGTTTAAGCGAACAAAAATGTTCAGTGGAATCAATGTGTACGTCACAATTTGACCAATACTGTGCCCTGCTAGAAACCTAGTGTTGAGTTGGGGCAAAACATTATCGAGGCTCATCTTCTGTGTAGAGAATCCATGCATTTTCATCCAAGTTGTGTTCATTGAGGAGAAAGTCTAATTAATGGAAAAGTGTTTTGCATTGTCATTTAAGCAGGCTATCGTGCGGAAGACAGAAAAATTGCCTATTGTCATGACTCGTTGGTCGAGGGGTAAGATTCTCGCTTAGGGTGCGAGAGGTCCCGGGTTCAAGTGCTTCTCAAAGTGTGGTCCGCGGAACTGGTGGTCCGTGAGCGCTCCCTAGTGGGCCGTGAGTATATTGGTAAAATTTCCCATTTGAAATAAATAAATTAAAGTTTTCCGCCCTCTCGCGGGAATATCTCCACAATGGAGCGAGCTTTAGTTTAACTTTTGATTGCATGATATAGCCCAGCGCATCACCTTCATCAAACATGTTGCCACTTGTTTGTACCATTTTCAGGCGATTTGTAATCTGTTCTAGAAAAACGATGTGTTTTTGGACATTTGTGGAATTAGGTGGTCCGCGAGTGTTTTTTTATTGGTTAAGTGGTCGTTGGTATGAAAACGTTTGAGAAACACTGGTCTAGGGGTATGATTCTCGCTTAGGGTGCGAGAGGACCCGGGTTAAAATCCAGGACGAGCCCAAGACATCTACATAGGTGTGGAACAGGTTTAGTTTAGGTAAAAATGTTCGTTGGAAGCTATGTGTACTTAATTTGACCAATACTGTGCCCTGCTAGAAACCTCGTGTTGAGTTGGGGCAAAAAATGATCAAGGTCATCTTCTGTGTAGAGAAGCCTTGCATTTTCATCCAAGCTGTTCATTGAGGCATAGTGCAATTAATGGAAACTGTTTTGCATTGTCATTTAAGCAGGCTATCCTGGTAAGACCAAAAATAGCCTTTTGTCATGGCTCGTTGGTCTAGGGGTATGATTCTCGCTTTGGGTGCGAGAGGTCCCGGGTTCAAATCCCGGACGAGCCCAAGACGTCTACATAGGTGTGGAACAGGTTTAGTTTAGGTTGCAAAAATGGTTTGTTTGAAGCAATGTGTACTTAATAATTTGACCAATATTGTGCCTTGCTAGAAACCTAGTGTTGAGTTGGGGCAAAAAATGATCAAGGCTCATCTTCTGTATAGAGAAGCCATGCATTTTCATTCAAGGAATAGTGCAATTAATGGAAAGTGTTTGCATTGTCATTTAAGCAGGCTATCCTTGCTAAGACCAAAGAGTAGCCTTTTGTCATGGCTCGTTGGTCTAGGGGTATGATTCTCGCTTAGGGTGCGAGAGGTCCCGGGTTCAAATCCCGGACGAGCCCAAGAGATCTACATAGGTCTGGAACAGGTTTAGTTTAGGTATCAAAAATGGTTCGTTGGAAGCAATGTGTACGTCACAATTTGACCAATACTGTGCCCTGCTAGAAACCTAGTGTTGAGTTGGGGCAAAACATTATCGAGGCTCATCTTCTGTGTAGAGAAGCCATGCATTTTCATCCAAGCTTTGTTTATTGAGCCATAGTGAAGTGGTGACACATTGCCATTGAAGCAATGTGTACTTAATAATTTGACCAATATTGTGCCTTGCTAGAAACCTAGTGTTGTGTTGGGGCAAAAAATGATCAAGGCTCATCTTCTGTATAGAGAAGCCATGCATTTTCATTCAAGGAATAGTGCAATTAATGGAAAAGTGTTTTGCATTGTCATTTAAGCAGGCTATCCTTGGAAAGACCAAAAAGTAGCCTTTTGTCATGGCTCGTTGGTCTAGGGGTATGATTCTCGCTTCGGGTGCGAGAGGTCCCGGGTTCAAATCCCGGACGAGCCCAAGAGATCTACATAGGTCTGGAACAGGTTTAGTTTAGGTATCAAAAATGGTTCGTTGGAAGCAATGTGTACTTAATAATTTGACCAATACTGTGCCTTGCTAGAAACCTAGTGTTGAGTTGGTGCAAAAAATGATCAAGGCTCATCTTCTGTATAGAGAAGCCATGCATTTTCATTCAAGGAATTGTGCAATTAATGGAAAAGTGTTTTTGCATTGTCATTTAAGCAGGCTATCCTTGGTAAGACCAAAGAGTAGCCTTTTGTCATGGCTCGTTGGTCTAGGGTATGATTCTCGCTTAGGGTGCGAGAGGTCCCGGGTTCAAATCCCGGACGAGCCCAAGACATTTACATAGGTGTGGAACAGGTTCAGTTTAAGCGAACAAAAATGTTCAGTGGAATCAATGTGTACGTCACAATTTGACCAATACTGTGCCCTGCTAGAAACCTAGTGTTGAGTTGGGGCAAAACATTATCGAGGCTCATCTTCTGTGTAGAGAATCCATGCATTTTCATCCAAGTTGTGTTCATTGAGGAGAAAGTCTAATTAATGGAAAAGTGTTTTGCATTGTCATTTAAGCAGGCTATCGTGCGGAAGACAGAAAAATTGCCTATTGTCATGACTCGTTGGTCGGGGTAAGATTCTCGCTTAGGGTGCGAGAGGTCCCGGGTTCAAGTGCTTCTCAAAGTGTGGTCCGCGGACAACTGGTGGTCCGTGAGCGCTCCCTAGTGGGCCGTGAGTATATTGGTAAAATTTCCCATTTGAAATAAATAAATTAAAGTTTTCCGCCTCTCGCGGGAATATCTCCACAATGGAGCGAGCTTTAGTTTAACTTTTGATTGCATGATATAGCCCAGCGCATCACCTTCATCAAACATGTTGCCACTTGTTTGTACCATTTTCAGGCGATTTGTAATCTGTTCTAGAAAAAACGATGTGTTTTTGGACATTTGTGGAATTAGGTGGTCCGCGAGTGTTTTTTTATTGGTTAAGTGGTCGTTGGTATGAAAACGTTTGAGAAACACTGGTCTAGGGGTATGATTCTCGCTTAGGGTGCGAGAGGACCCGGGTTAAAATCCAGGACGAGCCCAAGACATCTACATAGGTGTGGAACAGGTTTAGTTTAGGTATCAAAAATGTTCGTTGGAAGCTATGTGTACTTAATAATTTGACCAATACTGTGCCCTGCTAGAAACCTCGTGTTGAGTTGGGGCAAAAAATGATCAAGGGTCATCTTCTGTGTAGAGAAGCCTTGCATTTTCATCCAAGCTGTGTTCATTGAGGCATAGTGCAATTAATGGAAAACTGTTTTGCATTGTCATTTAAGCAGGCTATCCTTGGTAAGACCAAAAAATAGCCTTTTGTCATGGCTCGTTGGTCTAGGGGTATGATTCTCGCTTTGGGTGCGAGAGGTCCCGGGTTCAAATCCCGGACGAGCCCAAGACGTCTACATAGGTGTGGAACAGGTTTAGTTTAGGTTGCAAAAATGGTTTGTTTGAAGCAATGTGTACTTAATAATTTGACCAATATTGTGCCTTGCTAGAAACCTAGTGTTGAGTTGGGGCAAAAAATGATCAAGGCTCATCTTCTGTATAGAGAAGCCATGCATTTTCATTCAAGGAATAGTGCAATTAATGGAAAAGTGTTTTGCATTGTCATTTAAGCAGGCTATCCTTGGTAAGACCAAAGAGTAGCCTTTTGTCATGGCTCGTTGGTCTAGGGGTATGATTCTCGCTTAGGGTGCGAGAGGTCCCGGGTTCAAATCCCGGACGAGCCCAAGACATTTACATAGGTGTGGAACAGGTTCAGTTTAAGCGAACAAAAACGTTCGCTGGAATCAATGTGTACGTCACAATTTGACCAATACTGTGCCCTGCTAGAAACCTAGTGTTGAGTTGGGGCAAAACATTATCGAGGCTCATCTTCTGTGTAGAGAAGCCATGCATTTTCATCCAAGCTTTGTTTATTGAGCCATAGTGCAATTAATGGAAAAGTGTTTTGCATTGTCATTTAAGCAGGCTATCCTTGGTAAGACCAAAAAGTAGCCTTTTGTCATGGCTCGTTGGTCTAGGGGTATGATTCTGGATTAGGGTGCGAGAGCTCCCGGGTTAAAATCCAGGACGAGCCCAAGACATCTACATAGGTGTGGAATAGGTTTAGTTTAGGTATCAAAAATTGTTCTTTGGAAGCAATGTGTACTTGATAATTTGACCAATACTGTAAACTGCTAGAAACCTAGTGTTGAGTTGGGGCAAAAAATGATCAAGGCTCATTCTGTGTAGAGAAGCCATGCATTTTCATCCAAGCTTTGTTTATTGAGGCATAGTGCAATTAATGGAAAAGTGTTTTGCGTGGTCTAATAAGCAGGCTATCCTTGCTAAGACCAAAAAGTATCCTTTTGTCATGGCTCGTTGGTCTAGGTGTATGATTCTCGCTTTGGGTGCGAGAGGTCCTGGGTTCAAATCCCGGACGAGCCCAGGACGTCTACATAGGTGTGCAACAGGTTAAGTTTAGGTATCAAAAATTGTTCTTTGGAAGCAACGTGTACTTGATAATTTGACCAATACTGTGCACTGCTAGAAACCTAGTGTTGAGTTGGGGCAAAAAATGATCAAGGCTCATCTTCTGTGTAGAGAAGCCTTGCATTTTCATCCAAGCTTTGTTTATTGAGGCATAGTGCAATTAATGGAAAAGTGTTTTGCATTGTCATTTAAGCAGGCTATCCTTGGTAAGACCAAAAAGTAGACTTTTGTCATGGCTCGTTGGTCTAGGGGTATGATTCTCGCTTAGGGTGCGAGAGGACCCGGGTTAAAATCCAGGACGAGCCCAAGACATCTACATAGTTGTGGAACAGGTTTAGTTTAGGTATCAAAAATTGTTCTTTGGAAGCAATGTGTACTTGATAATTTGACCAATACTGTGCACTGCTAGAAACCTAGTGTTGAGTTGGGGCAAAAAATGATCAAGGCTCATCTTCTGTGTAGAGAATCCATGCATTTTCATCCAAGCTTTGTTTATTGAGCCATTGTGCAATTAATGGAAAAGTGTTTTGCATTGTCATTTAAGCAGGCTATCCTTGGTAAGACCAAAAAATTTGCCTTTTTCCATGGCTCGTTGGTCTAGGGGTATGATTCTCGCTTTGGGTGCGAGGGGTCCCGAGTTCAAATCCCGGACGAGCCCAAGACGTCTACATAGGTGTAGAACAGGTTTAGTTTAGGTAGCAAAAATGGTTCGTTGGAAGCAATGTGTACTTAATAATTTGACCAATACTGTGCCTTGCTAGAAACCTAGTGTTGAGTTGGGGCAAAACATGATCGAGGCTCATCTTCTGTATAGAGAAGCCATGCATTTTCATTCAAGGAATAGTGCAATTAATGGAAAAGTGTTTTGCATTGTCATTTAAGCAGGCTATCCTTGGTAAGACCAAAAAGTAGCCTTTTGTCATGGCTCGTTGGTCTAGGGGTATGATTCTCGCTTAGGGTGCGAGAGGTCCCGGGTTCAAATCCCGGACGAGCCCAAGACATTTACATAGGTGTGGAACAGGTTCAGTTTAAGCCAACAAAAATGTTCGCTGGAATCAATGTCTACTTCACAATTTGACCAACACTGTGCCCTGCTAGAAATCTAGTGATGAGTTGGGGCAAATAATGATCAAAGCTCATCTTCTTTGTAGAGAAGCCATCAATTTTTATCCAAGTTGTGTTCATTGAGGAGAAAGTGCAATTAATGGAAAAGTGTTTTGCATTGTCATTTAAGCAGGCTATCGTGCGGAAGACAGAAAAATTGCCTATTGTCATGACTCGTTGGTCTAGGGGTAAGATTCTCGCTTAGGGTGCGAGAGGTCCCGGGTTCAAGTGCTTCTCAAAGTGTGGTCCGCGGACAACTGGTGGTCCGTGAGCGCCCCCTAGTGGGCAGTGAGTATATTGGTAAAATTTCCCATTTGAAATAAATAAATTAAAGTTTTCCGCCCTCTCGCGGGAATATCTCCACAATGGAGCGAGCTTTAGTTTAACTTTTGATTGCATGATATAGCCCAGCGCATCACCTTCATCAAACATGTTGCCACTTGTTTGTACCATTTTCAGGCGATTTCTAATCTGTTCTAGAAAAACGATGTGTACTTAATAATTTGACCAATACTGTGCCTTGCTAGAAAACTAGTGTTGAGTTGGGGCAAAAAATGATCAAGGCTCATCTTCTGTATAGAGAAGCCATGCATTTTCATTCAAGGAATAGTGCAATTAATGGAAAAGTGTTTTGCATTGTCATTTAAGCAGGCTATCCTTGGTAAGACCAAAAAGTAGCCTTTTGTCATGGCTCGTTGGTCTAGGGGTATGATTCTCGCTTAGGGTGCGAGAGGTCCCGGGTTCAAATCCCGGACGAGCCCAAGACATTTACATAGGTGTGGAACAGGTTCAGTTTAAGCCAACAAAAATGTTCGCTGGAATCAATGTGTACTTCACAATTTGACCAATACTGTGCCCTGCTAGAAACCTAGTGTTGAGTTGGAGCAAAAAATTATCGAGGCTCATCTTCTGTGTAGAGAATCCATGCATTTTCATCCAAGCTTTGTTTATTGAGCCATAGTGCAATTAATGGAAAAGTGATTTGCATTGTCATTTAAGCAGGCTATCCTTGCTAAGACCCAAAAGTAGACTTTTGTCATGGCTCGTTGGTCTAGGGGTATGATTCTCGTTTAGGGTGCGAGAGGTCCCGGGTTCAAATCCCGGACGAGCCCAAGACATTTACATAGGTGTGAAACAGGTTCAGTTTAAGCCAACAAAAATGTTCGCTGGAATCAATGTCTACTTCACAATTTGACCAACACTGTGCCCTGCTAGAAATCTAGTGATGAGTTGGGGCAAATAATGATCAAAGCTCATCTTCTATGTAGAGAAGCCATCAATTTTTATCCAAGTTGTGTTCATTGAGGAGAAAGTGCAATTAATGGAAAAGTGTTTTGCATTGTCATTTAAGCAGGCTATCGTGCGGAAGACAGAAAAATTGCCTATTGTCATGACTCGTTGGTCTAGGGGTAAGATTCTCGCTTAGGGTGCGAGAGGTCCCGGGTTCAAGTGCTTCTCGAAGTGTGGTCCGCGGACAACTGGTGGTCCGTGAGCGCCCCCTAGTGGGCCGTGAGTATATTGGTAAAATTTCCCATTTGAAATAAATAAATTAAAGTTTTCCGCCCTCTCGCGGGAATATCTCCACAATGGAGCGAGCTTTAGTTTAACTTTTGATTGCATGATATAGCCCAGCGCATCACCTTCATCAAACATGTTGCCACTTGCCAAATCCCGGACGAGCCCATGACGTCTACATAGGTGTAGAACAGGTTTAGTTTAGGTAGCAAAAATGGTTCGTTGGAAGCAATGTGTACTTAATAATTTGACCAATACTCTGCCCTGCTAGAAACCTAGTGTTGAGTTGGGGCAAAAAATTTGATCAAGGCTCATCTTCTGTGTAGTGAAGCCAAGCATTTTCATCCAAGCTTTGTTTATTGGGCATAGTGCAATTAATAGATAATTGTTTTGCCATGTCATTTAAGCAGGCTATCCTTGGTAAGACCAAAAAATAGCCTTTTGTCATGGCTCGTTGGTCTAGGGGTATGATTCTCGCTTTGGGTGCGAGAGGTCCCGGGTTCAAATCCCGGACGAGCCCAAGACGTCTACATAGGTGTGGAACAGGTTTAGTTTAGGTTGCAAAAATGGTTTCTTTGAAGCAATGTGTACTTAATAATTTGACCAATATTGTGCCTTGCTAGAAACCTAGTGTTGAGTTGGGGCAAAAAATGATCAAGGCTCATCTTCTGTATAGAGAAGCCATGCATTTTCATTCAAGGAATTGTGCAATTAATGGAAAAGTGTTTTTGCATTGTCATTTAAGCAGGCTATCCTTGGTAAGACCAAAGAGTAGCCTTTTGTCATGGCTCATTGGTCTAGGGGTATGATTCTCGCTTTGGGTGCGAGAGGTCCCGGGTTCAAATCCCGAACTAGCCCAAGACGTCTACATAGGTGTGGAACAGGTTTAGTTTAGATTGCAAAAATGGTTTGTTTGAAGCAATGTGTACTTAATAATTTGACCAATACTGTGCCTTGCTAGAAACCTAGTGTTGAGTTGGGGCAAAAAATGATCAAGGCTCATCTTCTGTGTAGAGAAGCCATGCATTTTCATCCAAGCTTTGTTTATTGAGGCATAGTGCAATTAATGGAAAAGTGTTTTGCATTGTCATTTAAGCAGGCTATCCTTGCTAAGACCAAAAAGTAAACAGTTGTCATGGCTCGTTGGTCTAGGGGTATGATTCTCGCTTAGGGTGCGAGAGGTCCTGGGTTCAAATCCCGGACGAGCCCAAGACATTTACATAGGTGTGGAACAGGTTCAGTTTAAGCCACAAAATGTTCGCTGGAATCAATGTCTACTTCACAATTTGACCAACACTGTGCACTGCTAGAAATCTAGTGATGAGTTGGGGCAAATAATGATCAAAGCTCATCTTCTTTGTAGAGAAGCCATCAATTTTTATCCAAGTTGTGTTCATTGAGGAGAAAGTGCAATTAATGGAAAAGTGTTTTTGCATTGTCATTTAAGCAGGCTATCGTGCGGAAGACAGAAAAATTGCCTATTGTCATGACTCGTTGGTCTAGGGGTAAGATTCTCGCTTAGGGTGCGAGAGGTCCCGGGTTCAAGTGCTTCTCAAAGTGTGGTCCGCGGACAACTGGTGGTCCGTGAGCGCCCCCTAGTGGGCAGTGAGTATTTGGTAAAATTTCCCATTTGAAATAAATAAATTAAAGTTTTCCGCCCTCTCGCGGGAATATCTCCACAATGGAGCGAGCTTTAGTTTAACTTTTGATTGCATGATATAGCCCAGCGCATCACCTTCATCAAACATGTTGCCAGTTGTTTGTACCATTTTCAGGCGATTTGTAATCTGTTCTAGAAAAACGATGTGTTTTTGGACATTTGTGGAATTAGGTGGTCCGCGAGTGTTTTTTTATTGGTTAAGTGGTCGTTGGTATGAAAACGTTTGAGAAACACTGGTCTAGGGGTATGATTCTCGCTTAGGGTGCGAGAGGACCCGGGTTAAAATCCAGGATGAGCCCAAGACATCTACATAGGTGTGGAACAGGTTTAGTTTAGGTATCAAAAATTGTTCTTTGGAAGCAATGTGTACTTGATAATTTGACCAATACTGTGCACTGCTAGAAACCTAGTGTTGAGTTGGGGCAAAAAATGATCAAGGCTCATCTTCTGTGTAGAGAAGCCATGCATTTTCATCCAAGCTTTGTTTATTGAGGCATAGTGCAATTAATGGAAAAGTGTTTTGCATTGTCATTTAAAGTGCCAGTGAAGTGCATTTTTTTGCGCCAAAGTGAAATGGCAGTTTCATTTCTTACATATAATTGTACCTGTTCATGGCTAAAATAATTTTTTAGGAAGTGCGAGGGACGAGATAAACATCGCAAATTTTTCAGAGTCTGAGCCTACCGCTGCTGCAGACGATAGCGGCTGTGACGTCACAAGATGGGCCCAGTTGTGATTGTAAACATGGCGGAGCCTTCGGAAAGTGATACTGGTGCGAGAGAAATGAGTGATTTTGACAGCTTTTCGGACAGGATAGATGAGGAAAGTGGCCATGGAAGTCAATTTAGTTGAGGACAATATTTTGTCATAGATCTAGAGTAGATCTACACACAGGATTGGCCGTCACCTGATCATACATTCATCTGTTCATAGCATGATGCAACATTCATGTTCACATGCAGTGTTGTGCTAGTTACTGAAAACCAGTAAGTAGTTACAATTACTAGTTACTTCACTACTTACACCAAAAAGTAATGCGTTACTGTGAAAAGTAACTTCTTAGTTACTTAGAAAAGGGCACCCATTAATGCCCTTATACTGTAGCCTTCATTTCAGTACTGTTATTGCATCGGAGAATAATACAACCTGTTGATCAACTTGACATGCATTTGCATCACTGAACTCTGCTAAGCAATGTGGTCTATACAAACACAAACACAAAGATATGTTTCAAAGTGCCAATCCAGCCGCTGTTGCTTAGGTGGAGGTGGAATGGCGTCGGATGAGTCTGGGTCTGTGGTCTTAGCTACTAGCTTCGCTACTAGCTTCGTCCCAGCATGTTTTTTCTGCAGATGTTTCAACAGATTTTAATTGCTGTTTTGGGCAGTCGATAGGATCTTTGACCCGCCAAGACACAACTTACATTTAACTAAAACCTTCTTTTCTTTGTGCTCGACAAAAGTGAAATAGTGAGAATATCTCCAGGCGGAGAAACTCGACTTGAGCTCTGCCGCCGCCATGATAGTCTTGTTAGTTAACACAAACACAGTGGCGTTTATTTTTCATAAACAATCTACGAATCTACGAAACAATGACACCAGCCACTCACCTTCATCTTTTGGGAACAGAAACATCGCCACTTCGGCAGACTTCACATTACCACAGCCAGCGGCAATGCATCGCTTCCCGTGTGTTTTTCCTCCCTTTTTCGTCACTGTCGCCTCCATTGTCAGCTTTTCTCGATTGGCAATCACTTCCAGTCGACTGCGAAACACTTTCCAATCAAATACTCGCTCAAAAACGTTGGTAAATTCGACTTTGAAATAGAGACAAAATGAATGGTGGTGAATGTAAACACTTCGGCTTGGCCCATCTTCTGACGTCACGCAGTAGATCGCAAGCCACGCCCACGAAGGCGGAGGTCGACTGCGAATTTCCCAGCGGAAAATTCAAACTCGTCAAATTCGTTGCTATTCCAACATCTTTGATATGGGTTCCAATGGACAATTTTGGTCATTACTATACGTATTAGCATAAAAGATCATGCACCGTCGCACACTTCAGTGAGTCTTTAAGCAGGCTATCCTTGGTAAGACCAAAAAGTAGCCTTTTGTCATGGCTCGTTGGTCTAGGGGTATGATTCTCGCTTCGGGTGCGAGAGGTCCCGGGTTCAAATCCCGGACGAGCCCAAGACATCTACATAGGTGTGGAACAGGTTTAGTTTAGGTATCAAAAATGTTCGTTGGAAGCTATGTGTACTTAATAATTTGACCAATACTGTGCCCTGCTAGAAACCTCGTGTTGAGTTGGGGCAAAAAATGATCAAGGGTCATCTTCTGTGTAGAGAAGCCTTGCATTTTCATCCAAGCTGTGTTCATTGAGGCATAGTGCAATTAATGGAAAACTGTTTTGCATTGTCATTTAAGCAAGCTATGATTTGTAAGACCAAAAAGTAGACTTTTGTCATGGCTCATTGGTCTAGGGGTATGATTCTCGCTTAGGTTGCGAGAGGTCCCGGGTTCAAATCCCGGACGAGCCCAAGACATTTACATAGGTGTGGAACAGGTTCAGTTTAAGCCAACAAAAATGTTCGCTGGAATCAATGTCTACTTCACAATTTGACCAACACTGTGCCCTGCTAGAAATCTAGTGGTGAGTTGGGGCAAATAATGATCAAAGCTCATCTTCTTTGTAGAGAAGCCATCAATTTTTATCCAAGTTGTGTTCATTGAGGAGAAAGTGCAATTAATGGAAAAGTGTTTTGCATTGTCATTTAAGCAGGCTATCCGTGGTAAGACCAAAAAATAGCCTTTTGTGATGGCTCGTTGGTCTAGGGGTATGATTCTCGCTTTGGGTGCGAGAGGTCCCGGGTTCAAATCCCGAACTAGCCCAAGACGTCTACATAGGTGTGGAACAGGTTTAGTTTAGATTGCAAAAATGGTTTGTTTGAAGCAATGTGTACTTAATAATTTGACCAATACTGTGGCTTGCTAGAAACCTAGTGTTGAGTTGGGGCAAAAAATGATCAAGGCTCATCTTCTGTATAGAGAAGCCATGCATTTTCATTCAAGGAATAGTGCAATTAATGGAAAAGTGTTTTGCATTGTCATTTAAGCAGGCTATCGTGCGGAAGACAGAAAAATTGCCTATTGTCATGACTCGTTGGTCTAGGGGTAAGATTCTCGCTTAGGGTGCGAGAGGTCCCGGGTTATATTATATTGGTAAAATTTCCCATTTGAAATAAATAAATTAAAGTTTTCCGCCCTCTCGCGGGAATATCTCCACAATGGAGCGAGCTTTAGTTTAACTTTTGATTCCATGATATAGCCCAGCGCATCACCTTCATCAAACATGTTGCCACTTGTTTGTACCATTTTCAGGCGAGTTGTAATCTGTTCTAGAAAAACGATGTGTTTTTGGACATTTGTGGAATTAGGTGGTCCGCGAGTGTTTTTTTATTGGTTAAGTGGTCGTTGGTATGAAAACGTTTGAGAAACACTGGTCTAGGGGTATGATTCTCGCTTAGGGTGCGAGAGGACCCGGGTTAAAATCCAGGATGAGCCCAAGACATCTACATAGGTGTGGAACAGGTTTAGTTTAGGTATCAAAAATGTTCGTTGGAAGCTATGTGTACTTAATAATTTGACCAATACTGTGCCCTGCTAGAAACCTCGTGTTGAGTTGGGGCAAAAAATGATCAAGGGTCATCTTCTGTGTAGAGAAGCCTTGCATTTTCATCCAAGCTGTGTTCATTGAGGCATAGTGCAATTAATGGAAAACTGTTTTGCATTGTCATTTAAGCAGGCTATCCGTGGTAAGACCAAAAAATAGCCTTTTGTCATGGCTCGTTGGTCTAGGGGTATGATTCTCGCTTTGGGTGCGAGAGGTCCCGGGTTCAAATCCCGGACGAGCCCAAGACGTCTACATAGGTGTGGAACAGGTTTAGTTTAGATTGCAAAAATGGTTTGTTTGAAGCAATGTGTACTTAATAATTTGACCAATACTGTGCCTTGCTAGAAACCTAGTGTTGAGTTGGGGCAAAAAATGATCAAGGCTCATCTTCTGTATAGAGAAGCCATGCATTTTCATTCAAGGAATAGTGCAATTAATGGAAAAGTGTTTTGCATTGTCATTTAAGCAGGCTTTCCTTGGTAAGACCAAAGAGTAGCCTTTTGTCATGGCTCGTTGGTCTAGGGGTATGATTCTCGCTTAGGGTGCGAGAGGTCCCGGGTTCAAATCCCGGACGAGCCCAAGACATTTACATAGGCGTGGAACAGGTTCAGTTTAAGCCAACAAAAATGTTCGCTGGAATCAATGTCTACTTCACAATTTGACCAACACTGTGCCCTGCTAGAAATCTAGTTGAGTTGGGGCAAATAATGATCAAGCTCATCTTCTTTGTAGAGAAGCCATCAATTTTTATCCAAGTTGTGTTCATTGAGAGAAGTGCAATTAATGGAAAAGTGTTTTGCATTGTCATTTAAGCAGGCTATCCGTGGTAAGACCAAAAAATAGCCTTTTGTCATGGTCCAGGGGTATGATTCTCGCTTTGGGTGCGAGAGGTCCCGGGTTCAAATCCCGGACGAGCCCAAGACGTCTACATAGGTGTGGAACAGGTTTAGTTTAGATTGCAAAAATGGTTTGTTTGAAGCAATGTGTACTTAATAATTTGACCAATACTGTGTGCCTTGCTAGAAACCTAGTGTTGAGTTGGGGCAAAAAATGATCAAGGCTCATCTTCTGTATAGAGAAGCCATGCATTTTCATTCAAGGAATAGTGCAATTAATGGAAAAGTGTTTTGCATTGTCATTTAAGCAGGCTATCCTTGGTAAGACCAAAAAGTAGCCTTTTGTCATGGCTCGTTGGTCTAGGGGTATGATTCTCGCTTAGGGTGCGAGAGGTCCCGGGTTCAAATCCCGGACGAGCCCAAGACATTTACATAGGTGTGGAAAGGTTCAGTTTAAGCGAACAAAAATGTTCACTGGAATCAATGTGTACTTCACAATTTGACCAATACTGTGCCCTGCTAGAAACCTAGTGTTGAGTTGGGGCAAAAAATTATCGAGGCTCATCTTCTGTGTAGAGAATCCATGCATTTTCATCCAAGCTTTGTTTATTGAGCCATAGTGCAATTAATGGAAAAGTGATTTGCATTGTCATTTAAGCAGGCTATCGTTGGTAAGACCAAAAAGTAGACTTTTGTCATGGCTCGTTGGTCTAGGGGTATGATTCTCGCTTAGGGTGCGAGAGGACCCGGGTTAAAATCCAGGACGAGCCCAAGACATCTACATAGGTGTGGAACAGGTTTAGTTTAGGTATCAAAAATTGTTCTTTGGAAGCAATCTGTACTTGATAATTTGACCAACACTGTGCCCTTCTAGAAATCTAGTGGTGAGTTGGGGCAAATAATGATCAAAGCTCATCTTCTTTGTAGAGAAGCCATCAATTTTTATCCAAGTTGTGTTCATTGAGGAGAAAGTGCAATTAATGGAAAAGTGTTTTGCATTGTCATTTAAGCAGGCTATCGTGCGGAAGACAGAAAAATTGCCTATTATCATGACTCGTTGTTCTAGGGGTAAGATTCTCGCTTAGGGTGTGAGAGGTCCCGGGTTCAAGTGCTTCTCAAAGTGTGGTCCGCGGACAACTGATGGTCCGTGAGCGCCCCCTAGTGGGCCGTGAGTATATTGGTAAAATTTCCCATTTGAAATAAATAAATTAACGTTTTCCGCCCTCTCGCGGGAATATCTCCACAATGGAGCGAGCTTTAGTTTAACTTTTGATTGCATGATATAGCCCAGCGCATCACCTTCATCAAACATGTTGCCACTTGTTTGTACCATTTTCAGGCGATTTGTAATCTGTTCTAGAAAAACAATGTGTTTTTGGACATTTGTGGAATTAGGTGGTCCGCGAGTGTTTTTTTATTGGTTAAGTGGTCGTTGGTATGAAAACGTTTGAGAAACACTGGTCTAGGGGTATGATTCTCGCTTAGGGTGCGAGAGGACCCGGGTTAAAATCCAGGACGAGCCCAAGACATCTACATAGGTGTGGAACAGGTTTAGTTTAGGTATCAAAAATTGTTCTTTGGAAGCAATGTGTCCTTGATAATTTGACCAATACTGTGCACTGCTAGAAACCTAGTGTTGAGTTGGGGCAAAAAATGATCAAGGCTCATCTTCTGTGTAGAGAAGCCATGCATTTTCATCCAAGCTTTGTTTATTGAGGCATAGTGCAATTAATGGAAAAGTGTTTTGCATTGTCATTTAAGCAGGCTATCCTTGGTAAGACCAAAGAGTAGCATTTTGTCATGGCTCGTTGGTCTAGGGGTATGATTCTCGCTTCGGGTGCGAGAGGTCCCGGGTCAAATCCCGGACGAGCCCAAGACATTTACATAGGTGTGGAACAGGTTGAGTTTAAGCGAACAAAAATGTTCGATGGAATCAATGTGTACTTCACAGTTTGACCAATACTGTGCCCTGCTAGAAACCTAGTGTTGAGTTGGGGCAAAAAATTATCGAGGCTCATCTTCTGTGTAGAGAAGCCATGCATTTACATCCAAGCTTTGTTTATTGAGCCATAGTGCAATTAATGGAAAAGTGTTTTGCATTGTCATTTAAGCAGGCTATCCTTGGTAAGACCAAAAAGTAGACCTTTGTCATGGCTCGTTGGTCTAGGGGTATGATTCTCGCTTAGGGTGCGAGAGGTCCCGGGTTCAAATCCCGGACGAGCCCAAGACATTTACATAGGTGTGGAACAGGTTCAGTTTAAGCGAACAAAAATGTTCGCTGGAATCAATGTGTACTTCACAATTTGACCAATACTGTGCCCTGCTAGAAACCTAGTGTTGAGTTGGGGCAAAAAATGATCGAGGCTCATCTTCTGTGTAGAGAATCCATGCATTTTCATCCAAGCTTTGTTTATTGAGCCATAGTGCAATTAATGGAAAAGTGTTTTGCATTGTCATTTAAGCAGGCTATCCTCGGTAAGACCAAAGAGTAGCATTTTGTGATGGCTCGTTGGTCTAGGGGTATGATTCTCGCTTCGGGTGCGAAAGGTCCGGGGTTCAAATCCCGGACCAGCCCAAGACGTCTACATAGGTGTGGAACAGGTTTAGTTTAGGTTGCAAAAATGGTTTGTTTGAAGCAATGTGTACTTAATAATTTGACCAATACTGTGCTTTGCTAGAAACCTAGTGTTGAGTTGGGGCAAACAATGATCAAGGCTCATCTTCTGTATAGAGAAGCCATGCATTTTCATTCAAGGAATAGTGCAATTAATGGAAAAGTGTTTTGCATTGTCTTTTAAGCAGGCTATCCTTGGTAAGACCAAAGAGTAGCCTTTTGTCATGGCTCGTTGGTCTAGGGCAGGCATCCTCAAAGTCCGGACTCCGGTCCGGATCCGGACCGAACCACAACTGTCTCTGGACTCTGAGCAAATTATACTTTTCATATGTATTATCTGTATTATCTGTATTATCTGTGTTATCTGCGAGACATCGCCACAACGCAACGAGTCAAAATTCTCCGCTATGTCCATGCAAACAGCGCTCTGCATGTCCGACTGTTCCAATGTCTGTGTGTGTCTATCAACGCATTGGTCCAATCACACTCAGCATCCCGTCAGCGTTTTTGTCCCCCACCAACAGTCTGCGAATCAGAGGCAGAGTAGGGCGGGTCTTCGCGGAATGCGGGTGGGAAAAATGCGTGTCTCGTCTCTCCCCAGCTGCCACCCCAGTTGGCAGCTTTGTTTTGAAAGAAAAGTTGTGGCTCATCGGACATTTATGAGAGAAAGTCTCTAATGTCCGAGTGCAAGTGAATGCAGCACAAGACCCACGTCTTGTAACCCCTCCCCCGGCCCTGGCGCGAGCGTGGAAATATGATTGGCGGCGATTTAATTTGAACGGGACGGTGCAAAACGAGAAGCATTCGGACCCAAGTACTGAAGGAATGAGGTATTTGCGGTCTACAATAACAGAGAAGAGACTGTCAAGTTTGGCTGTACTCAGCATTGAATCAAAACGCACTAAAGCTGTTGATCTTAATAAGTTTGTGAGGCGTTTCGCTGAACAAAATGGTAATCGCCGCATTCATCTGTAATAGACATGTCAACTTGATGCTCTGCTCACGGATGAGCATACAAAACTGTTAAGATGATGACCTTACGTGTGTAAATATATTTTTATCTCTGTGGGGGTCTGCCCCCAAAAAACAGTTTTAAGTCCTGAGAAAGTCAAATAAGACGGTGTGTAAAACTACACTGCCCAGCCAAAAAAAAGTAACCACTTTGATTTAACTAGGCCAGTAGGTAAGGACATTCCACTGGATAATAACTGAAGTATAAAAGAATGCATGACTGAAGTGTTTGAAGGCAAACCAAAAGAGGAAACAGGTAAATCAAGCAAATCCCCCTCTCAGATTCCACAGCAACCAGAAGAACATAAATACTGGCTGGTGATTTGATTAATCAGCTTTGTGATGGAATAAAAAATGCATAGTGCATTTCCTTAGCTGTGGATGAGTCTACTGACACCACTGACAATGCTCAGTTGCTGGTGTTTGTGAGTTTTTATGATGAGGCAAAGGGGGAGTTTGTTGAAGATGTGTTGGGCCTGACGAACCTCTGGACACACAAGGGGGCAAGACATTTATAAAGCAATAATGGGAATGCTGAATGAAAGAGGGTGCAGCTGCCTTTATTCATAACTGTGCAGCTCTTACACTGCGACTCTGAGGGATCAAGCACAGACACAATAACAATGAAAACTGCTGCATACAGATTATTTTTGTTTTTGCAACCTCGTGTTAAGAATCTTGTTGCAATTGTTTGAATGACCGTAATAAACGGACCTTTGTCTTATTGAAAAATTTCTTTGGACCTTTAAGATTTGTATTTGAGTACCCCTGGTCTTGGGGTATGATTCTCGCTTAGGGTGCGAGAGGTCCCGGGTTCAAATCCCGGACGAGCCCAAGACATTTACATAGGTGTGGAACAGGTTCAGTTTAAGCGAACAAAAATGTTCGCTGGAATCAATGTGTACTTCACAATTTGACCAATACTGTGCCCTGCTAGAAACCTAGTGTTGAGTTGGGGCAAAAAATTATCGAGGCTCATCTTCTGTGTAGAGAAGCCATGCATTTTCATCCAAGCTTTGTTTATTGAGCCATAGTGCAATTAATGGAAAAGTGTTTTGCATTGTCATTTAAGCAGGCTATCCTTAGTAAGACCAAAAAATAGCCTTTTGTCATGGCTCGTTGGTCTAGGGGTATGATTCTCGCTTTGGGTGGGAGAGGTCCCGGGTTCAAATCCCGGACGAGCCCAAGACGTCTACATAGGTGTGGAACAGGTTTAGTTTAGATTGCAAAAATGGTTTGTTTGAAGCAATGTGTAATTAATAATTTGACCAATACTGTGCCTTGCTAGAAACCTAGTGTTGAGTTGGGGCAAAAAATGATCAAGGCTCATCTTCTGTATAGAGAAGCCATGCATTTGCATTCAAGGAATAGTGCAATTAATGGAAAAGTGTTTTGCATTGTCAAACCTAGTGTTGAGTTGGGGCAAAAAATCTGTTGGGGCAAAAAATGATCAAGGCTCATCTTCTGTGTAGAGAAGCCATGCATTTTCATCCAAGCTTTGTTTATTGAGGCATAGTGCAATTAATGGAAAAGTGTTTTGCATTGTCATTTAAGCAGGCTATCCTTGGTAAGACCAAAAAGTAGCCTTTTGTCATGGCTCGTTGGTCTAGGGGTATGATTCTCGCTTCGGGTGCGAGAGGTCCCGGGTCAAATCCCGGACGAGCCCAAGACATTTACATAGGTGTGGAACAGGTTGAGTTTAAGCGAACAAAAATGTTCGCTGGAATCAATGTGTACTTCACAATTTGACCAATACTGTGCCCTGCTAGCAACCTAGTGTTGAGTTGGGGCAAAAAATTATCGAGGCTCATCTTCTGTGTAGAGAAGCCATGCATTTACATCCAAGCTTTGTTTATTGAGCCATAGTGCAATTAATGGAAAAGTGTTTTGCATTGTCATTTAAGCAGGCAATCCTTGGTAAGACCAAAAAGTAGACCTTTGTCATGGCTCGTTGGTCTAGGGGTATGATTCTCGCTTAGGGTGCGAGAGGTCCGGGGTTCAAATCCCGGACGAGCCCAAGACATTTACATAGGTGTGGAACAGGTTCAGTTTAAGCCAACAAAAATGTTCGCTGGAATCAATGTCTACTTCACAATTTGACCAACACTGCGCCCTGCTAGAAATCTAGTGGTGAGTTGGGGCAAATAATGATCAAAGCTCATCTTCTTTGTAGAGAAGCCATCAATTTTTATCCAAGTTGTGTTCATTGAGGAGAAAGTGCAATTAATGGAAAAGTGTTTTGCATTGTCATTTAAGCAGGCTATCATTGCTAAGACCAAAAAATAGCCTTTTGTCATGGCTCGTTGGTCTAGGGGTATGATTCTCGCTTTGGGTGGGAGAGGTCCCGGGTTCAAATCCCGGACGAGCCCAAGACGTCTACATAGGTGTGTAACAGGTTTAGTTTAGATTGCAAAAATGGTTTGTTTGAAGCAATGTGTACTTAATAATTTGACCAATACTGTGCCTTGCTAGAAACCTAGTGTTGAGTTGGGGCAAAAAATGATCAAGGCTCATCTTCTGTCTAGAGAAGCCATGCATTTTCATCCAAGCTTTGTTTATTGAGGCATAGTGCAATTAATGGACAAGTGTTTTGCATTGTCATTTAATCAGGCTATCGTTGGTAAGACCAAAAAATTGGCTTTTGTCATGGCTCGTTGGTCTAGGTGTATGATTCTCGCTTTGGGTGCGAGAGGTCCTGGGTTCAAATCCCGGACGAGCCCAGGACGTCTACATAGGTGTGCAACAGGTTAAGTTTAGGTAGCAAAAATGGTTCGTTGGATGCAATGTGTACTTAATAATTTGACCAATACTCTGCCCTGCTAGAAACCTAGTGATGAGTTGTGGCAAATAATGATCAAGGCTCATCTTCTTTGTAGAGAAGCCATCAATTTTTATCCAAGCTGTGTTCATTGAGGAGAAAGTGCAATTAAGGGAAAAGTGTTTTGCATTGTCATTTAAGCAGGCTATCGCGCGGAAGACAGAAAAATTGCCTATTGTCATGGCTCGTTGGTCTAGGGGTATGATTCTCGCTTAGGGTGTCAGCGGTCCCGGGTTCAAATCCCGGAAGAGCCCAAGACATTTCCATAGGTGTGGAACAGTTTTAGTTTAGGTATCAAAAATTGTTCGTTGGAAGCAATGTGTATTTAATAATTTGACCAATACTGTGCCCTGCTAAAAACCTAGTGTTGAGTTGGGGCAAAAAATGATCAAGGCTCATCTTCTGTGTAGAGAAGCCATGCATTTTCATTCAAGGAATAGTGCAATTAATGGAAAAGTGTTTTGCATTGTCATTTAAGCAGGCTATCCTTGGTAAGACCAAAAAGTAGCCTTTTGTCATGGCTCGTTGGTCTAGGGGTATGATTCTGGATTAGGGTGCGAGAGCTCCCGGGTTCAAATCCCGGACGAGCCCAAGACATTTACATAGGTGTGGAACATGTTCAGTTTAAGCGAACAAAAATGTTCGCTGGAATCAATGTGTACTTCACAATTCGACCAGTACTGTGCCCTGCTAGAAACCTAGTGTTGAGTTGGGGCAAAAAATAATCGAGGCTCATCTTCTGTGTAGAGAATCCATGCATTTTCATCCAAGCTTTGTTTATTGAGCCATTGTGCAATTAATGGAAAAGTGTTTTGCATTGTCATTTAAGCAGGCTATCCTTGGTAAGACCAAAAAGTGGACTTTTGTCATGGCTCGTTGGTCTAGGGGTATGATTCTCGCTTAGGGTGCGAGAGGACCCGGGTTAAAATCCAGGACGAGCCCAAGACATCTACATAGGTGTGGAATAGGTTTAGTTTAGGTATCAAAAATTGTTCTTTGGAAGCAATGTGTACTTGATAATTTGACCAATACTGTGCACTGCTAGAAACCTAGTGTTGAGTTGGGGCAAAAAATGATCAAGGCTCATCTTCTGTGTAGAGAAGCCATGCATTTTCATCCAAGCTTTGTTTATTGAGGCATAGTGCAATTAATGGAAAAGTGTTTTGCGTGGTCTAATAAGCAGGCTATCCTTGCTAAGACCAAAAAGTATCCTTTTGTCATGGCTCGTTGGTCTAGGTGTATGATTCTCGCTTTGGGTGCGAGAGGTCCTGGGTTCAAATCCCGGACGAGCCCAGGACGTCTACATAGGTGTGCAACAGGTTAAGTTTAGGTATCAAAAATTGTTCTTTGGAAGCAACGTGTACTTGATAATTTGACCAATACTGTGCACTGCTAGAAACCTAGTGTTGAGTTGGGGCAAAAATGATCAAGGCTCATCTTCTGTGTAGAGAAGCCTTGCATTTTCATCCAAGCTTTGTTTATTGAGGCATAGTGCAATTAATGGAAAAGTGTTTTGCATTGTCATTTAAGCAGGCTATCCTTGGTAAGACCAAAAAGTAGACTTTTGTCATGGCTCGTTGGTCTAGGGGTATGATTCTCGCTTAGGGTGCGAGAGGACCCGGGTTAAAATCCAGGACGAGCCCAAGACATCTACATAGGTGTGGAACAGGTTTAGTTTAGGTATCAAAAATTGTTCTTGGAAGCAATGTGTACTTGATAATTTGACCAATACTGTGCACTGCTAGAAACCTAGTGTTGAGTTGGGGCAAAAAATGATCAAGGCTCATCTTCTGTGTAGAGAAGCCTTGCATTTTCATCCAAGCTTTGTTTATTGAGGCATAGTGCAATTAATGGAAAAGTGTTTTGCATTGTCATTTAAGCAGGCTATCCTAGGTAAGACCAAAAAGTAGCTTTTTGTCATGGCTCGTTGGTCTAGGGGTATGATTCTCGCTTCGGGTGCGAGAGGTCCCGGGTTCAAATCCCGGACGAGCCCAAGACATCTACATAGGTGTGGAACACGTTTAGTTTAGGTATCAAAAATGTTCGTTGGAAGCTATGTGTACTTAATAATTTGACCAATACTGTGCCCTGCTAGAAATCTAGTGATGAGTTGGGGCAAATAATTATCAAAGCTCATCTTCTTTGTAGAGAAGCCATCAATTTTTATCCAAGTTGTGTTCATTGAGGAGAAAGTGCAATTAATGGAAAAGTGTTTTGCATTGTCATTTAAGCAGGCTATCGTGCGGAAGACAGAAAAATTGCCTATTGTCATGACTCTTTGGTCTAGGGGTAAGATTCTCGCTTAGGGTGCGAGAGGACCCGGTTCACGTGCTTCTCAAAGTGTGGTCCGCGGACAACTGGTGGTCCGTGAGCGCCCCCTAGTGGGCCGTGAGTATATTGGTAAAATTTCACATTTGAAATAAATAAATTAAAGTTTTCTGCCCTCTCACGGGAATATCTCCACAATGGAGCGAGCTTTAGTTTAACTTTTGATTGCATGATATAGCCCAGCGCATCACCTTCATCAAACATGTTGCCACTTGTTTGTACCATTTTCAGGCGATTTGTAATCTGTTCTAGAAAAACGATGTGTTTTTGGACATTTGTCGAATTAGGTGGTCCGCGAGTGTTTTTTTATTGGTTAAGTGGTCGTTGGTATGAAAAAGTGGAGAAACAATGGTCTAGGGGTATGATTCTCGCTTAGGGTGCGAGAGGACCCGGGTTAAAATCCAGGACGAGCCCAAGACATCTACATAGTTGTGGAACAGGTTTAGTTTAGGTATCAAAAATTGTTCTTTGGAAGCAATGTGTACTTGATAATTTGACCAATACTGTGCACTGCTAGAAACCTAGTGTTGAGTTGGGGCAAAAAATGATCGAGGCTCATCTTCTGTGTAGAGAATCCATGCATTTTCATCCAAGCTTTGTTTATTGAGCCATTGTGCAATTAATGGAAAAGTGTTTTGCATTGTCATTTAAGCAGGCTATCCTTGGTAAGACCAAAAAGTAGACTTTTGTCATGGCTCGTTGGTCTAGGGGTATGATTCTCGCTTAGGGTGCGAGAGGACCCGGGTTAAAATCCAGGACGAGCCCAAGACATCTACATAGGTGTGGAACAGGTTTAGTTTAGGTATCAAAAATTGTTCTTTGGAAGCAATGTGTACTTGATAATTTGACCAATACTGTGCACTGCTAGAAACCTAGTGTTGAGTTGGGGCAAAAAATTGATCAAGGCTCATCTTCTGTGTAGTGAAGCCAAGCATTTTCATCCAAGCTTTGTTTATTGAGGCATAGTGCAATTAATAGAAAATTGTTTTGCCATGTCATTTAAGCAGGCTATCGTTGGAAAGACCAAACAATTGGATTTTGTCATCGCTCGTTGGTCTAGGGGTATGATTCTCGCTTCGGATGCGAGAGGTCCTGAGTTGAAATCCCGGACGAGCCCAAGACGTCTACATAGGTGTGGAACAGGTTAAGTTTACGTAGCAAAAAAAGTTTGTGGAAGCAATGTGTACTTCACAATTTGACCAATACTGTGCCCTGCTAACAATCTAGTGATGAGTTGGGGCAAATAATGATCAAGGCTCATCTTCTGTGTAGAGAAGCCATCCATTTCTATCCAAGCTGTGTTTATTGAGGACAAAGTGCAATTCATGGAAAAGTGTTTTGCATTGTCATTTAAGCAGGCTATCGTTGGTAAGACCAAAAAATTGTCTTTTTTCATGGCTCGTTGGTCTAGGGGTATGATTCTGGCTTTGGGTGCGAGAGGTCCCGGGTTCAAATCCTGGATGAGCCCAGTACGTCTACATAGGTGTGCAACAGGTTTCATTTAGGTAGCAAATCAAGTTTGTTGGAAGCAATGTGTACTTCACAATTTGACCAATACTGTGCCCTGCTAGAAACCTAGTGTTGAGTTGGGGCAAAAAATGATCAAGGCTCATCTTCTGTGTAGAGGAGCCATGCATTTTCATCCAAGTTGTGTTCATTGAGGCATAGTTCAATTAATGGAAAAGTGTTTTGCAGTGTCATTTATGCAAGCTATCCTTCGTAAGACCAAAAAATTGTCTTTTCTCATGGCTCGTTGGTCTAGGGCAGGGGTGCCCATTACGTCGATTGCGATCGACCGGTGGAGTGTGGGCACCCCTGGTCTAGGGGTATGATTCTTGCTTTGGGTGCGAGAGGTCCCGGGTTCAAATCCTGGACGAGCCCAAGATGTCTACATAGGTGTGGAACAGGTTTAGTTTCGGTAGCAAAACAAGTTTGTTGGAAGCAATGTGTACTTCACAATTTGACCAATACTGTGCCCTGATAGAAACCTAGTGTTGAGTTGGGGCAAAAAATGATCAAGGCTCATCTTCTGTGTAGAGGAGCCATGCATTTTCATCCAAGATTTGTTTATTGAGGCATAGTGCAATTAATAGAAAAGTGTTTTGCGATGTCATTTAAGCAGGCTATCCTTGGTAAGACCAACAAATTGGCTTTTGTCATGTCTTGTTGGTCTAGGGGTATGATTCTGGCTTTGGGTGCGAGAGGTCCCGGGTTCAAATCCTGGACGAGCCCAGGA
This sequence comes from Dissostichus eleginoides, assembly GCA_031216635.1. NCBI lineage: Eukaryota > Metazoa > Chordata > Actinopteri > Perciformes > Nototheniidae > Dissostichus > Dissostichus eleginoides. The sequence continues at coordinate 7,720,398 of CM062267.1, read as the reverse complement.
CGTCTACATAGGTGTGCAACAGGTTACATTTAGGTAGCAAAACAAGTTTGTTGGAAGCAATGTGTACTTCACAATTTGACCAATACTGTGCCCTGCTAGAAACCTAGTGTTGAGTTGGGGCAAAAAATGATCAAGGGTCATCTTTTTTGTAGAGAAGCAATGCATTTTCATCCAAGCTGTGTTCATTGAGGCATAGTGCAATTAATGGAAAAGTGTTTTGCATTGTCATTTAAGCAGGCTATCCTTGGTAAGACCAACAAATTGTCGTTTGTCATGGCTTGTTGGTCTAGGGGTATGATTCTCGCTTCGGGTGCGAGAGGTCCCGGGTTCAAATCCCGGACGAGCCCCGGAGGTCTAAATAGGTGTGCAATAGGTTTAGGTAGGAAAACAAGTTTGTTGGAAGGAATGTGTACTCCACAATTTGACCAATACTGTACCCTGCTAGAAACCTAGTGTTGAGTTGGGGCAAAAAATGATCGAGGCTCATCTTCTGTGTAGAGAAGCCATGCATTTTCATCCAAGCTGTGTTCATTGAGGCATAGTGCAATTAATAGAAAAGTATTTTGAATTGTCATTTAAGCAGGCTATCGTTGGTAAGACCAAAAAATGGCCTTTTGTCATGGCTCGTTGGTCTAGGGCAGGGGTGCCCAACCAGTCGATCGCGATCGACCGGTCGATCGCAGGGAGATTCCCAGTCAATCGCGAGATGTGTCTAAAAATAGAACAACAATATTCTGTTTTATCGTTAATGTCCTATAACATAATCTTCCTGTGCCAGAATAATGCACTTGAACGCATCAAAGCTTTGTGATTGGCGTGACCCCATGTGTCGGGGCGTGGCTGGTGGGCAGTGGGCACTAGTTCGCTGACGTTGTCCGTGTCAACAGGAGTGACAGCCGCACATACACAAGACCGCAATTATGGCAGAAGCAAAAAATACCAAAATATATAATTTTCACTCCGAGTGGGAGGATGATTATTTTTTTGTTTATTCTAATTCAAAGTCCATCTGTCCCATACATCTGCAATGCGAGCGTGGCTTTATCGAAGAAGGGTAATTTAGGAGCGGCATTTCAAAACAGTGCACAAACGCTCCGAGATGGAATTCTCTCCTAATTCTGCCCTACGCTCCCAAAAGGTGAGGGACCTGAAAGAACAGCTAAATGCACAGCAGTCCATTTTCACCAGGCCCAACAACAAGAGCAAGGCTGTTACCATAGCATCTTATCGTGTAAGTCACGTTCTTGCGAAACACATGAAGTCTTTCAAAGACGGCGAAGTTGTGAAAGAAGCATTCCTGGAGGCTGCCGACGCGCTTTTTGGGGACAGTAAAAATAACAGTAGCATTTCAACAGGTTTTTGATATAATAAAAACTCTAGTTAGATACCGTTATTAATCAGCTGTAAGTTTTAGTTTGTTTGAACTTATGCATTATAATTATTGTACAAAATGGTATAAGAATGCAAACATTAAGATCTGTTCTGTTTAAATTGATTATAGTCTATTATCAATTCAGGTTAAGAAACTAGTGTTGCTTGCATCCTATTTTAAAGGCATTTATTTTTATACTCTACTAAAATGCAAAAAAAAAAGGGTTTGATTCTATTAATTGAAATTGAAATGCAAAGTGTTGGCAGTCACCTATTCAGAATATATTAATTTAGGTAATTTCTCTTTTTTTCCTTTTTCAAAAATAGCACTACAATACAATTGAAGTATGCAGAGAACTATAGCCATCCGCTGCCTTGTCGTGTACCTTGGGGAAAAGGAAGAGGACCTTTTCAAGGAGTTTAGCGAAGTAATTCAAAATCTTGAAATAAAATAAAATCCATGGGCACACAGGACAAAAGCACTGCTCTCTGTAAGTTACATTTTGAAGCATATTGCACTTTTGGCCACACCCCAATCAATAATATCTTAGCAACGTTCAGCATGGATAGGTGTTGACAGCAATGGCATGGGAAAAGGATTGTGTAAAATTTGAAAAGTGGCTTCTGCTCTTCACTTAACCAGTTCAAATATTGTATGGAACCTGTTAAAAAGATGAGAAGGTACACTAAAACTTGCACGGTTGTGTTTGACAAAATCTGTCCAAATGCATTTAAACAGTAGGCAAAGTACTCAAAACCACCTCTGTGTGTCTTCAGGACCACATTGCCATGATGACACACACATGCAGACTCAATAGGTGAAAACAATACCAGCGTTGCTTTAGCAGCTGGTAATAATGGCTCTGAATTCGCTAAGAGTGACAGTTTAAAAAGTATGCAATTACCTAATTCATCATCTCTTATGCGCTAACCTATTATTTAATGTGCTTCAAAAGGACATGAATATCGCCATCATCAATGACCGGTCCACCCCAGGATCTGACCATACGATGGCAACCATCTGTCACGATCTGTCTGTGTTGTGTTTTGTCATGTCTAGATCTGTCACTGGTTTCCTGTTTTATTTTGAAAAGTGTTCACCCCCCATCTTGCCTGTTCTATATCGTATAAGGCTTCGCCCTCTAAGGCTATCGCTATTGGGTAATCCCCCTGCGCATGCAGCACTGACAGACTTAATCCACGCCCACCTATGATGTGGGCCCCACCTACGGACTCACTTCCGTATAAATAGGAATAGGCCCTACAATCTGCTCCCACTTTTCTTCAGCACTCCGTTGCAGAAGCACTGTCAGGCACAAGTTCTTTCAGAGCTGTTTACTAAAGAGCAAACATTCCTCCTAAAAGCTTTGTGTTTAGTAATAAAATGGAGACTGGGCAGGTAAATCAAGGCTGCGTTAGGGATGCCTTTCATGCGGGTCGGGCTACATTATGAGCTTTGACAAGCACTCACAGTGTGAGTCCTGCCTGGGAGTAGAGCATGCGAATGCGGCTCTCTCTCCCGGGGTGTCATGCTCACATTGTGCCCGTCTCCCTCTGGCCCTCAGACAGCAGAGAGCGGACGCTCTCGCTGCTGCTGCGGCCGAGGATGATTGGCCCGTCCAGGGGTCTTACTCCGTGGACGAAGCCCTTGATTTCCTGGATCCAGATGGCGGGCATGAGTCGGATGACTTCGCTCCCTCCATTCATGGATCACCAGGTGGTTCCCCCATCATCTCTCCCCTCCGGACGGAGGAGACAGATATGGGTCACGGCGGGTCCGGCGTACGAACCAGTGGTCCCTCTCTCCGCCGCCACGGCTCTGCCGTCGATTGGCGGAATTCTCCTGGAACTCCCGGAGATTATCTCTAAGGCGGCCGCCTGGAAAAATCTCCCCGTTCCTCCAGCTCAGGAGAGCTCGCCTCCGGATGGCATGTCCGGGGTGTTCTCCCGGGTACACAGGGTCAGGAGTGACCCGATCTGGCCACGCTTCCCGGCCATTAGGAAGTACCAAGAGGGGGCGGCGGCGGACCCTGGGGCAATAAGTCTCCGGTGGGAACATACGTTCCCCTCACGAGGGTGGAGGGGTTCACGGATGTGGGCTTCCCGACCGTGCCTCCTCTAGAGCCGAACCTCACGGCGTTCTTTGGGGCTAAGCAGGCCACCACGGTTGCCGGACGGCGACCCATGTTGGCTGCCCCCAAAGATCAGTTTGTCGCCCGACAGACCGACCGCATACACCAGTGTGCGTTCCAGGCGTCAGCAGCGGCAAACAACATAGCGTTGCTGTCCAATGCCATGGTGGAAATTTCCGAGCAGTCTAAAACCATGTCCTCAGGGGAGGCTGAGGAGATTGGTAAGGCGGCCAGCACTGCACTTACCCTGTGCGCGTCAGTCGCAGTCTCGCAGGCGCGGATTGCGGCGTGGGCGACGCAGGTCCACCGGTACCTCTGGCTACAGCAGGGGTCTATACCGGAAGGTGCAAGGAAAGATTTAATAGAGGCTCCAATCAGTCCGGACGGTACTGTTCGGTCCCCAGTTCCACACCATGGTGGAGGCTATGAAGTCTGCGTCAGAACAGGCAGACGACATAAGACGTCACGTCGGCTGGCTTCAGGACAAACGTCCCCAGCAACAGCAGCGACAGCAACGACAGCAACGACAGCACCCGCAGCCCCCGCAGCAGTCTCAGCGGGGGCAACGCGGGCAGCGGCGAGATCAGCAACGGCGTCAGAATCGCCCTTCGGCAGCTGCAGGGGCACCGTCCCAAGTCTCCGCTCCTCCGCCGCAGAGACAGGATCTGCAGGCGACGAGTCGGAGGGGAACGAAGAACCCCCGCTCCTGGTCTGCTCCTCCGAGAGAGCCTCCGAGGAAGCAGAACCGAAGATGACTTTTTGGGGGGGTTATGTGGGAAGAAAGAATAAAAAATGATTCAAATTCCAACAGTGTGTCTGTAGCAACTGTTTCTCACATGTCCCCCACACTAGTCAGGCCGGCTGCCGTTAATCTATCGGTTAATAGGCAGCAGGACTTGTTGCATAACCCAGCTGTGTTTAACTTGTCAGTTAACAGACAGAGGGGCTCGCCGTTTGAGCCGGCTGTTTCTAATCTGTCGGTTAGCAGGCAGCAAGGCTCGCTGTATAAGCCGGCTGTACTTAACCAGTCGGTTAATAGACAGCAGGGCTTGACGTTAAAATCGGCTGCTTCTATCCGTTCGGGTAGCAGGCAGCACGGTTTTTTCTCTGTCCCAGTTGTGCCTACACACGGTCGTAATAAACCTAGCGCGGTTATTACGCACGGAGTGAATAGCACTGCACACACCTCCGCGAGTTTGAGCGTGAACACGCCTCAGGGTCCTGTTTATGAGCCTTCTCCTAAACAGAGACAGGATGAGAGCTGGTGTGAGATGCAGCGTGTGGAGACCCCTTCACAGCCCTTTCGGGCGGGGCCCCCCTTGGGTTGCTTCACAGGCAACAGCGGCAAGGGCTCTGGCATGGCTCGTCACCATGACTACCACAGCACACCAAGAACAGGTACGCCCGCTCTCAGAGCGGTGCTCAGAGTGGCGGCGACTATGTTTGATGGACGGATGGATGAGCAGGCTGATCAGCAGAGGGTACTCTCTGCAGTTTGCCTTACCCCCCCCGCAGTTCGAGGGGATTCAGGAAACACTCCTGTCATCCCAAGAACAGTGTCTTGCGCTCCAGTCAGAGCTGCAGGAACTCCTGTTAAAGAGAGCAATTTCCAGGGTTCCTCAAGGGGAAGAAAATCGGGGGTTTTACTCCCGTTATTTTCTTATACCGAAAAAGACCGGGGGGATGAGACCCATCCTCGATCTGTCAGCATTCAACAGGGTTATAACGAAAAGACCTTTTCATATGCTGACAATCAAACAGGTACTGGAGTGTGTTCACCAGGGAGATTGGTTCACCTCTATAGACCTGAAGGATGCTTACTTCCACATAACCATCATCCCGAAACACAGGAAATTCCTGCGTTTCTCATTCCAGGGAATATCGTACCAGTTCAATCGACTGCCGTTCGGTTATTCCCTGGCTCCACGCACTTTTTCAAAGTGTGTGGAGACGGCTCTGGAGCCGCTACACAGAGGAGGGATGAGAGTGTTATTTTATCTGGACGACCTGCTGTTGCTGGCTCGCTCCAGGGAGGAAGCTGCTTTACAGACGGTACAACTCGTATTTCATCTGTCAAGCCTGGGTTTCATCATCAATTGGAAGAAGAGCTGTCCTCTTCCCTCCCAGGTTATCATTTATCTGGGAGTGGAATTCAACTCAGCCCGCATGAGAGCACGACTCTCACAGCGGAGAGTGGAGAATCTGACAGCTCTCCTCCGGCGCGTCACACCCCGCAGGGTGGTGACAGCCCTCTCCGTAATGCAGCTGTTAGGCATGATGTCAACTGGTCACGGGGTGATCCCCCTGGGTCTCCTTCACATGAGGAGACTCCAGAGGTGGTTTATTCGCCTGCGCATCGACCCCGTGCGTCAGGAGACGCATGGTGTACATTCCTCCTTCGGTGGGTTTAGATTTGACCTACTGGAAAAATCTCCACGTCCTGTCAGTGGGGGTTCCCCTGGGCAGAGTGACGTCACACACCTCAGTGTTCACAGACGCATCTCTCTCAGGGTGGGGAGGAACGTGCATGTCGCAGGCAGTGGGGGGACAGTGGCCGCCTCACATGTCTCTCCATATAAACGTGCTGGAATTACTCTCCGTATGGAGAGTAATTCGCCCGCCTCCTGCCTGCCGCCCGCCTCCTCCCCATCCACCTCCTCCCCATCCACCTCCTCCCTTTCCACCTCCTTTCATCATATCCAGTGCCAGGAGAACTAATCCAAAGACCTCATCACATCCCCTCTTCATCCCATCTCCTCATCAAATCCAGATCTTCAGCATCATCACCAGTGTCTAGACCCTGGGGGGGTTCCCTATATGCTCACAGCTGCATTTCCTCCTTTAGATTCAGGATCGGGGTCTAATCGCCAAAGACTTAACATTTATCATTGTGGTTTTTCCCCGGAGACGTCGCGAAGAGACGGAGCGGCTCCACCTGCTGCTGCCTGCTTTCCACCTGTCTGGTGTCTGGTGTCTGTGATCTGCGATCTGCGGAGGCCTGCTCCCACCTGTAGAGTACGGCTGTGCTGAGGAGGATTTTACCCCAGAGACGTCGCGGAGAAACGGAGTGGCTCCACGCTTCGGGCTGGGGCCTGCTTCCACCGGGCGTGTGCTGCTGTGCGGAGGAGGATTTACCACGGCTGGGGCCTGCTTTCCACCTGTCCTGGTTCTGCTGTTGCGGAGGCCTGCTCCCACCTGTCATGTGCTGCGGTGTCGTGTGCTGCTTTGCTGAGGAGACCTTTTACCCCGGGGATACCACGGAGAGACCGGAGCGCTTCCACGCTGCTGCTTTCGCCTGTCCTTTGCTGCTGTGCTGAGGAGGATTTTGCCCCAGGAACATCGTGGATACTGTGTGCTGGTCTGGGAAAATGGCCCATATCGTGATTCTGCTGTGCCTGTTAACTGTTTTGGACTATGAAAAGATCTCTAGTCATTCTGAGAAGTCTACTGGATTCAGGTCTGTTCTGCCACCCGCAGTGGGCATCCCCTGCAAAGGTTCGGATGTGTTACACAAACAATTACCGGTTGCCTTGTCACAGACAATCTGCTCAACAAAATATGTTTGTCTTTTTCACTTGCCTGCTATGATGGTTCTTCAGGACTGCTTCTTGAGCTCTAATCACACTTTCACAGACTTTGCTGGTGATTTTAAAGTAGATGACAATGTATGTGTGTCGATTAAGAGGAAAAGATGCCTGGTTTTCTTGTTATTATTGCTATCAGGAAATGTACAACCTAACCCTGGACCGCACAGTAGTAGTAGTCAGATCGCTACTCCTGCTGATTTAATTCTAGGTCTGGGCTGGGTTCATTCACTTAAATGTGCGCAGTCTTTTACTAAACTAGATTTTGTCCGCATTTGGGCGAGCTCGACTGATGCTGATGTCATTGTCTTATCAGAAACGTGGCTAAATAAATCCATATTGGCCTCTGACATATCCTTAAATGGTTACAGTGTATATGGTACCGACAGACCTAATAAAGGTGGTGGCATTGCCGTTTATCTGAAAAATAAGTTTTGTGTAACCAAGATGGTTTCCAAATCTATCAGTAAACAACTAGAATTTTTAGCCTTAAATATTGAAGTAGCAAAGGGTCAACAGGTCATGGCGGTGGGCTGTTACAGACCCCCCTCAGCTGTCAAGGACTCCTTGTCTTCGTTGGCAAATCTTTTAGCTCAACTTGACTACAAGGAAATAGTGCTACTTGGTGATTTTAATTGGGACTGGTTAACTACAGTATCAGAGGATTTTAAAAACCTTTGTATCTCATTGAATGTTACTCAGATTGTTGACAGTCCTACTCGCCCTAACATTAAGTTCCCAAATAAATCCTCCTTAATTGATCTCATCTTAACTAATGTTCCCCATAAATACTCATCTGTGGGAGTATTTGCTAATGATTTTAGTGATCACTGTGTTGTAGCCACAATTAGGGACACACAAGTCCAAAAGGGTAAACCTCGCATTATCAGCAAGAGAGACACAAAACATTTTGTGGAGCAGGGTTTTGTTAATGATCTGTTTGGTTTTGATTGGGAAAGAATCGATCTGTGTGATGATGTTGAAACTGCATAGTCTTATTTTTATCTTGGTTTTATGGAAATTATAGATAGACACGCACCCCTGCGTAAATTTAGAGTGAAGGGACAAGACAATCCTTGGTTTTCTGCTGAATTATCAGCAGAGTCAGCATTAGTTTTGTCTCCTTCATGAGAGAAACAAGGCCTGGGCAAAGGCTAGGAAATCAGGCTCAGAGGTAGAATGGCTACGCTTTAGGCAGCTAAGAAATAGCTTCACATCACAAATAAAAAGTGCTAAGTCTAAGTATTATCTGTCAGTTACCACAAAGAACCTGAATAATCCTGGAACATTTTGGAAAGCCATAAAATCGATATCCACCGGTGAAATCCGTAATGAGCTACCTCCGTGCCTTACCACAGCATCTGGCACTATATCGGACAGGGCCACCATGTTAAATTGTTTTAATGAGCATTTTGTGTCCTGTGGCTCTCTGTTTGATTCTGTCACTAACTCTGCTTCTGTGAACACCACAGTCCGTGACTCTGAACAATGTGGTCTGGAAAACCCTTTCAGTTTTACTCCTTTTACTATTGATGTTGTTCGTGAAGCCTTAACCAAGTTAGATCCTAAGAAACCGGCTGGCCCGGACAACGTAGAACCTTTCTTTTTAAAGATAGCTGCAGATTTTTTTTGCTCCACCTCTCACTACTCTTTTTAACCTCTCCCTCAGCACAAATACAATTCCAAAAGTATGGAAGTCAGCTTATGTCCTGCCTTTACTAAAAGGAGGGGAGGCACTTATTAAATAATTATAGACCTATCTCTAAATTGTCAGTTCTGGCAAGGTTCTTGAAAGCCTAGTGAGTGAACAGGTAAAGGAGTTTTTATGTACAAATGACATCCTGTCTAAACATCAGTCAGGCTTCAGAAAGCAACATAGCACCATCACTGCGACAATGAAAGTGTTGAATGATATGGTGAGTATTTTAAATAATAAGCAGAGTTGTGAAGCTCTATTTGTTGACCTGTCCAAAGCGTTTGATACCGTCGATCATCGCATCTTGAAGCAGAGGCTAGTCAGTATTGGCATATCCAGCCATGCAGTGGGGTGGTTTGTGAACTACCTCTCTGAAAGGTCCCAATGTGTTCAGTTTGATGGGCTCACTTCTGAGTGGTTAAACATTACTAGTGTTGTACCACAAGGTTCTGTTTTAGATCCACTTTTATTCTCCATCTACATCAATAGTTTAGGTGAAAATGTCGATGGAGCAACCTTACATTTTTATGCCGACGATACCGTCATGTACTGTGTAGGTCCCTCCATTAAGGAGGCTGTTGTTGAATTGCAAGCTGTTTTTAACATTATTCAGACTCAGCTCTCTGAACTAAAGCTTCTTTTAAATGTTGATAAAACCAAGGTAATGCTCTTTTCAAAAGCTAAAAAGACACCAGAGCCTGTTTTAGATATTGTAACTACGCAAGGAATAAAACTTGAAGTGGTTACCTGTTACAAATACCTTGGTATCTGGCTTGATGATTGTCTCTCTTTTAAACTTCATGTCAATAACCTGCTTAAAAAACTGAGGGTTAGGCTAGGTTTCTTTTACAGGAACAAGTCCTGTTTCTCGCTTGAGGCCAGGAAAAGGCTAGTCACTGTGACCTTTTACCTGTGCTGGACTATGGTGATTGATTTATATGAATGCACCTGCCAATTACCTGATCAAGTTAGATGCTGCGTATCACAGTGCACTGAGATTTGTGACAAACTGTAAAGTATTAACCCATCACTGTACCCTGTATGCAAGGGCTGGTTTGCCTTCGCTAACTGTACGGAGGCTCAGTCACTGGTACATTTTTATATACAAAGCCATGTTAGGGAAACTTCCATCCTACATCTGCTCCCTGATCTCACGGCGAATTGTAAGTGGCTACTGCCTGAGATCGCATGCTGTGGTTTTATTAAATGTGCCAATGCTAGGACTGTCTTAGGGAAGATAGCTTTTAGATGCGCAGCTCCTCTGTCTTGGAATAGTCTGCAATTGAAATGGAAACTGAGCAATTGGTGCCACTAACTGTTTTTAGAGCTCGGTTGGATGCTACTCAATCGGATGCTGTTGGTACCTGTTCATGTGGATAGTTATGTAAATTGTAATCCCTGTAATGATGCTGTATGATGTCCTTTTTGTGTTCTGTTGTTTTATGTTTTTATGTTTCATGTGGAACCTACTGAGCAGGTCTCCCTTGAAAAAGAGATCAATGATCTCAATGTTATACACCTGGATAAATAAAGGTTTGAAATGAAATGAAATCATATGACATGTGTCAATAAATGTTCAAACAAAATGAAGTCTCTCCTGATTGAAATATCATTTGTTGCAACACAACTGCAACACAACTGCAGTTCAAAATAAAAAAGTGAATGGCCTAACATTTTTGTTGTGGAATCAATTAATTTCTTTCTTTAAAGGCAAAAACATGAAAAACCTAAAAATAAAAACTATTGAATACAATATATTTGGAGCAACTTAATTTATAAATGGTTGTCAACTTAAAAACTTGTGTTCAAAATGATGGTAATTAAGTATATTCAACTTAAAATTCCTTTTAAATAATGTGGTAAAACTAGTTGGAACAACTACATTTTTGGAGTAATCAACTTAAAAACTTGTATCCTGAATGAGGGTAATAAGTACATACAACTTGAAATTCCTTTTAAATAATGTGGTAAAACTAGTTGGAACAACTTGATCTTTGGAGTAATCAACTTAAAAACTTGTGTTTATGCAACCAATTATTAAGTAAGTGGTAAAACACCTCTGATTGTAGAGGAAAAGCCTTCTCCCTTACTCAAATAAGTTTGTTGGTTTAACACAATTTCATTAGAAGTTGTCATAACTCAATAAACATTGATGCAAACTGTTGCGTTGATTTTCTTTGTTGAGCCAAAGCATTTGTTTTTAGAGTGTATGGAACCAGTCTTGAGCCACTGTTTAGAAATTACTTTATCGTTCATTAGATGGGAGGCTCACATTGTTACGATTTTAGTTATAGTAATACTTCTTGGTGTGGACAGTCATTATGAGTCGACAGTCATACTAGCAGCTGAGTGAGGCTGTATTTGGGCTAACAGGCTGATAATAAGGATTATTATTACTGATATTACAATTCCTCCTCTTGGGACTATGAGAGTCTGCACCAAGTTTCACATCCAAAAGTTTGTCAAGATATTTTACTAAAGAACTAAATAATTAATCTCATGGTGGCGCAAGAGGAAAAGTCAAACGATCATTTAACTTCTTGAATGCATCCTCTTGGGACCCTGGATATCTGTTGAGAATGTCGAGGCAATTTAAATACTGTTCAAGATATCAGTCTGAACCACCAATTTAAACCCAATGGTGGTACTACAGTAAAGGTTAGAGGTTCACCAAAGTCAGTAGGATTCATCCTCTGGGGATCATGAATGTCTGTACCAAATTTCAATCCAGTCCACTCAATAGTTGGTGAGATATTTCAGTCTTGACCAAAGTAATGGAACAAACCGACCTTTCCATCACTAGAGCCACATAACTGGCATAACCAAATATTAAAGATAATGAAATGGAAGTAAAAATTAATAGTCACTCTAGTGTCCCTCTACTGTACATGCTTTTGCTTCAGTCTGAACCTCAAATTAAAACCCAATGGTGGCACTACAGTAAAAATCAGGGGTTCCCCAAAGTTAGTCATTACTGGCATTGCTTAATATTAAAGATTGAACTTTAGAAATTATAGGGAAAAATAATAGTTGCTTTATTGTTCTTTATGTTTTTTAAGTAAAGCTTTAGTTAGATAAATAATGGCATGTGAATGAGCAGACTGCTGTCCTGCATGTTTGGTGCTAACAGTTATCAGATATAACATTCAAATGATGTGTTTGCATATAGTAAGGAAGGCCGGAGCAGCGCAACAATAGAACAACCCCGAGGCTAAACCTGACAATACATCTGTTCTCTTTGGATGAGATAAAACACTGTCAAAATACCACATTAAATAAGTAAAAGCCCTGCATTGAAAGGATTAAATAAATAACATTTTGTTATTAGAATCATGAAAATGTACTCAAAGTATACACATTAAAAGGGTACTCAATGCACAAAAGTGGCTTCTTGAATCTTTTTGTTTCTATATAATTTGAATCACCCTGTTAGACATCCATTATATATTCCAATGTCGTCCAATCCCTGATCCCTTGGGTTCTTTTTCATCTGAGACAAAAAACTCATCGTCATTATATTATTATCGCTCAAACAGAGAGATGGATATAAATAGATATATGTACATGTTTTCTCCCCTAGGATGACGCTGACCTGTTGTAGTTTTTGACCTTCCCCATGTTTCTTCCATAGTTTATTATGGCATTTACTATATTTAAAAGATTACAAAACCGTTGTAAGAATTATTGCACTAACGTCCAGCTTCATACTTTGGGTATTCCAGTAAAACATTTGTACATGCTTTAATGTTACACAAACTTTACTTTTCTTTGTGTCTGAATACCTGTTTCAAACGCTTTGTTTTAGCTGCTCAAAAGGATTTTACTTTCAAGGCAAAGGCTTGAGTCCATGTTCACCCTCTGATGGTGTTTACTGCAAACCAAAATGAACTGAGACACATTCAGAATGTTTAGAGCTGCTTTACAATTAAAAAAGCTTTATATTTCAAAACATCACTTTTCAAAAATCACTTTAGAGTCTAAAAGGCATTACCTATATTTTCAAAAAAAAAGCGTCTTGTCATCCAGGATCTTGCATATATTCCGGCGAAACATCTCTCGCCAAAAATCTTATACATTTCACCCAACAGGAGGATATACAGTGGAGGAAATAAGTATTTGATCCCTGACAGACTTTGTAATTTTACCCACTTCAAAATAAATTAAGAGTCTATGTTTTTAATGGTATGTTTATTTTAACAGTGAGAGTAAGAATTTCAAAATGAAAATCCAGAAATTATGTAGAAGAGAAAAATGTATTTGCATTTAACTGTGGGAAATAAGTATTTGATCCCCTTTCAACACATGTCTTAGTACTTGGTGGAGAAACCCTTGTTGGACAGACAGAGGTCAGACGCTTCTTATAGTTGGTCTCCAGGTTTGTGAACATCTCAGGAAGGATTTTGGTCCACTTCTCTCTGAAGATCCTCTCCAAATTTTCAGTGTCCTGGCTGAGGGAAGGATGCTATCGGCCAAGATTTCACGGTACATGGCCCCGTACATCCTCTCCTCGATGCAGTAAGTCGTCCTGTCCCCTTAGCAGAGAAACACCCCCAGAGCATAATGTTTCCACCTCCATGCTTGAGGGTGGGGATGGTGTTCTGGGGTTATAGTCAGCATTTCTCTTCCTCCAAACACGGCGTGTCGAGTTGATGCCAAAGATCTTGATTTAGGTCTCATCTGACCACATCATCTTCTCCCAAGCCTTCTCTGAATCATTAAGATGTTCATTGTCAAACTTCAGACGTGCTTTGAAATCATTAACAAGTTCCTCCCGTGTAGTTCTTGGCTGATACCTCACCTTTCTCATGATCATTAATACCCCAAGGGGCGAGATATTGTGTGGAGCCCCAGACTCAACACAAGATGCAAGTTTGATACCCATTTTTTTTATAATTTAATCTTAATCAAAAGTCAGCAAAAGCTAACCATGTTATTATCTCCCACCAGCCAAGCAAATACATTCAATAGTAAAAACCCTAAACATATTAATTTCATAACCATATATAACAAGGAAAGGCTTTAAATTCTCTATCTTCTATCAAAATGATCGTAACTAATAGATTATTCAACTCATTGTTGCAGCTGAATTCTGTCGCAAGAGGTCATTTAGGAAATAAATACACTTTTCTCTGATAAGAATCTGACACAGCAATTCAACTGTAAAGCTCATCCCTCTTCTTCTTCTCCATAGTGTTTGACATAAATGTCTTACAGTTCCCCCTTTTCATCTGTCATGCAAAAAGGTCAGACGCAGAAATTGTTTGCGTTGGCAAATAATAAGCATGAAGCTGAATTACATATTTGAGAGTTCAACTTTGTTAAAAAAAATGTTAGTACCATTTAGTTGAACTATAGCAACAAACAAATAGTCGCCACAATGATGTGTCTTTTACATTAATAGAACTTCATGTTGTTAGGTTTCCAATGCTTTAAAGAGTTTGACAGTTTTCTTTTTATCCCATTACAAACACATTATCCCAATATCTTAGTACGGACTAAAACTTACTTTTATTATACAAGTAATGTATTTTTGTATTTTTGGTTGATAATGAATAAGACTAAAAGGTCAGTCTACATTAAGACGGATAACGAAAGTGATAGTTATGAATATGTCATTTTAAAAATCTTTCAAACTCAAGTGGATGGAGAGGTCCATACCTCAAATAAACTGACAGAGACAGTGGCGACCAACATCGTTAGGATCAATTTCAGAGTGATTTTAAACAAGAAAACCGCTTTGCAACATCCGGCAATAAAAGGCATCAAGTCAGGGTGTCTTGAGCCACTGTTTAGAAATTACTTTATCATTCATTAGAGGGGAGGCTCACATTGTTACGATTTTAGTTATAGTAATACTTCTTTGTGTGGACAGTCATTATGAGTCTGCAGTCATACTAGCAGCTGAGTGAGGCTGTACTTGGGCTAACAGGCTGATAATAAGGATTATTATTACTGATATTACAATTCCTCCTCTTGGGACTATGAGAGTCTGCACCAAGTTTCACATCCAAAAGTTTGTCAAGATATTTCACTAAAGAACTAAACAATTAATCTCATGGTGGCTGTTATGACCTGGCTCAAAAGGCCACAACAAAGAGGAGACACACCATGTCAACGGTTATCAAAAGATGTTTATTTGGAACAAACAATTCAAATCAAGTGGAATTTGTTATACTCAACAGAGCCGGGTGCCTGCAGGGAAAAACAGAGAGGGAACAGAGAGGAGCAGAGAGGCTTTAAATAGCTGCAGGGCACCAGACCCAGGTGCCCTGAGTTACTGCAATCAATGCAATCAATGCAATCAATACAGCACAGACAGGACAGCCACACCCTCTCTAATGATGAACCCACAGGGGCATCACAGTGGCGCTAGAGGAAAAGTCAAATGATCATTTAACTTCTTGAATGCATCCTCTTGAGACCTTGGATATCTGTTGAGAATGTCGAGGCAATTTAAATACTGTTCGAGATATCAGTCTGAACCACCAATTTAAACCCAATGGTGGCACTGCAGTAAAATTCAGAGGTTCACCAAAGTCAGTAGGATTCATCCTCTGGGGATCATGAATGTCTGTACCAAATTTCAATCCAATCAACTCAATAGTTGGTGAGATATTTCAGTCTTGACCAAAGTAATGGAACAAACCGACCTTTCCATCACTAGAGCCACATAACTGGTGTAACCAAATATTAAAGATAATGAAATGGAAGTAAAAATGAATAGTCACTCTATAGTCCCTCTACTGTACAT
>CM062267.1:7575273-7703864 GCA_031216635.1 Dissostichus eleginoides | reverse complement strand
TTCTCGCTTTGGGTGCGAGAGGTCCCGGGTTCAAATCCCGGACGAGCCCAAGACGTCTACATAGGTGTGGAACAGGTTTAGTTTAGGTTGCAAAAATGGTTTGTTTGAAGCAATGTGTACTTAATAATTTGACCAATATTGTGCTTGCTAGAAACCTAGTGTTGAGTTGGGGCAAAAAATGATCAAGGCTCATCTTCTGTATAGAGAAGCCATGCATTTTCATTCAAGGAATAGTGCAATTAATGGAAAAGTGTTTTTGCATTGTCATTTAAGCAGGCTATCCTTGGTAAGACCAAAGAGTATTCTTTTGTCATGGCTCGTTGGTCTAGGGGTATGATTCTCGCTTAGGGTGCGAGAGGTCCCGGGTTCAAATCCCGGACGAGCCCAAGACATTTACATAGGTGTGGAACAGGTTCAGTTTAAGCGAACAAAGTCTAATTAATGGAAAAGTGTTTTGCATTGTCATTTAAGCAGGCTATCGTGCGGAAGACAGAAAAATTGCCTATTGTCATGACTCGTTGGTCTAGGGGTAAGATTCTCGCTTAGGGTGCGAGAGGTCCCGGGTTCAAGTGCTTCTCAAAGTGTGGTCCGCGGACAACTGGTGGTCCGTGAGCGCTCCCTAGTGGGCCGTGAGTATTGGTAAAATTTCCCATTTGAAATAAATAAATTAAAGTTTTCCGTCCTCTCGCGGGAATATCTCCACAATGGAGCGAGCTTTAGTTTAACTTTTGATTGCATGATATAGCCCAGCGCATCACCTTCATCAAACATGTTGCCACTTGTTTGTACCATTTTCAGGCGATTTGTAATCTGTTCTAGAAAAACGATGTGTTTTTGGACATTTGTGGAATTAGGTGGTCCGCGAGTGTTTTTTTATTGGTTAAGTGGTCGTTGGTATGAAAACGTTTGAGAAACACTGGTCTAGGGGTATGATTCTCGCTTAGGGTGCGAGAGGACCCGGGTTAAAATCCAGGACGAGCCCAAGACATCTACATAGGTGTGGAACAGGTTTAGTTTAGGTATCAAAAATGTTCGTTGGAAGCTATGTGTACTTAATAATTTGACCAATACTGTGCCCTGCTAGAAACCTCGTGTTGAGTTGGGGCAAAAAATGATCAAGGGTCATCTTCTGTGTAGAGAAGCCTTGCATTTTCATCCAAGCTGTGTTCATTGAGGCATAGTGCAATTAATGGAAAACTGTTTTGCATTGTCATTTAAGCAGGCTATCCTTGGTAAGACCAAAAAATAGCCTTTTGTCATGGCTCGTTGGTCTAGGGGTATGATTCTCGCTTGGGTGCGAGAGGTCCCGGGTTCAAATCCGGACGAGCCCAAGAGTCTACATAGGTGTGGAACAGGTTTAGTTTAGGTTCAAAAATGGTTGTTGAAGCAATGTGTACTTCACAATTTGACCAATACTGTGCCTGCTAGAAACCTAGTGTTGAGTTGGGGCAAAAAATATCAAGGCTCATCTTCTGTGTAGAGAAGCCATGCATTTTCATCCAAGCTTTGTTTATTGAGCCATAGTGCAATTAATGGAAAAGTGTTTTGCATTGTCATTTAAGCAGGCTATCCTTGGAAAGACCAAAAAGTAGCCTTTTGTCATGGCTCGTTGGTCTAGGGGTATGATTCTCGCTTGGGTGCGAGAGGTCCCGGGTTCAAATCCCGGACGAGCCCAAGAGATCTACATAGGTGTGGAACAGGTTTAGTTTAGGTATCAAAAATGTTCGTTGGAAGCAATGTGTACTTAATAATTTTACCAATACTGTGCCTTGCTAGAAACCTAGTGTTGAGTTGGGGCAAAAAATGATCAAGGCTCATCTTCTGTATAGAGAAGCCATGCATTTTCATTCAAGGAATTGTGCAATTAATGGAAAAGTGTTTTGCATTGTCATTTAAGCAGGCTATCCTTGGTAAGACCAAAGAGTAGCCTTTTGTCATGGCTCGTTGGTCTAGGGGTATGATTCTCGCTTAGGGTGCGAGAGGTCCCGGGTTCAAATCCCGGACGAGCCCAAGACATTTACATAGGTGTGGAACAGGTTCAGTTTAAGCGAACAAAAATGTTCAGTGGAATCAATGTGTACGTCACAATTTGACCAATACTGTGCCCTGCTAGAAACCTAGTGTTGAGTTGGGGCAAAACATTATCGAGGCTCATCTTCTGTGTAGAGAATCCATGCATTTTCATCCAAGTTGTGTTCATTGAGGAGAAAGTCTAATTAATGGAAAAGTGTTTTGCATTGTCATTTAAGCAGGCTATCGTGCGGAAGACAGAAAAATTGCCTATTGTCATGACTCGTTGGTCGAGGGGTAAGATTCTCGCTTAGGGTGCGAGAGGTCCCGGGTTCAAGTGCTTCTCAAAGTGTGGTCCGCGGACAACTGGTGGTCCGTGAGCGCTCCCTAGTGGGCCGTGAGTATATTGGTAAAATTTCCCATTTGAAATAAATAAATTAAAGTTTTCCGCCCTCTCGCGGGAATATCTCCACAATGGAGCGAGCTTTAGTTTAACTTTTGATTGCATGATATAGCCCAGCGCATCACCTTCATCAAACATGTTGCCACTTGTTTGTACCATTTTCAGGCGATTTGTAATCTGTTCTAGAAAAACGATGTGTTTTTGGACATTTGTGGAATTAGGTGGTCCGCGAGTGTTTTTTTATTGGTTAAGTGGTCGTTGGTATGAAAACGTTTGAGAAACACTGGTCTAGGGGTATGATTCTCGCTTAGGGTGCGAGAGGACCCGGGTTAAAATCCAGGACGAGCCCAAGACATTTACATAGGTGTGGAACAGGTTCAGTTTAAGCCAACAAAAATGTTCGCTGGAATCAATGTGTACTTCACAATTTGACCAATACTGTGCCCTGCTAGAAACCTAGTGTTGAGTTGGGGCAAAAAATTATCGAGGCTCATCTTCTGTGTAGAGAATCCATGCATTTTCATCCAAGCTTTGTTTATTGAGCCATAGTGCAATTAATGGAAAAGTGATTTGCATTGTCATTTGAGCAGGCTATCGTTGGTAAGACCAAAAAGTAGACTTTTGTCATGGCTCGTTGGTCTAGGGGAATGATTCTCGCTTAGGGTGCGAGAGGTCCCGGGTTCAAATCCCGGACGAGCCCAAGACATTTACATAGGTGTGAAACAGGTTCAGTTTAAGCGAACAAAAATGTTCGCTGGAATCAATGTCTACTTCACAATTTGACCAACACTGTGCCCTGCTAGAAATCTAGTGATGAGTTGGGGCAAATATTGATCAAAGCTCATCTTCTTTGTAGAGAAGCCATCCATTTTTATCCAAGTTGTGTTCATTGAGGAGAAAGTGCAATTAATGGAAAAGTGTTTTGCATTGTCATTTAAGCAGGCTATCCGTGGTAAGACCAAAAAATAGCCTTTTGTCATGGCTCGTTGGTCTAGGGGTATGATTGAGTTGGGGCAAAAAATTATCGAGGCTCATCTTCTGTGTAGAGAATCCATGCATTTTCATCCAAGTTGTGTTCATTGAGGAGAAAGTCTAATTAATGGAAAAGTGTTTTGCATTGTCATTTAAGCAGGCTATCGTGCGGAAGACAGAATTACAGATTACAAATCGCCTGAAAATGGTACAAACAAGTGGCAACATGTTTGATGAAGGTGATGCGCTGGGCTATATCATGCAATCAAAAGTTAAACTAAAGCTCGCTCCATTGTGGAGATATTCTGTATAGAGAAGCCATGCATTGTCATTCAAGGAATAGTGCAATTAATGGAAAAGTGTTTTGCATTGTCATTTAAGCAGGCTATCCTTGGTAAGACCAAAAAGTAGCCTTTTGTCATGGCTCGTTGGTCTAGGGGTATGATTCTCGCTTAGGGTGCGAGAGGTCCCGGGTTCAAATCCCGGACGAGCCCAAGACATTTACATAGGTGTGGAACAGGTTCAGTTTAAGCCAACAAAAATGTTCGCTGGAATCAATGTGTACTTCACAATTTGACCAATACTGTGCCCTGCTAGAAACCTAGTGTTGAGTTGGGGCAAAAAATTATCGAGGCTCATCTTCTGTGTAGAGAATCCATGCATTTTCATCCAAGCTTTGTTTATTGAGCCATAGTGCAATTAATGGAAAAGTGATTTGCCATGTCATTTAAGCAGGCTATCCTCGGTAAGACCAAAAAATAGCCTTTTGTCATGGCTCGTTGGTCTAGGGGTATGATTCTCGCTTTGGGTGCGAGAGGTCCCGGGTTCAAATCCCGGACGAGCCCAAGACGTCTACATAGGTGTGGAACAGGTTTAGTTTAGGTTGCAAAAATGGTTTGTTTGAAGCAATGTGTACTTAATAATTTGACCAATATTGTGCCTTGCTAGAAACCTAGTGTTGAGTTGGGGCAAAAAATGATCAAGGCTCATCTTCTGTATAGAGAAGCCATGCATTTTCATTCAAGGAATAGTGCAATTAATGGAAAAGTGTTTTTGCATTGTCATTTAAGCAGGCTATCCTTGGTAAGACCAAAAGTAGCCTTTTGTCATGGCTCGTTGGTCTAGGGGTATGATTCTCGCTTAGGGTGCGAGAGGTCCCGGGTTCAAATCCCGGACGAGCCCAAGACATTACATAGGGTGGAACAGGTTCAGTTTAAGCGAACAAAGTCTAATTAATGGAAAAGTGTTTTGCATTGTCATTTAAGCAGGCTATCGTGCGGAAGACAGAAAAATTGCCTATTGTCATGACTCGTTGGTCTAGGGGTAAGATTCTCGCTTAGGGTGCGAGAGGTCCGGGTTCAAGTGCTTCTCAAAGTGTGGTCCGCGGACAACTGGTGGTCCGTGAGCGCTCCCTAGTGGGCCGTGAGTATATTGGTAAAATTTCCCATTTGAAATAAATAAATTAAAGTTTTCCGCCCTCTCGCGGGAATATCTCCACAATGGAGCGAGCTTTAGTTTAACTTTTGATTGCATGATATAGCCCAGCGCATCACCTTCATCAAACATGTTGCCACTTGTTTGTACCATTTTCAGGCGATTTGTAATCTGTTCTAGAAAAACGATGTGTTTTTGGACATTTGTGGAATTAGGTGGTCCGCGAGTGTTTTTTTATTGGTTAAGTGGTCGTTGGTATGAAAACGTTTGAGAAACACTGGTCTAGGGGTATGATTCTCGCTTAGGGTGCGAGAGGACCGGGTTAAAATCCAGGACGAGCCCAAGACATTTACATAGGTGTGGAACAGGTTCAGTTTAAGCCAACAAAAATGTTCGCTGGAATCAATGTGTACTTCACAATTTGACCAATACTGTGCCCTGCTAGAAACCTAGTGTTGAGTTGGGGCAAAAAATTATCGAGGCTCATCTTCTGTGTAGAGAATCCATGCATTTTCATCCAAGCTTTGTTTATTGAGCCATAGTGCAATTAATGGAAAAGTGATTTGCATTGTCATTTGAGCAGGCTATCGTTGGTAAGACCAAAAAGTAGACTTTTGTCATGGCTCGTTGGTCTAGGGGAATGATTCTCGCTTAGGGTGCGAGAGGTCCCGGGTTCAAATCCGGACGAGCCCAAGACATTTACATAGGTGTGAAACAGGTTCAGTTTAAGCGAACAAAAATGTTCGCTGGAATCAATGTCTACTTCACAATTTGACCAACACTGTGCCCTGCTAGAAATCTAGTGATGAGTTGGGGCAAATTGATCAAAGCCATCTTCTTTGTAGAGAAGCCATCATTTTTATCCAAGTTGTG
Source organism: Dissostichus eleginoides (assembly GCA_031216635.1). Lineage (NCBI taxonomy): Eukaryota > Metazoa > Chordata > Actinopteri > Perciformes > Nototheniidae > Dissostichus > Dissostichus eleginoides. The sequence goes on along the minus strand of CM062267.1, from coordinate 7,698,172 downwards.
TTCATTGAGGAGAAAGTGCAATTAATGGAAAAGTGTTTTGCATTGTCATTTAAGCAGGCTATCCGTGGTAAGACCAAAAAATAGCCTTTTGTCATGGCTCGTTGGTCTAGGGGTATGATTGAGTTGGGGCAAAAAATTATCGAGGCTCATCTTCTGTGTAGAGAATCCATGCATTTTCATCCAAGTTGTGTTCATTGAGGAGAAAGTCTAATTAATGGAAAAGTGTTTTGCATTGTCATTTAAGCAGGCTATCGTGCGGAAGACAGAATTACAGATTACAAATCGCCTGAAAATGGTACAAACAAGTGGCAACATGTTTGATGAAGGTGATGCGCTGGGCTATATCATGCAATCAAAAGTTAACTAAAGCTCGCTCCATTGTGGAGATATTCTGTATAGAGAAGCCATGCATTGTCATTCAAGGAATAGTGCAATTAATGGAAAAGTGTTTTGCATTGTCATTTAAGCAGGCTATCCTTGGTAAGACCAAAAAGTAGCCTTTTGTCATGGCTCGTTGGTCTAGGGGTATGATTCTCGCTTAGGGTGCGAGAGGTCCCGGGTTCAAATCCCGGACGAGCCCAAGACATTTACATAGGTGTGGAACAGGTTCAGTTTAAGCCAACAAAAATGTTCGCTGGAATCAATGTGTACTTCACAATTTGACCAATACTGTGCCCTGCTAGAAACCTAGTGTTGAGTTGGGGCAAAAAATTATCGAGGCTCATCTTCTGTGTAGAGAATCCATGCATTTTCATCCAAGCTTTGTTTATTGAGCCATAGTGCAATTAATGGAAAAGTGATTTGCCATGTCATTTAAGCAGGCTATCCTCGGTAAGACCAAAAAATAGCCTTTTGTCATGGCTCGTTGGTCTAGGGGTATGATTCTCGCTTTGGGTGCGAGAGGTCCCGGGTTCAAATCCCGGACGAGCCCAAGACGTCTACATAGGTGTGGAACAGGTTTAGTTTAGGTTGCAAAAATGGTTTGTTTGAAGCAATGTGTACTTAATAATTTGACCAATATTGTGCCTTGCTAGAAACCTAGTGTTGAGTTGGGGCAAAAAATGATCAAGGCTCATCTTCTGTATAGAGAAGCCATGCATTTTCATTCAAGGAATAGTGCAATTAATGGAAAAGTGTTTTTGCATTGTCATTTAAGCAGGCTATCCTTGGTAAGACCAAAGAGTATTCTTTTGTCATGGCTCGTTGGTCTAGGGGTATGATTCTCGCTTAGGGTGCGAGAGGTCCCGGGTTCAAATCCCGGACGAGCCCAAGACATTTACATAGGTGTGGAACAGGTTCAGTTTAAGCGACAAAGTCTAATTAATGGAAAAGTGTTTTGCATTGTCATTTAAGCAGGCTATCGTGCGGAAGACAGAAAAATTGCCTATTGTCATGACTCGTTGGTCTAGGGGTAAGATTCTCGCTTAGGGTGCGAGAGGTCCCGGGTTCAAGTGCTTCTCAAAGTGTGGTCCGCGGACAACTGGTGGTCCGTGAGCGCTCCCTAGTGGGCCGTGAGTATATTGGTAAAATTTCCCATTTGAAATAAATAAATTAAAGTTTTCCGTCCTCTCGCGGGAATATCTCCACAATGGAGCGAGCTTTAGTTTAACTTTTGATTGCATGATATAGCCCAGCGCATCACCTTCATCAAACATGTTGCCACTTGTTTGTACCATTTTCAGGCGATTTGTAATCTGTTCTAGAAAAACGATGTGTTTTTGGACATTTGTGGAATTAGGTGGTCCGCGAGTGTTTTTTTATTGGTTAAGTGGTCGTTGGTATGAAAACGTTTGAGAAACACTGGTCTAGGGGTATGATTCTCGCTTAGGGTGCGAGAGGACCCGGGTTAAAATCCAGGACGAGCCCAAGACATCTACATAGGTGTGGAACAGGTTTAGTTTAGGTATCAAAAATCGTTGGAATCTATGTGTACTTAATAATTTGACCAATACTGTGCCCTGCTAGAAACCTCGTGTTGAGTTGGGGCAAAAAATGATCAAGGGTCATCTTCTGTGTAGAGAAGCCTTGCATTTTCATCCAAGCTGTGTTCATTGAGGCATAGTGCAATTAATGGAAAACTGTTTTGCATTGTCATTTAAGCAGGCTATCCTTGGTAAGACCAAAAAATAGCCTTTTGTCATGGCTCGTTGGTCTAGGGGTATGATTCTCGCTTCGGGTGCGAGAGGTCCCGGGTTCAAATCCCGGACGAGCCCAAGAGATCTACATAGGTGGAACAGGTTTAGTTTAGGTATCAAAAATGGTTCGTTGGAAGCAATGTGTACGTCACAATTTGACCAATACTGTGCCCTGCTAGAAACCTAGTGTTGAGTTGGGGCAAAAATTATCGAGGCTCATCTTCTGTGTAGAGAAGCCATGCATTTTCATCCAAGCTTTGTTTATTGAGCCATAGTGCAATTAATGGAAAAGTGTTTTGCATTGTCATTTAAGCAGGCTATCCTTGGAAAGACCAAAAAGTAGCCTTTTGTCATGGCTCGTTGGTCTAGGGGTATGATTCTCGCTTCGGGTGCGAGAGGTCCCGGGTTCAAATCCCGGACGAGCCCAAGAGATCTACAATGGGCCGGAACAGGTTTAGTTTAGGTATCAAAAATGGTTCGTTGGAAGCAATGTGTACTTAATAATTTGACCAATACTGTGCCTTGCTAGAAACCTAGTGTTGAGTTGGTGCAAAAAATGATCAAGGCTCATCTTCTGTATAGAGAAGCCATGCATTTTCATTCAAGGAATTGTGCAATTAATGGAAAAGTGTTTTTGCATTGTCATTTAAGCAGGCTATCCTTGGTAAGACCAAAGAGTAGCCTTTTGTCATGGCTCGTTGGTCTAGGGGTATGATTCTCGCTTAGGGTGCGAGAGGTCCCGGGTTCAAATCCCGGACGAGCCCAAGACATTTACATAGGTGTGGAACAGGTTCAGTTTAAGCGAACAAAAATGTTCAGTGGAATCAATGTGTACGTCACAATTTGACCAATACTGTGCCCTGCTAGAAACCTAGTGTTGAGTTGGGGCAAAACATTATCGAGGCTCATCTTCTGTGTAGAGAATCCATGCATTTTCATCCAAGTTGTGTTCATTGAGGAGAAAGTCTAATTAATGGAAAGTGTTTTGCATTGTCATTTAAGCAGGCTATCGTGCGGAAGACAGAAAAATTGCCTATTGTCATGACTCGTTGGTCGAGGGGTAAGATTCTCGCTTAGGGTGCGAGAGGTCCCGGGTTCAAGTGCTTCTCAAAGTGTGGTCCGCGGACAACTGGTGGTCCGTGAGCGCTCCCTAGTGGGCCGTGAGTATATTGGTAAAATTTCCCATTTGAAATAAATAAATTAAAGTTTTCCGCCCTCTCGCGGGAATATCTCCACAATGGAGCGAGCTTTAGTTTAACTTTTGATTGCATGATATAGCCCAGCGCATCACCTTCATCAAACATGTTGCCACTTGTTTGTACCATTTTCAGGCGATTTGTAATCTGTTCTAGAAAAAACGATGTGTTTTTGGACATTTGTGGAATTAGGTGGTCCGCGAGTGTTTTTTTATTGGTTAAGTGGTCGTTGGTATGAAAACGTTTGAGAAACACTGGTCTAGGGGTATGATTCTCGCTTAGGGTGCGAGAGGACCCGGGTTAAAATCCAGGACGAGCCCAAGACATTTACATAGGTGTGGAACAGGTTCAGTTTAAGCCAACAAAAATGTTCGCTGGAATCAATGTGTACTTCACAATTTGACCAATACTGTGCCCTGCTAGAAACCTAGTGTTGAGTTGGGGCAAAAAATTATCGAGGCTCATCTTCTGTGTAGAGAATCCATGCATTTTCATCCAAGCTTTGTTTATTGAGCCATAGTGCAATTAATGGAAAAGTGATTTGCATTGTCATTTGAGCAGGCTATCGTTGGTAAGACCAAAAAGTAGACTTTTGTCATGGCTCGTTGGTCTAGGGGAATGATTCTCGCTTAGGGTGCGAGAGGTCCCGGGTTCAAATCCCGGACGAGCCCAAGACATTTACATAGGTGTGAAACAGGTTCAGTTTAAGCGAACAAAAATGTTCGCTGGAATCAATGTCTACTTCACAATTTGACCAACACTGTGCCCTGCTAGAAATCTAGTGATGAGTTGGGGCAAATATGATCAAAGCTCATCTTCTTTGTAGAGAAGCCATCATTTTTATCCAAGTTGTGTTCATTGAGGAGAAAGTGCAATTAATGGAAAAGTGTTTTGCATTGTCATTTAAGCAGGCTATCCGTGGTAAGACCAAAAAATAGCCTTTTGTCATGGCTCGTTGGTCTAGGGGTATGATTGAGTTGGGGCAAAAAATTATCGAGGCTCATCTTCTGTGTAGAGAATCCATGCATTTTCATCCAAGTTGTGTTCATTGAGGAGAAAGTCTAATTAATGGAAAAGTGTTTTGCATTGTCATTTAAGCAGGCTATCGTGCGGAAGACAGAATTACAGATTACAAATCGCCTGAAAATGGTACAAACAAGTGGCAACATGTTTGATGAAGGTGATGCGCTGGGCTATATCATGCAATCAAAAGTTAAACTAAAGCTCGCTCCATTGTGGAGATATTCTGTATAGAGAAGCCATGCATTGTCATTCAAGGAATAGTGCAATTAATGGAAAAGTGTTTTGCATTGTCATTTAAGCAGGCTATCCTTGGTAAGACCAAAAAGTAGCCTTTTGTCATGGCTCGTTGGTCTAGGGGTATGATTCTCGCTTAGGGTGCGAGAGGTCCCGGGTTCAAATCCCGGACGAGCCCAAGACATTTACATAGGTGTGGAACAGGTTCAGTTTAAGCCAACAAAAATGTTCGCTGGAATCAATGTGTACTTCACAATTTGACCAATACTGTGCCCTGCTAGAAACCTAGTGTTGAGTTGGGGCAAAAAATTATCGAGGCTCATCTTCTGTGTAGAGAATCCATGCATTTTCATCCAAGCTTTGTTTATTGAGCCATAGTGCAATTAATGGAAAAGTGATTTGCCATGTCATTTAAGCAGGCTATCCTCGGTAAGACCAAAAAATAGCCTTTTGTCATGGCTCGTTGGTCTAGGGGTATGATTCTCGCTTTGGGTGCGAGAGGTCCCGGGTTCAAATCCCGGACGAGCCCAAGACGTCTACATAGGTGTGGAACAGGTTTAGTTTAGGTTGCAAAAATGGTTTGTTTGAAGCAATGTGTACTTAATAATTTGACCAATATTGTGCCTTGCTAGAAACCTAGTGTTGAGTTGGGGCAAAAAATGATCAAGGCTCATCTTCTGTATAGAGAAGCCATGCATTTTCATTCAAGGAATAGTGCAATTAATGGAAAAGTGTTTTGCATTGTCATTTAAGCAGGCTATCCTTGGAAAGACCAAAAAGTAGCCTTTTGTCATGGCTCGTTGGTCTAGGGGTATGATTCTCGCTTCGGGTGCGAGAGGTCCCGGGTTCAAATCCCGGACGAGCCCAAGAGATCTACATAGGTCTGGAACAGGTTTAGTTTAGGTATCAAAAATGGTTCGTTGGAAGCAATGTGTACTTAATAATTTGACCAATACTGTGCCTTGCTAGAAACCTAGTGTTGAGTTGGTGCAAAAAATGATCAAGGCTCATCTTCTGTATAGAGAAGCCATGCATTTTCATTCAAGGAATAGTGCAATTAATGGAAAAGTGTTTTGCATTGTCATTTAAGCAGGCTATCCTTGGTAAGACCAAAAAGTAGCCTTTTGTCATGGCTCGTTGGTCTAGGGGTATGATTCTCGCTTAGGGTGCGAGAGGTCCTGGGTTCAAATCCCGGACGAGCCCAAGACATTTACATAGGTGTGGAACAGGTTCAGTTTAAGCCAACAAAAATGTTCGCTGGAATCAATGTCTACTTCACAATTTGACCAACACTGTGCCCTGCTAGAAATCTAGTGATGAGTTGGGCAAATAATGATCAAAGCTCATCTTCTATGTAGAGAAGCCATCAATTTTTATCCAAGTTGTGTTCATTGAGGAGAAAGTGCAATTAATGGAAAAGTGTTTTGCATTGTCATTTAAGCAGGCTATCCGTGGTAAGACCAAAAAAATAGCCTTTTGTCATGGCTCGTTGGTCTAGGGGTATGATTGAGTTGGGGCAAAAAATTATCGAGGCTCATCTTCTGTGTAGAGAATCCATGCATTTTCATCCAAGTTGTGTTCATTGAGGAGAAAGTCTAATTAATGGAAAAGTGTTTTGCATTGTCATTTAAGCAGGCTATCGTGCGGAAGACAGAAAAATTGCCTATTGTCATGACTCGTTGGTCTAGGGGTAAGATTCTCGCTTAGGGTGCGAGAGGTCCCGGGTTCAAGTGCTTCTCAAAGTGTGGTCCGCGGACAACTGGTGGTCCGTGAGCGCTCCCTAGTGGGCCGTGAGTATATTGGTAAAATTTCCCATTTGAAATAAATAAATTAAAGTTTTCCGTCCTCTCGCGGGAATATCTCCACAATGGAGCGAGCTTTAGTTTAACTTTTGATTGCATGATATAGCCCAGCGCATCACCTTCATCAAACATGTTGCCACTTGTTTGTACCATTTTCAGGCGATTTGTAATCTGTTCTAGAAAAACGATGTGTTTTTGGACATTTGTGGAATTAGGTGGTCCGCGAGTGTTTTTTTATTGGTTAAGTGGTCGTTGGTATGAAAACGTTTGAGAAACACTGGTCTAGGGGTATGATTCTCGCTTAGGGTGCGAGAGGACCCGGGTTAAATCCAGGACGAGCCCAAGACATCTACATAGGTGTGGAACAGGTTTAGTTTAGGTATCAAAAATGTTCGTTGGAAGCTATGTGTACTTCACAATTTGACCAATACTGTGCCCTGCTAGAAACCTAGTGTTGAGTTGGGGCAAAAAATATCGAGGTCATCTTCTTGTGTAGAGAATCCATGCATTTTCATCCAAGCTTGTTTATTGAGCATAGTGCAATTAATGGAAAAGTGTTTTGCATTGTCATTTAAGCAGGCTATCCTTGGTAAGACCAAAAATAGACTTTTGTCATGGCTCGTTGGTCTAGGGGTATGATTCTCGCTTCGGGTGCGAGAGGTCCCGGGTTCAAATCCCGGACGAGCCCAAGAGATCTACATAGGTCTGGAACAGGTTTAGTTTAGGTATCAAAAATGGTTCGTTGGAAGCAATGTGTACTTAATAATTTGACCAATACTGTGCCTTGCTAGAAACCTAGTGTTGAGTTGGGGCAAAAAATGATCAAGGCTCATCTTCTGTATAGAGAAGCCATGCATTTTCATTCAAGGAATAGTGCAATTAATGGAAAAGTGTTTTGCATTGTCATTTAAGCAGGCTATCCTTGGTAAGACCAAAAAGTAGCCTTTTGTCATGGCTCGTTGGTCTAGGGGTATGATTCTCGCTTAGGGTGCGAGAGGTCCCGGGTTCAAATCCCGGACGAGCCAAGACATTTAATAGGTGTGGAACAGGTTCAGTTTAAGCAACAAAAATGTTCGCTGGAATCAATGTGTACTTCACAATTTGACCAATACTGTGCCTGCTAGAAACCTAGTGTTGAGTTGGGCAAAAAATTATCGAGGCTCATCTTCTGTGTAGAGAACCATGCATTTTCATCCAAGCTTGTTTATTGAGCCATAGTGCAATTAATGGAAAAGTGTTTGCATTGTCATTTAAGCAGGCTATCCTTGGTAAGACCAAAAAGTAGACTTTTGTCATGGCTCGTTGGTCTAGGGGTATGATTCTCGCTTAGGGTGCGAGAGGTCCCGGGTTCAAATCCCGGACGAGCCCAAGACATTTACATAGGTGTGGAACAGGTTCAGTTTAAGCCAACAAAAATGTTCGCTGGAATCAATGTGTACTTCACAATTTGACCAACACTGTGCCCTGCTAGAAATCTAGGTGAGTTGGGGCAAATAATGATCAAAGCTCATCTTCTATGTAGAGAAGCCATCAATTTTATCCAAGTTGTGTTCATTGAGGAGAAAGTGCAATTAATGGAAAAGTGTTTTGCATTGTCATTTAAGCAGGCTATCCGTGGTAAGACCAAAAAAATAGCCTTTTGTCATGGCTCGTTGGTCTAGGGGTATGATTGAGTTGGGGCAAAAAATTATCGAGGCTCATCTTCTGTGTAGAGAATCCATGCATTTTCATCCAAGTTGTGTTCATGAGGAGAAAGTCTAATTAATGGAAAAGTGTTTTGCATTGTCATTTAAGCAGGCTATCGTGCGGAAGACATAAAAATTGCCTATTGTCATGACTCGTTGGTCTAGGGGTAAGATTCTCGCTTAGGGTGCGAGAGGTCCCGGGTTCAAGTGCTTCTCAAAGTGTGGTCCGCGGACAAACTGGTGGTCCGTGAGCGCTCCCTAGTGGGCGTGAGATATTGGAAAATTTCCCATTTGAAATAAATAAATTAAAGTTTTCCGTCCTCGCGGGAATATCTCCACAATGGAGCGAGCTTTAGTTTAACTTTTGATTGCATGATATAGCCCAGCGCATCACCTTCATCAAACATGTTGCCACTTGTTTGTACCATTTTCAGGCGATTTGTAATCTGTTCTAGAAAAACGATGGTTTTTGGACATTTGTGGAATTAGGTGGTCCGCGAGTGTTTTTTTATTGGTTAAGTGGTCGTTGGTATGAAAACGTTTGAGAAACACTGGTCTAGGGTATGATTCTCGCTTAGGGTGCGAGAGGACCCGGGTTAAAATCCAGGACGAGCCCAAGACATCTGCATAGTGTGGAACAGGTTTAGTTTAGGTATCAAAAATGTTCGTTGGAATCTATGTGTACTTAATAATTTGACCATACTGTGCCCTGCTAGAAACCTCGTGTTGAGTTGGGGCAAAAAATGATCAAGGGTCATCTTCTGTGTAGAGAAGCCTTGCATTTCATCCAAGCTGTGTTCATTGAGGCATAGTGCAATAATGGAAAACTGTTTTGCATGTCATTTAAGCAGGCTATCCTGGTAGACCAAAAATAGCCTTTTGTCATGGCTCGTGGTCTAGGGTATGATTCTCGCTTGGGTGCGAGAGGTCCGGGTTCAAATCCCGGACGAGCCCAAGACGTCTACATAGGTGTGGAACAGGTTTAGTTTAGGTTGCAAAAATGGTTTGTTTGAAGCAATGTGTACTTAATAATTTGACCAATATTGTGCCTTGCTAGAAACCTAGTGTTGAGTTGGGGCAAAAAATGATCAAGGCTCATCTTCTGTATAGAGAAGCCATGCATTTTCATTCAAGGAATAGTGCAATTAATGGAAAAGTGTTTTGCATTGTCATTTAAGCAGGCTATCCTTGGTAAGACCAAAAGTAGCCTTTTGTCATGGCTCGTTGGTCTAGGGGTATGATTCTCGCTTAGGGTGCGAGAGGTCCCGGGTTCAAATCCCGGACGAGCCCAAGACATTTACATAGGTGTGGAACAGGTTCAGTTTAGCAACAAAAATGTTCGTGGAATCAATGTGTACTTCACAATTTGACCAATACTGTGCCTGCTAGAAACCTAGTGTTGAGTTGGGGCAAAAATGATCAAGGCTCATCTTCTGTAGAGAAGCCATGCATTTTCATTCAAGGAATAGTGCAATTAATGGAAAAGTGTTTTGCATTGTCATTTAAGCAGGCTATCCTTGGTAAGACCAAAAGTAGCCTTTTGTCATGGCTCGTTGGTCTAGGGGTATGATTCTCGCTTAGGGTGCGAGAGGTCCCGGGTTCAAATCCCGGACGAGCCCAAGACATTTACATAGGTGTGGAACAGGTTCAGTTTAAGCGAACAAAAATGTTCGCTGGAATCAATGTGTACTCACAATTTGACCAATACTGTGCCCTGCTAGAAACCTAGTGTTGAGTTGGGGCAAAAATTATCGAGGCTCATCTTCTGTGTAGAGAATCCATGCATTTTCATCCAAGCTTTGTTTATTGAGCCATAGTGCAATTAATGGAAAAGTGTTTTGCATTGTCATTTAAGCAGCTATCCTTGGTAAGACCAAAAAGTAGACTTTGTCATGGCTCGTTGTCTAGGGGTATGATTCTCGCTTAGGGTGCGAGAGGTCCCGGGTTCAAATCCCGGACGAGCCCAAGACATTTACATAGGTGTGAACAGGTTCAGTTTAAGCCAACAAAAATGTTCGCTGGAATCAATGTCTACTTCACAATTTGACCAACACTGTGCCTGCTAGAAATCTAGTGATGATTGGGGCAAAAAATTATCGAGGCTCATCTTCTGTGTAGAGAAGCCATGCATTTTCATCCAAGCTTTGTTTTTGAGCCATAGTGCAATTAATGGAAAAGTGTTTTGCATTGTCATTTAAGCAGGCTATCCTTGGTAAGACCAAAAAGTAAACATTTGTCATGGCTCGTTGGTCTAGGGGTATGATTCTTGCTTAGGGTGCGAGAGGTCCGGTTCAAATCCCGGACGAGCCCAAGACATTTACATAGGTGTGGAACAGGTTCAGTTTAAGCCAACAAAAATGTTCGCTGGAATCAATGTCTACTTCACAATTTGACCAACACTGTGCCCTGCTAGAAATCTAGTGGTGAGTTGGGCAAATAATGATCAAAGCTCATCTTCTTTGTAGAGAAGCCATCAATTTTTATCCAAGTGTGGTTCATTGAGGAGAAAGTGCAATTAATGGAAAAGTGTTTTGCATTGTCATTTAAGCAGGCTATGCGTGGTAAGACCAAAAAATAGCCTTTGTCATGGCTCGTGGTCTAGGGGTATGATTCTCGCTTTGGGTGTGAGAGGTCCCGGGTTCAAATCCCGGACGAGCCCAAGACGTCTACATAGGTGTGGAACAGGTTTAGTTTAGATTGCAAAAATGGTTTGTTTGAAGCAATGTGTACTTAATAATTTGACCAATACTGTGCCTTGCTAGAAACCTAGTGTTGAGTTGGGGCAAAAAATGATCAAGGCTCATCTTCTGTATAGAGAAGCCATGCATTTCATTCAAGAATAGTGCAATTATGGAAAAGTGTTTTGCATTGTCATTTAAGCAGGCTATCCTTGGTAAGACCAAAAATTCGCCTTTTGTCATGGCTCGTTGGTCTAGGGGTATGATTCTCGCTTAGGGTGCGAGAGGTCCCATTTGAAATAAATAAATTAAAGTTTTCCGCCCTCTCGCGGGAATATCTCCACAATGGAGCGAGCTTTAGTTTAACTTTTGATTGCATGATATAGCCCAGCGCATCACCTTCATCAAACATGTTGCCACTTGCCAAATCCCGGACGAGCCCATGACGTCTACATAGGTGTAGAACAGGTTTAGTTTAGGTAGCAAAAATGGTTCGTTGGAAGCAATGTGTACTTAATAATTTGACCAATACTCTGCCCTGCTAGAAACCCAGTGTTGAGTTGGGGCAAAAAATTGATCAAGGCTCATCTTCTGTGTAGTGAAGCCAAGCATTTTCATCCAAGCTTTGTTTATTGAGGCATAGTGCAATTAATAGATAATTGTTTTGCCATGTCATTTAAGCAGGCTATCCTTGGTAAGACCAAAAAATAGCCTTTTGTCATGGCTCGTTGGTCTAGGGGTATGATTCTCGCTTTGGGTGCGAGAGGTCCCGGGTTCAAATCCCGGACGAGCCCAAGACGTCCACATAGGTGTGGAACAGGTTTAGTTTAGGTTGCAAAAATGGTTTGTTTGAAGCAATGTGTACTTAATAATTTGACCAATATTGTGCCTTGCTAGAAACCTAGTGTTGAGTTGGGGCAAAAAATGATCAAGGCTCATCTTCTGTATAGAGAAGCCATGCATTTTCATTCAAGGAATTGTGCAATTAATGGAAAAGTGTTTTTGCATTGTCATTTAAGCAGCCTATCCTTGGTAAGACCAAAAAGTAGCTTTTTGTCATGGCTCATTGGTCTAGGGGTATGATTCTCGCTTAGGGTGCGAGAGGTCCCGGGTTCAAATCCCGGACGAGCCCAAGACATCTACATAGGTGTGGAACAGGTTTAGTTTAGGTATCAAAAATGTTCGTTGGAAGCTATGTGTACTTAATAATTTGACCAATACTGTGCCCTGCTAGAAACCTCGTGTTGAGTTGGGGCAAAAAATGATCAAGGGTCATCTTCTGTGTAGAGAAGCCATGCATTTTCATCCAAGCTTTGTTTATTGAGCCATAGTGCAATTAATGGAAAAGTGTTTTGCATTGTCATTTAAGCAGGCTATCCTTGTTAAGACCAAAAAGTAAACATTTGTCATGGCTCGTTGGTCTAGGGGTATGATTCTCGCTTAGGGTGCGAGAGGTGTTGGGTTCAAATCCCGGACGAGCCCAAGACATTTACATAGGTGTGGAACAGGTTCAGTTTAAGCCAACAAAAATTTTCGCTGGAATCAATGTCTACTTCACAATTTGACCAACACTGTGCCCTGCTAGAAACCTAGTGTAGAGTTGGGGCAAAACATTATCGAGGCTCATCTTCTGTGTAGAGAAGCCATGCATTTTCATCCAAGCTTTGTTTATTGAGCCATAGTGCAATTAATGGAAAAGTGTTTTGCATTGTCATTTAAGCAGGCTATCCTTGTTAAGACCAAAGAGTATTCTTTTGTCATGGCTCGTTGGTCTAGGGGTATGATTCTCGCTTAGGGTGCGAGAGGTCCCGGGTTCAAATCCCGGACGAGCCCAAGACATTTACATAGGTGTGGAACAGGTTCAGTTTAAGCGAACAAAAATGTTCGCTGGAATCAATGTGTACGTCACAATTTGACCAATACTGTGCCCTGCTAGAAACCTAGTGTTGAGTTGGGGCAAAACATTATCGAGGCTCATCTTCTGTGTAGAGAATCCATGCATTTTCATCCAAGTTGTGTTCATTGAGGAGAAAGTCTAATTAATGGAAAAGTGTTTTGCATTGTCATTTAAGCAGGCTATGCGTGGTAAGACCAAAAAATAGCCTTTTGTCATGGCTCGTTGGTCTAGGGGTATGATTCTCGCTTTGGGTGTGAGAGGTCCCGGGTTCAAATCCCGGACGAGCCCAAGACGTCTACATAGGTGTGGAACAGGTTTAGTTTAGATTGCAAAAATGGTTTGTTTGAAGCAATGTGTACTTAATAATTTGACCAATACTGTGCCTTGCTAGAAACCTAGTGTTGAGTTGGGGCAAAAAATGATCAAGGCTCATCTTCTGTATAGAGAAGCCATGCATTTTCATTCAAGGAATAGTGCAATTAATGGAAAAGTGTTTTGCATTGTCATTTAAGCAGGCTATCCTTGGTAAGACCAAAAATTCGCCTTTTGTCATGGCTCGTTGGTCTAGGGGTATGATTCTCGCTTAGGGTGCGAGAGGTCCCATTTGAAATAAATAAATTAAAGTTTTCCGCCCTCTCGCGGGAATATCTCCACAATGGAGCGAGCTTTAGTTTAACTTTTGATTGCATGATATAGCCCAGCGCATCACCTTCATCAAACATGTTGCCACTTGCCAAATCCCGGACGAGCCCATGACGTCTACATAGGTGTAGAACAGGTTTAGTTTAGGTAGCAAAAATGGTTCGTTGGAAGCAATGTGTACTTAATAATTTGACCAATACTCTGCCCTGCTAGAAACCCAGTGTTGAGTTGGGGCAAAAAATTGATCAAGGCTCATCTTCTGTGTAGTGAAGCCAAGCATTTTCATCCAAGCTTTGTTTATTGAGGCATAGTGCAATTAATAGATAATTGTTTTGCCATGTCATTTAAGCAGGCTATCCTTGGTAAGACCAAAAAATAGCCTTTTGTCATGGCACCCTAAGCGAGAATCATACCCCTAGACCAACGAGCCATGACAAAAGAATACTCTTTGGTCTTAACAAGGATAGCCTGCTTAAATGACAATGCTCATTTAAGCAGCCTATCCTTGGTAAGACCAAAAAGTAGCTTTTTGTCATGGCTCATTGGTCTAGGGGTATGATTCTCGCTTAGGGTGCGAGAGGTCCCGGGTTCAAATCCCGGACGAGCCCAAGACATCTACATAGGTGTGGAACAGGTTTAGTTTAGGTATCAAAAATGTTCGTTGGAAGCTATGTGTACTTAATAATTTGACCAATACTGTGCCCTGCTAGAAACCTCGTGTTGAGTTGGGGCAAAAAATGATCAAGGGTCATCTTCTGTGTAGAGAAGCCATGCATTTTCATCCAAGCTTTGTTTATTGAGCCATAGTGCAATTAATGGAAAAGTGTTTTGCATTGTCATTTAAGCAGGCTATCCTTGTTAAGACCAAAAAGTAAACATTTGTCATGGCTCGTTGGTCTAGGGGTATGATTCTCGCTTAGGGTGCGAGAGGTGTTGGGTTCAAATCCCGGACGAGCCCAAGACATTTACATAGGTGTGGAACAGGTTCAGTTTAAGCCAACAAAAATTTTCGCTGGAATCAATGTCTACTTCACAATTTGACCAACACTGTGCCCTGCTAGAAACCTAGTGTAGAGTTGGGGCAAAACATTATCGAGGCTCATCTTCTGTGTAGAGAAGCCATGCATTTTCATCCAAGTTGTGTTCATTGAGGAGAAAGTCTAATTAATGGAAAAGTGTTTTGCATTGTCATTTAAGCAGGCTATCGTGCGGAAGACAGAAAAATTGCCTATTGTCATGACTCGTTGGTCGAGGGGTAAGATTCTCGCTTAGGGTGCGAGAGGTCCCGGGTTCAAGTGCTTCTCAAAGTGTGGTCCGCGGACAACTGGTGGTCCGTGAGCGCTCCCTAGTGGGCCGTGAGTATATTGGTAAAATTTCCCATTTGAAATAAATAAATTAAAGTTTTCCGCCCTCTCGCGGGAATATCTCCACAATGGAGCGAGCTTTAGTTTAACTTTTGATTGCATGATATAGCCCAGCGCATCACCTTCATCAAACATGTTGCCACTTGTTTGTACCATTTTCAGGCGATTTGTAATCTGTTCTAGAAAAACGATGTGTTTTTGGACATTTGTGGAATTAGGTGGTCCGCGAGTGTTTTTTTATTGGTTAAGTGGTCGTTGGTATGAAAACGTTTGAGAAACACTGGTCTAGGGGTATGATTCTCGCTTAGGGTGCGAGAGGACCCGGGTTAAAATCCAGGACGAGCCCAAGACATCTACATAGGTGTGGAACAGGTTTAGTTTAGGTATCAAAAATGTTCGTTGGAAGCTATGTGTACTTCACAATTTGACCAACTGTGCCCTGCTAGAAATCTAGTGATGAGTTGGGGCAAAAAATTATCGAGGCTCATCTTCTGTGTAGAGAAGCCATGCATTTTCATCCAAGCTTTGTTTATTGAGCCATAGTGCAATTAATGGAAAAGTGTTTTGCATTGTCATTTAAGCAGGCTATCCTTGGTAAGACCAAAAAGTAAACAGTCATGGCTCATTGGTCTAGGGGTATGATTCTTGCTTAGGGTGCGAGAGGTCCCGGGTTCAAATCCCGGACGAGCCCAAGACATTTACATAGGTGTGGAACAGGTTCAGTTTAAGCCAACAAAAATGTTCGCTGGAATCAATGTCTACTTCACAATTTGACCAACACTGTGCCCTGCTAGAAATCTAGTGGTGAGTTGGGGCAAATAATGATCAAAGCTCATCTTCTTTGTAGAGAAGCCATCAATTTTTATCCAAGTTGTGTTCATTGAGGAGAAAGTGCAATTAATGGAAAAGTGTTTTGCATTGTCATTTAAGCAGGCTATCGTGGTAAGACCAAAAAATAGCCTTTTGTCATGGCTCGTTGGTCTAGGGGTATGATTCTCGCTTTGGGTGTGAGAGGTCCCGGGTTCAAATCCCGGACGAGCCCAAGACGTCTACATAGGTGTGGAACAGGTTTAGTTTAGATTGCAAAAATGGTTTGAAGCAATGTGTACTTAATAATTTGACCAATACTGTGCCTTGCTAGAAACCTAGTGTTGAGTTGGGGCAAAAATGATCAAGGCTCATCTTCTGTATAGAGAAGCCATGCATTTTCATTCAAGGAATAGTGCAATTAATGGAAAAGTGTTTTGCATTGTCATTTAAGCAGGCTATCCTTGGTAAGACCAAAAAGTCGCCTTTTGTCATGGCTCGTTGGTCTAGGGGTATGATTCTCGCTTAGGGTGCGAGAGGTCCCATTTGAAATAAATAAATTAAAGTTTTCCGCCCTCTCGCGGGAATATCTCCACAATGGAGCGAGCTTTAGTTTAACTTTTGATTGCATGATATAGCCCAGCGCATCACCTTCATCAAACATGTTGCCACTTGCCAAATCCCGGACGAGCCCATGACGTCTACATAGGTGTAGAACAGGTTTAGTTTAGGTAGCAAAAATGGTTCGTTGGAAGCAATGTGTACTTAATAATTTGACCAATACTCTGCCCTGCTAGAAACCCAGTGTTGAGTTGGGGCAAAAAATTGATCAAGGCTCATCTTCTGTGTAGTGAAGCCAAGCATTTTCATCCAAGCTTTGTTTATTGAGGCATAGTGCAATTAATAGATAATTGTTTTGCCATGTCATTTAAGCAGGCTATCCTTGGTAAGACCAAAAAATAGCCTTTTGTCATGGCTCGTTGGTCTAGGGGTATGATTCTCGCTTCGGGTGCGAAAGGTCCGGGGTTCAAATCCCGGACCAGCCCAAGACGTCTACATAGGTGTGGAACAGGTTTAGTTTAGGTTGCAAAAATGGTTTGTTTGAAGCAATGTGTACTTAATAATTTGACCAATACTGTGCTTTGCTAGAAACCTAGTGTTGAGTTGGGGCAAACAATGATCAAGGCTCATCTTCTGTATAGAGAAGCCATGCATTTTCATTCAAGGAATAGTGCAATTAATGGAAAAGTGTTTTGCATTGTCTTTTAAGCAGGCTATCCTTGGTAAGACCAAAGAGTAGCCTTTTGTCATGGCTCGTTGGTCTAGGGCAGGCATCCTCAAAGTCCGGACTCCGGTCCGGATCCGGACCGAACCACAACTGTCTCTGGACTCTGAGCAAATTATACTTTTCATATGTATTATCTGTATTATCTGTATTATCTGTGTTATCTGCGAGACATCGCCACAACGCAACGAGTCAAAATTCTCCGCTATGTCCATTGCAAACAGCGCTCTGCATGTCCGACTGTTCCAATGTCTGTGTGTGTCTATCAACGCATTGGTCCAATCACACTCAGCATCCCGTCAGCGTTTTTGGGTCCCACCAACAGTCTGCGAATCAGAGGCAGAGTAGGGCGGGTCTTCGCGGAATGCGGGTGGGAAAAATGCGTGTCTCGTCTCTCCCCAGCTGCCACCCCAGTTGGCAGCTTTGTTTTGAAAGAAAAGTTGTGGCTCATCGGACATTTATGAGAGAAAGTCTCTAATGTCCGAGTGCAAGTGAATGCAGCACAAGACCCACGTCTTGTAACCCCTCCCCCGGCCCTGGCGCGAGCGTGGAAATATGATTGGCGGCGATTTAATTTGAACGGGACGGTGCAAAACGAGAAGCATTCGGACCCAAGTACTGAAGGAATGAGGTATTTGCGGTCTACAATAACAGAGAAGAGACTGTCAAGTTTGGCTGTACTCAGCATTGAATCAAAACGCACTAAAGCTGTTGATCTTAATAAGTTTGTGAGGCGTTTCGCTGAACAAAATGGTAATCGCCGCATTCATCTGTAATAGACATGTCAACTTGATGCTCTGCTCACGGATGAGCATACAAAACTGTTAAGATGATGACCTTACGTGTGTAAATATATTTTTTCTCTGTGGGGGTCTGCCCCCAAAAAACAGTTTTAAGTCCTGAGAAAGTCAAATAAGACGGTGTGTAAAACTACACTGCCCAGCCAAAAAAAGTAACCACTTTGATTTAACTAGGCCAGTAGGTAAGGACATTCCACTGGATAATAACTGAAGTATAAAAGAATGCATGACTGAAGTGTTTGAAGGCAAACCAAAAGAGGAAATACAGGTAAAATCAAGCAAATCCCCCTCTCAGATTCCACAGCAACCAGAAGAACATAAATACTGGCTGGTGATTTGATTAATCAGCTTTGTGATGGAATAAAAAATGCATAGTGCATTTCCTTAGCTGTGGATGAGTCTACTGACACCACTGACAATGCTCAGTTGCTGGTGTTTGTGAGTTTTTATGATGAGGCAAAGGGGGAGTTTGTTGAAGATGTGTTGGGCCTGACGAACCTCTGGACACACAAGGGGGCAAGACATTTATAAAGCAATAATGGGAATGCTGAATGAAAGAGGGTGCAGCTGCCTTTATTCATAACTGTGCAGCTCTTACACTGCGACTCTGAGGGATCAAGCACAGACACAATAACAATGAAAACTGCTGCATACAGATTATTTTTGTTTTTGCAACCTCGTGTTAAGAATCTTGTTGCAATTGTTTGAATGACCGTAATAAACGGACCTTTGTCTTATTGAAAAATTCTTTGGACCTTTAAGATTTGTATTTGAGTACCCCTGGTCTTGGGGTATGATTCTCGCTTAGGTGCGAGAGGTCCCGGTTCAAATCCCGGACGAGCCCAAGACATTTACATAGGTGTGGAACAGGTTCAGTTTAAGCGAACAAAAATGTTCGCTGGAATCAATGTGTACTTCACAATTTGACCAATACTGTGCCCTGCTAGAAACCTAGTGTTGAGTTGGGGCAAAAAATTATCGAGGCTCATCTTCTGTGTAGAGAAGCCATGCATTTTCATCCAAGCTTTGTTTATTGAGCCATAGTGCAATTAATGGAAAAGTGTTTGCATTGTCATTTAAGCAGGCTATCCTTAGTAAGACCAAAAAATAGCCTTTTGTCATGGCTCGTTGGTCTAGGGGTATGATTCTCGCTTTGGGTGGGAGAGGTCCCGGGTTCAAATCCCGGACGAGCCCAAGACGTCTACATAGGTGTGGAACAGGTTTAGTTTAGATTGCAAAAATGGTTTGTTTGAAGCAATGTGTAATTAATAATTTGACCAATACTGTGCCTTGCTAGAAACCTAGTGTTGAGTTGGGGCAAAAAATGATCAAGGCTCATCTTCTGTATAGAGAAGCCATGCATTTTCATTCAAGGAATAGTGCAATTAATGGAAAAGTGTTTTGCATTGTCAAACCTAGTGTTGAGTTGGGGCAAAAAATCTGTTGGGGCAAAAAATGATCAAGGCTCATCTTCTGTGTAGAGAAGCCATGCATTTTCATCCAAGCTTTGTTTATTGAGGCATAGTGCAATTAAAGGAAAAGTGTTTTGCATTGTCATTTAAGCAGGCTATCCTTGGTAAGACCAAAAAGTAGCCTTTTGTCATAGCTCGTTGGTCTAGGGGTATGATTCTCGCTTCGGGTGCGAGAGGTCCCGGGTCAAATCCCGGACGAGCCCAAGACATTTACATAGGTGTGGAACAGGTTGAGTTTAAGCGAACAAAAATGTTCGCTGGAATCAATGTGTACTTCACAATTTGACCAATACTGTGCCCTGCTAGAAACCTAGTGTTGAGTTGGGGCAAAAAATTATCGAGGCTCATCTTCTGTGTAGAGAATCCATGCATTTTCATCCAAGCTTTGTTTATTGAGCCATAGTGCAATTAATGGAAAAGTGATTTGCATTGTCATTTGAGCAGGCTATCGTTGGTAAGACCAAAAAGTAGACTTTGTCATGGCTCGTTGGTCTAGGGGTAATGATTCTCGCTTAGGGTGCGAGAGGTCCCGGGTTCAAATCCCGGACGAGCCCAAGACATTTACATAGGTGTGAAACAGGTTCAGTTTAAGCGAACAAAAATGTTCGCTGGAATCAATGTCTACTTCACAATTTGACCAACACTGTGCCCTGCTAGAAATCTAGTGATGAGTTGGGGCAAATAATGATCAAAGCTCATCTTCTTTGTAGAGAAGCCATCATTTTTATCCAAGTTGTGTTCATTGAGGAGAAAGTGCAATTAATGGAAAAGTGTTTTGCATTGTCATTTAAGCAGGCTATCCGTGGTAAGACCAAAAAATAGCCTTTTGTCATGGCTCGTTGGTCTAGGGGTATGATTGAGTTGGGGCAAAAAATTATCGAGGCTCATCTTCTGTGTAGAGAATCCATGCATTTTCATCCAAGTTGTGTTCATTGAGGAGAAAGTCTAATTAATGGAAAAGTGTTTTGCATTGTCATTTAAGCAGGCTATCGTGCGGAAGACAGAATTACAGATTACAAATCGCCTGAAAATGGTACAAACAAGTGGCAACATGTTTGATGAAGGTGATGCGCTGGGCTATATCATGCAATCAAAAGTTAAACTAAAGCTCGCTCCATTGTGGAGATATTCTGTATAGAGAAGCCATGCATTGTCATTCAAGGAATAGTGCAATTAATGGAAAAGTGTTTTGCATTGTCATTTAAGCAGGCTATCCTTGGTAAGACCAAAAAGTAGCCTTTTGTCATGGCTCGTTGGTCTAGGGGTATGATTCTCGCTTAGGGTGCGAGAGGTCCCGGGTTCAAATCCCGGACGAGCCCAAGACATTTACATAGGTGTGGAACAGGTTCAGTTTAAGCCAACAAAAATGTTCGCTGGAATCAATGTGTACTTCACAATTTGACCAATACTGTGCCCTGCTAGAAACCTAGTGTTGAGTTGGGGCAAAAAATTATCGAGGCTCATCTTCTGTGTAGAGAATCCATGCATTTTCATCCAAGCTTTGTTTATTGAGCCATAGTGCAATTAATGGAAAAGTGATTTGCCATGTCATTTAAGCAGGCTATCCTCGGTAAGACCAAAAAATAGCCTTTTGTCATGGCTCGTTGGTCTAGGGGTATGATTCTCGCTTTGGGTGCGAGAGGTCCCGGGTTCAAATCCCGGACGAGCCCAAGACGTCTACATAGGTGTGGAACAGGTTTAGTTTAGGTTGCAAAAATGGTTTGTTTGAAGCAATGTGTACTTAATAATTTGACCAATATTGTGCCTTGCTAGAAACCTAGTGTTGAGTTGGGGCAAAAAATGATCAAGGCTCATCTTCTGTATAGAGAAGCCATGCATTTTCATTCAAGGAATAGTGCAATTAATGGAAAAGTGTTTTTGCATTGTCATTTAAGCAGGCTATCCTTGGTAAGACCAAAGAGTATTCTTTTGTCATGGCTCGTTGGTCTAGGGGTATGATTCTCGCTTAGGGTGCGAGAGGTCCCGGGTTCAAATCCCGGACGAGCCCAAGACATTTACATAGGTGTGGAACAGGTTCAGTTTAAGCGAACAAAGTCTAATTAATGGAAAAGTGTTTTGCATTGTCATTTAAGCAGGCTATCGTGCGGAAGACAGAAAAATTGCCTATTGTCATGACTCGTTGGTCTAGGGGTAAGATTCTCGCTTAGGGTGCGAGAGGTCCCGGGTTCAAGTGCTTCTCAAAGTGTGGTCCGCGGACAACTGGTGGTCCGTGAGCGCTCCCTAGTGGGCCGTGAGTATATTGGTAAAATTTCCCATTTGAAATAAATAAATTAAAGTTTTCCGCCTCTCGCGGGAATATCTCCACAATGGAGCGAGCTTTAGTTTAACTTTTGATTGCATGATATAGCCCAGCGCATCACCTTCATCAAACATGTTGCCACTTGTTTGTACCATTTTCAGGCGATTTGTAATCTGTTCTAGAAAAACGATGTGTTTTTGGACATTTGTGGAATTAGGTGGTCCGCGAGTGTTTTTTTATTGGTTAAGTGGTCGTTGGTATGAAAACGTTTGAGAAACACTGGTCTAGGGGTATGATTCTCGCTTAGGGTGCGAGAGGACCCGGGTTAAAATCCAGGACGAGCCCAAGACATTTACATAGTGTGGAACAGGTTCAGTTTAAGCAACAAAAATGTTCGCTGGAATCATGTGTACTTCACAATTTGACCAATACTGTGCCCTGCTAGAAACCTCGTGTTGAGTTGGGGCAAAAAATTATCGGGCTCATCTTCTGTGTAGAGAATCCATGCATTTTCATCCAAGCTTTGTTTATTGAGCCATAGTGCAATTAATGGAAAAGTGATTTGCATTGTCATTTGAGCAGGCTATCGTTGGTAAGACCAAAAAGTAGACTTTTGTCATGGCTCGTTGGTCTAGGGGAATGATTCTCGCTTAGGGTGCGAGAGTCCCGGGTTCAAATCCGGACGAGCCCAAGACATTTACATAGGTGTGAAACAGGTTCAGTTTAAGCGAACAAAATGTTCGCTGGAATCAATGTCTACTTCACAATTTGACCAACACTGTGCCCTGCTAGAAATCTAGTGATGAGTTTGGGGCAAATATTGATCAAAGCTCATCTTCTTTGTAGAGAAGCCATCCATTTTTATCCAAGTTGTTTTCATTGAGGAGAAGTGCAATTAATGGAAAAGTGTTTTGCATTGTCATTTAAGCAGCTATCCGTGGTAAGACCAAAAAATAGCCTTTTGTCATGGCTCGTTGGTCTAGGGGTATGATTGAGTTGGGGCAAAAAATTATCGAGGCTCATCTTCTGTGTAGAGAATCCATGCATTTTCATCCAAGTTGTGTTCATTGAGGAGAAAGTCTAATTAATGGAAAAGTGTTTTGCATTGTCATTTAAGCAGGCTATCGTGCGGAAGACAGAATTACAGATTACAAATCGCCTGAAAATGGTACAAACAAGTGGCAACATGTTTGATGAAGGTGATGCGCTGGGCTATATCATGCAATCAAAAGTTAAACTAAAGCTCGCTCCATTGTGGAGATATTCTGTATAGAGAAGCCATGCATTGTCATTCAAGGAATAGTGCAATTAATGGAAAAGTGTTTTGCATTGTCATTTAAGCAGGCTATCCTTGGTAAGACCAAAAAGTAGCCTTTTGTCATGGCTCGTTGGTCTAGGGGTATGATTCTCGCTTAGGGTGCGAGAGGTCCCGGGTTCAAATCCCGGACGAGCCCAAGACATTTACATAGGTGTGGAACAGGTTCAGTTTAAGCCAACAAAAATGTTCGCTGGAATCAATGTGTACTTCACAATTTGACCAATACTGTGCCCTGCTAGAAACCTAGTGTTGAGTTGGGGCAAAAAATTATCGAGGCTCATCTTCTGTGTAGAGAATCCATGCATTTTCATCCAAGCTTTGTTTATTGAGCCATAGTGCAATTAATGGAAAAGTGATTTGCCATGTCATTTAAGCAGGCTATCCTCGGTAAGACCAAAAAATAGCCTTTTGTCATGGCTCGTTGGTCTAGGGGTATGATTCTCGCTTTGGGTGCGAGAGGTCCCGGGTTCAAATCCCGGACGAGCCCAAGACGTCTACATAGGTGTGGAACAGGTTTAGTTTAGGTTGCAAAAATGGTTTGTTTGAAGCAATGTGTACTTAATAATTTGACCAATATTGTGCCTTGCTAGAAACCTAGTGTTGAGTTGGGGCAAAAAATGATCAAGGCTCATCTTCTGTATAGAGAAGCCATGCATTTTCATTCAAGGAATAGTGCAATTAATGGAAAAGTGTTTTGCATTGTCATTTAAGCAGGCTATCCTTGGTAAGACCAAAGTATTCTTTTGTCATGGCTCGTTGGTCTAGGGGTATGATTCTCGCTTAGGGTGCGAGAGGTCCCGGGTTCAAATCCCGGACGAGCCCAAGACATTTACATAGGTGTGGAACAGGTTCAGTTTAAGCGAACAAAGTCTAATTAATGGAAAAGTGTTTTGCATTGTCATTTAAGCAGGCTATCGTGCGGAAGACAGAAAAATTGCCTATTGTCATGACTCGTTGGTCTAGGGGTAAGATTCTCGCTTAGGGTGCGAGAGGTCCCGGGTTCAAGTGCTTCTCAAAGTGTGGTCCGCGGACAACTGGTGGTCCGTGAGCGCTCCCTAGTGGGCCGTGAGTATATTGGTAAAATTTCCCATTTGAAATAAATAAATTAAAGTTTTCCGTCCTCTCGCGGGAATATCTCCACAATGGAGCGAGCTTTAGTTTAACTTTTGATTGCATGATATAGCCCAGCGCATCACCTTCATCAAACATGTTGCCACTTGTTTGTACCATTTTCAGGCGATTTGTAATCTGTTCTAGAAAAACGATGTGTTTTTGGACATTTGTGGAATTAGGTGGTCCGCGAGTGTTTTTTTATTGGTTAAGTGGTCGTTGGTATGAAAACGTTTGAGAAACACTGGTCTAGGGGTATGATTCTCGCTTAGGGTGCGAGAGGACCCGGGTTAAAATCCAGGACGAGCCCAAGACATCTACATAGGTGTGGAACAGGTTTAGTTTAGGTATCAAAAATGTTCGTTGGAATCTATGTGTACTTAATAATTTGACCAATACTGTGCCCTGCTAGAAACCTCGTGTTGAGTTGGGGCAAAAAATGATCAAGGGTCATCTTCTGTGTAGAGAAGCCTTGCATTTTCATCCAAGCTGTGTTCATTGAGGCATAGTGCAATTAATGGAAAACTGTTTTGCATTGTCATTTAAGCAGGCTATCCTTGGTAAGACCAAAAAATAGCCTTTTGTCATGGCTCGTTGGTCTAGGGGTATGATTCTCGCTTCGGGTGCGAGAGGTCCCGGGTTCAAATCCCGGACGAGCCCAAGAGATCTACATAGGTCTGGAACAGGTTTAGTTTAGGTATCAAAAATGGTTCGTTGGAAGCAATGTGTACGTCACAATTTGACCAATACTGTGCCCTGCTAGAAACCTAGTGTTGAGTTGGGGCAAAACATTATCGAGGCTCATCTTCTGTGTAGAGAAGCCATGCATTTTCATCCAAGCTTTGTTTATTGAGCCATAGTGCAATTAATGGAAAAGTGTTTTGCATTGTCATTTAAGCAGGCTATCCTTGGAAAGACCAAAAAGTAGCCTTTTGTCATGGCTCGTTGGTCTAGGGGTATGATTCTCGCTTCGGGTGCGAGAGGTCCCGGGTTCAAATCCCGGACGAGCCCAAGAGATCTACAATGGGCCGGAACAGGTTTAGTTTAGGTATCAAAAATGGTTCGTTGGAAGCAATGTGTACTTAATAATTTGACCAATACTGTGCCTTGCTAGAAACCTAGTGTTGAGTTGGTGCAAAAAATGATCAAGGCTCATCTTCTGTATAGAGAAGCCATGCATTTTCATTCAAGGAATTGTGCAATTAATGGAAAAGTGTTTTTGCATTGTCATTTAAGCAGGCTATCCTTGGTAAGACCAAAGAGTAGCCTTTTGTCATGGCTCGTTGGTCTAGGGGTATGATTCTCGCTTAGGGTGCGAGAGGTCCGGGTTCAAATCCCGGACGAGCCCAAGACATTTACATAGGTGTGGAACAGGTTCAGTTTAAGCGAACAAAAATGTTCAGTGGAATCAATGTGTACGTCACAATTTGACCAATACTGTGCCCTGCTAGAAACCTAGTGTTGAGTTGGGGCAAAACATTATCGAGGCTCATCTTCTGTGTAGAGAATCCATGCATTTTCATCCAAGTTGTGTTCATTGAGGAGAAAGTCTAATTAATGGAAAAGTGTTTGCATTGTCATTTAAGCAGGCTATCGTGCGGAAGACAGAAAAATTGCCTATTGTCATGACTCGTTGGTCGAGGGGTAAGATTCTCGCTTAGGGTGCGAGAGGTCCCGGGTTCAAGTGCTTCTCAAAGTGTGGTCCGCGGACAACTGGTGGTCCGTGAGCGCTCCCTAGTGGGCCGTGAGTATATTGGTAAAATTTCCCATTTGAAATAAAAAATTAAAGTTTTCCGCCCTCTCGCGGAATATCTCCACAATGGAGCGAGCTTTAGTTTAACTTTTGATTGCATGATATAGCCCAGCGCATCACCTTCATCAAACATGTTGCCACTTGTTTGTACCATTTTCAGGCGATTTGTAATCTGTTCTAGAAAAACGATGTGTTTTTGGACATTTGTGGAATTAGGTGGTCCGCGAGTGTTTTTTTATTGGTTAAGTGGTCGTTGGTATGAAAACGTTTGAGAAACACTGGTCTAGGGGTATGATTCTCGCTTAGGGTGCGAGAGGACCCGGGTTAAAATCCAGGACGAGCCCAAGACATTTACATAGGTGTGGAACAGGTTCAGTTTAAGCCAACAAAAATGTTCGCTGGAATCAATGTGTACTTCACAATTTGACCAATACTGTGCCCTGCTAGAAACCTAGTGTTGAGTTGGGGCAAAAAATTATCGGGCTCATCTTCGGTGTAGAGAATCCATGCATTTTCATCCAAGCTTGTTTATTGAGCCATAGTGCAATTAATGGAAAAGTGATTTGCATGTCATTTGAGCAGGCTATCGTTGGTAAGACCAAAAAGTAGACTTTTGTCATGGCTCGTTGGTCTAGGGGTATGATTCTCGCTTAGGGGCGAGGTCCCGGGTTCAAATCCCGGACGCAGCCCAAGACATTTACATATGTGTGAAACAGGTTCAGTTTTAAGCGAACAAAATGTTCGCTGGAATCAATGTCTACTTCACAATTTGACAACACTGTGCCCTGCTAGAAATCTAGTGATGAGTTGGGGCAAATATTGATCAAAGCTCATCTTCTTTGTAGAGAAGCCATCCATTTTTATCCAAGTTGTGTTCATTGAGGAGAAAGTGCAATTAATGGAAAAGTGTTTTGCATTGTCATTTAAGCAGGCTATCCGTGGTAAGACCAAAAAATAGCCTTTTGTCATGGCTCGTTGGTCTAGGGGTATGATTGAGTTGGGGCAAAAAATTATCGAGGCTCATCTTCTGTGTAGAGAATCCATGCATTTTCATCCAAGTTGTGTTCATTGAGGAGAAAGTCTAATTAATGGAAAAGTGTTTTGCATTGTCATTTAAGCAGGCTATCGTGCGGAAGACAGAATTACAGATTACAAATCGCCTGAAAATGGTACAAACAAGTGGCAACATGTTTGATGAAGGTGATGCGCTGGGCTATATCATGCAATCAAAAGTTAAACTAAAGCTCGCTCCATTGTGGAGATATTCTGTATAGAGAAGCCATGCATTGTCATTCAAGGAATAGTGCAATTAATGGAAAAGTGTTTTGCATTGTCATTTAAGCAGGCTATCCTTGGTAAGACCAAAAAGTAGCCTTTTGTCATGGCTCGTTGGTCTAGGGGTATGATTCTCGCTTAGGGTGCGAGAGGTCCCGGGTTCAAATCCCGGACGAGCCCAAGACATTTACATAGGTGTGGAACAGGTTCAGTTTAAGCCAACAAAAATGTTCGCTGGAATCAATGTGTACTTCACAATTTGACCAATACTGTGCCCTGCTAGAAACCTAGTGTTGAGTTGGGGCAAAAAATTATCGAGGCTCATCTTCTGTGTAGAGAATCCATGCATTTTCATCCAAGCTTTGTTTATTGAGCCATAGTGCAATTAATGGAAAAGTGATTTGCCATGTCATTTAAGCAGGCTATCCTCGGTAAGACCAAAAAATAGCCTTTTGTCATGGCTCGTTGGTCTAGGGGTATGATTCTCGCTTTGGGTGCGAGAGGTCCCGGGTTCAAATCCCGGACGAGCCCAAGACGTCTACATAGGTGTGGAACAGGTTTAGTTTAGGTTGCAAAAATGGTTTGTTTGAAGCAATGTGTACTTAATAATTTGACCAATATTGTGCCTTGCTAGAAACCTAGTGTTGAGTTGGGGCAAAAAATGATCAAGGCTCATCTTCTGTATAGAGAAGCCATGCATTTTCATTCAAGGAATAGTGCAATTAATGGAAAAGTGTTTTGCATTGTCATTTAAGCAGGCTATCCTTGGAAAGACCAAAAAGTAGCCTTTTGTCATGGCTCGTTGGTCTAGGGGTATGATTCTCGCTTCGGGTGCGAGAGGTCCCGGGTTCAAATCCCGGACGAGCCCAAGAGATCTACATAGGTCTGGAACAGGTTTAGTTTAGGTATCAAAAATGGTTCGTTGGAAGCAATGTGTACTTAATAATTTGACCAATACTGTGCCTTGCTAGAAACCTAGTGTTGAGTTGGTGCAAAAAATGATCAAGGCTCATCTTCTGTATAGAGAAGCCATGCATTTTCATTCAAGGAATAGTGCAATTAATGGAAAAGTGTTTTGCATTGTCATTTAAGCAGGCTATCCTTGGTAAGACCAAAAAGTAGCCTTTTGTCATGGCTCGTTGGTCTAGGGGTATGATTCTCGCTTAGGGTGCGAGAGGTCCTGGGTTCAAATCCCGGACGAGCCCAAGACATTTACATAGGTGTGGAACAGGTTCAGTTTAAGCCAACAAAAATGTTCGCTGGAATCAATGTCTACTTCACAATTTGACCAACACTGTGCCCTGCTAGAAATCTAGTGATGAGTTGGGGCAAATAATGATCAAAGCTCATCTTCTATGTAGAGAAGCCATCAATTTTTATCCAAGTTGTGTTCATTGAGGAGAAAGTGCAATTAATGGAAAAGTGTTTTGCATTGTCATTTAAGCAGGCTATCCGTGGTAAGACCAAAAAAATAGCCTTTTGTCATGGCTCGTTGGTCTAGGGGTCTAGGGGTGTCTACATAGGCCTGTTCCAGACCTATGTAGATCTCTTGGGCTCGTCCGGGATTTGAACCCGGGACCTCTCGCACCCAAAGCGAGAATCATACCCCTAGACCAACGAGCCATGACAAAAGTCTACTTCTTGGTCTTACCAACGATAGCCTGCTTAAATGACAATGCAAATCACTTCTCCATTAATTGCACTATGGCTCAATAAACAAAGCTTGGATGAAAATGCATGGATTCTCTACAAAGAAGATGAGCCTCGATAATTTTTTGCCCCAACTCAACACTAGGTTTCTAGCAGGGCACAGTATTGGTCAAATTGTGAAGTACACATAGCTTCCAACGAACATTTTTGATACCTAAACTAAACCTGTTCCACACCTATGTAGATGTCTTGGGCTCGTCCTGGATTTTAACCCGGGTCCTCTCGCACCCTAAGCGAGAATCATACCCCTAGACCAGTGTTTCTCAAACGTTTTCATACCAACGACCACTTAACCAATAAAAAAACACTCGCGGACCACCTAATTCCACAAATGTCCAAAACACATCGTTTTTCTAGAACAGATTACAAATCGCCTGAAAATGGTACAAACAAGTGGCAACATGTTTGATGAAGGTGATGCGCTGGGCTATATCATGCAATCAAAAGTTAAACTAAAGCTCGCTCCATTGTGGAGATATTCCCGCGAGAGGACGGAAAACTTTAATTTATTTATTTCAAATGGGAAATTTTACCAATATACTCACGGCCCACTAGGGAGCGCTCACGGACCACCAGTTGTCCGCGGACCACACTTTGAGAAGCACTTGAACCCGGGACCTCTCGCACCCTAAGCGAGAATCTTACCCCTAGACCAACGAGTCATGACAATAGGCAATTTTTCTGTCTTCCGCACGATAGCCTGCTTAAATGACAATGCAAAACACTTTTCCATTAATTAGACTTTCTCCTCAATGAACACAACTTGGATGAAAATGCATGGATTCTCTACACAGAAGATGAGCCTCGATAATTTTTTGCCCCAACTCAATACTAGGTTTCTAGCAGGGCACAGTATTGGTCAAATTGTGACGTACACATTGATTCCAGCGAACATTTTTGTTCGCTTAAACTGAACCTGTTCCACACCTATGTAAATGTCTTGGGCTCGTCCGGGATTTGAACCCGGGACCTCTCGCACCCTAAGCGAGAATCATACCCCTAGACCAACGAGCCATGACAAAAGAATACTCTTTGGTCTTACCAAGGATAGCCTGCTTAAATGACAATGCAAAAACACTTTTCCATTAATTGCACAATTCCTTGAATGAAAATGCATGGCTTCTCTATACAGAAGATGAGCCTTGATCATTTTTTGCCCCAACTCAACACTAGGTTTCTAGCAAGGCACAATATTGGTCAAATTATTAAGTACACATTGCTTCAAACAAACCATTTTTGCAACCTAAACTAAACCTGTTCCACACCTATGTAGACGTCTTGGGCTCGTCCGGGATTTGAACCCGGGACCTCTCGCACCCAAAGCGAGAATCATACCCCTAGACCAACAAGCCATGACAAAAGGCTATTTTTTGGTCTTACCAAGGATAGCCTGCTTAAATGACAATGCAAAACAGTTTTCCATTAATTGCACTATGCCAGGACGAGCCCAAGACATCTTGGGCTATGTGTACTTAATAATTTGACCAATACTGTGCCCTGCTAGAAACCTCGTGTTGAGTTGGGGCAAAAAATGATCAACGGTCATCTTCTGTGTAGAGAAGCCTTGCATTTTCATCCAAGCTGTGTTCATTGAGGCATAGTGCAATTAATGGAAAACTGTTTTGCATTGTCATTTAAGCAGGCTATCCTTGGTAAGACCAAAAAATAGCCTTTTGTCATGGCTCGTTGGTCTAGGGGTATGATTCTCGCTTTGGGTGCGAGAGGTCCCGGGTTCAAATCCCGACGAGCCCAAGACGTCTACATAGGTGTGGAACAGGTTTAGTTTAGGTTGCAAAAATGGTTTGTTTGAAGCAATGTGTACTTAATAATTTGACCATATTGTGCCTTGCTAGAAACCTAGTGTTGAGTTGGGGCAAAAATGATCAAGGCTCATCTTCTGTATAGAGAAGCATGCATTTTCATTCAAGGAATAGTGCAATTAATGGAAAAGTGTTTTGCATTGTCATTTAAGCAGGCTATCCTTGGTAAGACCAAAGAGTAGCCTTTTGTCATGGCTCGTTGGTCTAGGGGTATGATTCTCGCTTAGGGTGCGAGAGGTCCCGGGTTCAAATCCCGGACGAGCCCAAGACATTTACATAGGTGTGGAACAGGTTCAGTTTAAGCCAACAAAAATGTTCGCTGGAATCAATGTGTACTTCACAATTTGACCAATACTGTGCCCTGCTAGAAACCTAGTGTTGAGTTGGGGCAAAAAATGATCAAGGCTCATCTTCTGTATAGAGAAGCCATGCATTTTCATTCAAGGAATAGTGCAATTAATGGAAAAGTGTTTTGCATTGTCATTTAAGCAGGCTATCCTTGGTAAGACCAAAAAGTAGCCTTTTTGTCATGGCTCGTTGGTCTAGGGGTATGATTCTCGCTTAGGGTGCGAGAGTCCCGGGTTCAAATCCCGGACGAGCCCAAGACATTTACATAGGTGTGGAACAGGTTCAGTTTAAGCCAACAAAAATGTTCGCTGGAATCAATGTGTACTTCACAATTTGACCAATACTGTGCCTGCTAGAAACCTAGTGTTGAGTTGGGGCAAAAATATCGAGGCTCATCTTCTGTGTAGAGAATCCATGCATTTTCATCCAAGCTTTGTTTATTGAGCCATAGTGCAATTAATGGAAAAGTGTTTTGCATTGTCATTTAAGCAGGCTATCCTTGGTAAGACCAAAAAGTAGACTTTTGTCATGGCTCGTTGGTCTAGGGGTATGATTCTCGCTTAGGGTGCGAGAGGTCCCGGGTTCAAATCCCGGACGAGCCCAAGACATTTACATAGGTGTGAACAGGTTCAGTTTAAGCCAACAAAAATGTTCGCTGGAATCAATGTCTACTTCACAATTTGACCAACACTGTGCCCTGCTAGAAATCTAGTGATGAGTTGGGGCAAAAAATTATCGAGGCTCATCTTCTGTGTAGAGAAGCCATGCATTTTCATCCAAGCTTTGTTTATTGAGCCATAGTGCAATTAATGGAAAAGTGTTTTGCATTGTCATTAAGCAGGCTATCCTTGGTAAGACCAAAAAGTAACATTTGTCATGGCTCGTTGGTCTAGGGGTATGATTCTTGCTTAG
The DNA here is from genome assembly GCA_031216635.1 of Dissostichus eleginoides. Lineage (NCBI taxonomy): Eukaryota > Metazoa > Chordata > Actinopteri > Perciformes > Nototheniidae > Dissostichus > Dissostichus eleginoides. The sequence continues at coordinate 7,666,646 of CM062267.1, read as the reverse complement.
GGTGCGAGAGGTCCCGGGTTCAAATCCCGGACGAGCCCAAGACATTTACATAGGTGTGGAACAGGTTCAGTTTAAGCCAACAAAAATGTTCGCTGGAATCAATGTCTACTTCACAATTTGACCAACACTGTGCCCTGCTAGAAATCTAGTGGTGAGTTGGGGCAAAAATGATCAAAGCTCATCTTCTTTGTAGAGAAGCCATCAATTTTTATCCAAGTTGTGTTCATTGAGGAGAAAGTGCAATTAATGGAAAGTGTTTTGCATTGTCATTTAAGCAGGCTATGCGTGGTAAGACCAAAAAATAGCCTTTTGTCATGGCTCGTTGGTCTAGGGTATGATTCTCGCTTTGGGTGTGAGAGGTCCCGGGTTCAAATCCCGGACGAGCCCAAGACGTCTACATAGGTGTGGAACAGGTTTAGTTTAGATTGCAAAAATGGTTTGTTTGAAGCAATGTGTACTTAATAATTTGACCAATACTGTGCCTTGCTAGAAACCTAGTGTTGAGTTGGGGCAAAAAATGATCAAGGCTCATCTTCTGTATAGAGAAGCCATGCATTTTCATTCAAGGAATAGTGCAATTAATGGAAAAGTGTTTTTGCATTGTCATTTAAGCAGGCTATCCTTGGTAAGACCAAAAATTCGCCTTTGTCATGCTCGTTGGTCTAGGGGTATGATTCTCGCTTAGGTGCGAGAGGTCCATTTGAAATAAATAAATTAAAGTTTTCCGCCCTCTCGCGGGAATATCTCCACAATGGAGCAGACTTTAGTTTAACTTTTGATTGCATGAATAGCCCAGCGCATCACCTTCATCAAACATGTTGCCACTTGCCAAATCCCGGACGAGCCCATGACGTCTACATAGGTGTAGAACAGGTTTAGTTTAGGTAGCAAAAATGGTTCGTTGGAAGCAATGTGTACTTAATAATTTGACCAATACTCTGCCCTGCTAGAAACCCAGTGTTGAGTTGGGGCAAAAAATTGATCAAGGCTCATCTTCTGTGTAGTGAAGCCAAGCATTTTCATCCAAGCTTTGTTTATTGAGGCATAGTGCAATTAATAGATAATTGTTTTGCCATGTCATTTAAGCAGGCTATCCTTGGTAAGACCAAAAATAGCCTTTTGTCATGGCTCGTTGGTCTAGGGGTATGATTCTCGCTTTGGGTGCGAGAGGTCCCGGGTTCAAATCCCGGACGAGCCCAAGACGTCTACATAGGTGTGGAACAGTTTAGTTTAGGTTGCAAAAATGGTTTGTTTGAAGCAATGTGTACTTAATAATTTGACCAATATTGTGCCTTGCTAGAAACCTAGTGTTGAGTTTGGGGCAAAAAATGATCAAGGCTCATCTTCTGTATAGAGAAGCCATGCATTTTCATTCAAGGAATTGTGCAATTAATGGAAAAGTGTTTTTGCATTGTCATTTAAGCAGCCTATCCTTGGTAAGACCAAAAAGTAGCTTTTGTCATGGCTCATTGGTCTAGGGTATGATTCTCGCTTAGGGTGCGAGAGGTCCCGGGTTCAAATCCCGGACGAGCCCAAGACATCTACATAGGTGTGGAACAGGTTTAGTTTAGTATCAAAAATGTTCGTTGGAAGCTATGTGTACTTAATAATTTGACCAATACTGTGCCCTGCTAGAAACCTCGTGTTGAGTTGGGGCAAAAAATGATCAAGGGTCATCTTCTGTGTAGAGAAGCCATGCATTTTCATCCAAGCTTTGTTATTGAGCCATAGTGCAATTAATGGAAAAGTGTTTTGCATTGTCATTTAAGCAGGCTATCCTGTTAAGACCAAAAGTAAACATTTGTCATGGCTCGTTGGTCTAGGGTATGATTCTCGCTTAGGGTGCGAGAGGTGTTGGGTTCAAATCCCGGACGAGCCCAAGACATTTACATAGGTGTGGAACAGGTTCAGTTTAAGCCAACAAAAATTTTCGCTGGAATCAATGTCTACTTCACAATTTGACCAACACTGTGCCCTGCTAGAAACCTAGTGTAGAGTTGGGGCAAAACATTATCGAGGCTCATCTTCTGTGTAGAGAAGCCATGCATTTTCATCCAAGCTTTGTTTATTGAGCCATAGTGCAATTAATGGAAAAGTGTTTTGCATTGTCATTTAAGCAGGCTATCCTTGTTAAGACAAAGAGTATTCTTTGTCATGGCTCGTTGGTCTAGGGGTATGATTCTCGCTTAGGGTGCGAGAGGTCCGGGTTTCAAATCCCGGACGAGCCCAAGACATTTACATAGGTGTGGAACAGGTTCAGTTTAAGCGAACAAAAATGTTCGCTGGAATCAATGTTACGTCACAATTTGACCAATACTGTGCCCTGCTAGAAACCTAGTGTTGAGTTGGGGCAAAACATTATCGAGGCTCATCTTCTGTGTAGAGAATCCATGCATTTTCATCCAAGTTGTGTTCATTGAGGAGAAAGTCTAATTAATGGAAAAGTGTTTTGCATTGTCATTTAAGCAGGCTATGCGTGGTAAGACCAAAAAATAGCCTTTTGTCATGGCTCGTTGGTCTAGGGGTATGATTCTCGCTTTGGGTGTGAGAGGTCCCGGGTTCAAATCCCGGACGAGCCCAAGACGTCTACATAGGTGTGGAACAGGTTTAGTTTAGATTGCAAAAATGGTTTGTTTGAAGCAATGTGTACTTAATAATTTGACCAATACTGTGCCTTGCTAGAAACCTAGTGTTGAGTTGGGGCAAAAAATGATCAAGGCTCATCTTCTGTATAGAGAAGCCATGCATTTTCATTCAAGGAATAGTGCAATTAATGGAAAAGTGTTTTGCATTGTCATTTAAGCAGGCTATCCTTGGTAAGACCAAAAATTCGCCTTTTGTCATGGCTCGTTGGTCTAGGGGTATGATTCTCGCTTAGGGTGCGAGAGGTCCCATTTGAAATAAATAAATTAAAGTTTTCCGCCCTCTCGCGGGAATATCTCCACAATGGAGCGAGCTTTAGTTTAACTTTTGATTGCATGATATAGCCCAGCGCATCACCTTCATCAAACATGTTGCCACTTGCCAAATCCCGGACGAGCCCATGACGTCTACATAGGTGTAGAACAGGTTTAGTTTAGGTAGCAAAAATGGTTCGTTGGAAGCAATGTGTACTTAATAATTTGACTCTCTGCCCTGCTAGAAACCCAGTGTTGAGTTGGGGCAAAAAATTGATCAAGGCTCATCTTCTGTGTAGTGAAGCCAAGCATTTTCATCCAAGCTTTGTTTATTGAGGCATAGTGCAATTAATAGATAATTGTTTTGCCATGTCATTTAAGCAGGCTATCCTTGGTAAGACCAAAAAATAGCCTTTTGTCATGGCACCCTAAGCGAGAATCATACCCCTAGACCAACGAGCCATGACAAAAGAATACTCTTTGGTCTTAACAAGGATAGCCTGCTTAAATGACAATGCTCATTTAAGCAGCCTATCCTTGGTAAGACCAAAAAGTAGCTTTTTGTCATGGCTCATTGGTCTAGGGGTATGATTCTCGCTTAGGGTGCGAGAGGTCCCGGGTTCAAATCCCGGACGAGCCCAAGACATCTACATAGGTGTGGAACAGGTTTAGTTTAGGTATCAAAAATGTTCGTTGGAAGCTATGTGTACTTAATAATTTGACCAATACTGTGCCCTGCTAGAAACCTCGTGTTGAGTTGGGGCAAAAAATGATCAAGGGTCATCTTCTGTGTAGAGAAGCCATGCATTTTCATCCAAGCTTTGTTTATTGAGCCATAGTGCAATTAATGGAAAAGTGTTTTGCATTGTCATTTAAGCAGGCTATCCTTGTTAAGACCAAAAAGTAAACATTTGTCATGGCTCGTTGGTCTAGGGGTATGATTCTCGCTTAGGGTGCGAGAGGTGTTGGGTTCAAATCCCGGACGAGCCCAAGACATTTACATAGGTGTGGAACAGGTTCAGTTTAAGCCAACAAAAAATTTTCGCTGGAATCAATGTCTACTTCACAATTTGACCAACACTGTGCCCTGCTAGAAACCTAGTGTAGAGTTGGGGCAAAACATTATCGAGGCTCATCTTCTGTGTAGAGAAGCCATGCATTTTCATCCAAGTTGTGTTCATTGAGGAGAAAGTCTAATTAATGGAAAAGTGTTTTGCATTGTCATTTAAGCAGGCTATCGTGCGGAAGACAGAAAAATTGCCTATTGTCATGACTCGTTGGTCGAGGGGTAAGATTCTCGCTTAGGGTGCGAGAGGTCCCGGGTTCAAGTGCTTCTCAAAGTGTGGTCCGCGGACAACTGGTGGTCCGTGAGCGCTCCCTAGTGGGCCGTGAGTATATTGGTAAAATTTCCCATTTGAAATAAATAAATTAAAGTTTTCCGCCCTCTCGCGGGAATATCTCCACAATGGAGCGAGCTTTAGTTTAACTTTTGATTGCATGATATAGCCCAGCGCATCACCTTCATCAAACATGTTGCCACTTGTTTGTACCATTTTCAGGCGATTTGTAATCTGTTCTAGAAAAACGATGTGTTTTTGGACATTTGTGGAATTAGGTGGTCCGCGAGTGTTTTTTTATTGGTTAAGTGGTCGTTGGTATGAAAACGTTTGAGAAACACTGGTCTAGGGGTATGATTCTCGCTTAGGGTGCGAGAGGACCCGGGTTAAAATCCAGGACGAGCCCAAGACATCTACATAGGTGTGGAACAGGTTTAGTTTAGGTATCAAAAATGTTCGTTGGAAGCTATGTGTACTTCACAATTTGACCAACACTGTGCCCTGCTAGAAATCTAGTGATGAGTTGGGGCAAAAAATTATCGAGGCTCATCTTCTGTGTAGAGAAGCCATGCATTTTCATCCAAGCTTTGTTTATTGAGCCATAGTGCAATTAATGGAAAAGTGTTTTGCATTGTCATTTAAGCAGGCTATCCTTGGTAAGACCAAAAAGTAAACATTTGTCATGGCTCATTGGTCTAGGGGTATGATTCTTGCTTAGGGTGCGAGAGGTCCCGGGTTCAAATCCCGGACGAGCCCAAGACATTTACATAGGTGTGGAACAGGTTCAGTTTAAGCCAACAAAAATGTTCGCTGGAATCAATGTCTACTTCACAATTTGACCAACACTGTGCCCTGCTAGAAATCTAGTGGTGAGTTGGGGCAAATAATGATCAAAGCTCATCTTCTTTGTAGAGAAGCCATCAATTTTTATCCAAGTTGTGTTCATTGAGGAGAAAGTGCAATTAATGGAAAAGTGTTTTGCATTGTCATTTAAGCAGGCTATGCGTGGTAAGACCAAAAAATAGCCTTTTGTCATGGCTCGTTGGTCTAGGGGTATGATTCTCGCTTTGGGTGTGAGAGGTCCCGGGTTCAAATCCCGGACGAGCCCAAGACGTCTACATAGGTGTGGAACAGGTTTAGTTTAGATTGCAAAAATGGTTTGTTTGAAGCAATGTGTACTTAATAATTTGACCAATACTGTGCCTTGCTAGAAACCTAGTGTTGAGTTGGGGCAAAAAATGATCAAGGCTCATCTTCTGTATAGAGAAGCCATGCATTTTCATTCAAGGAATAGTGCAATTAATGGAAAAGTGTTTTGCATTGTCATTTAAGCAGGCTATCCTTGGTAAGACCAAAAAGTCGCCTTTTGTCATGGCTCGTTGGTCTAGGGGTATGATTCTCGCTTAGGGTGCGAGAGGTCCCATTTGAAATAAATAAATTAAAGTTTTCCGCCCTCTCGCGGGAATATCTCCACAATGGAGCGAGCTTTAGTTTAACTTTTGATTGCATGATATAGCCCAGCGCATCACCTTCATCAAACATGTTGCCACTTGCCAAATCCCGGACGAGCCCATGACGTCTACATAGGTGTAGAACAGGTTTAGTTTAGGTAGCAAAAATGGTTCGTTGGAAGCAATGTGTACTTAATAATTTGACCAATACTCTGCCCTGCTAGAAACCCAGTGTTGAGTTGGGGCAAAAAATTGATCAAGGCTCATCTTCTGTGTAGTGAAGCCAAGCATTTTCATCCAAGCTTTGTTTATTGAGGCATAGTGCAATTAATAGATAATTGTTTTGCCATGTCATTTAAGCAGGCTATCCTTGGTAAGACCAAAAAATAGCCTTTTGTCATGGCTCGTTGGTCTAGGGGTATGATTCTCGCTTCGGGTGCGAAAGGTCCGGGGTTCAAATCCCGGACCAGCCCAAGACGTCTACATAGGTGTGGAACAGGTTTAGTTTAGGTTGCAAAAATGGTTTGTTTGAAGCAATGTGTACTTAATAATTTGACCAATACTGTGCTTTGCTAGAAACCTAGTGTTGAGTTGGGGCAAACAATGATCAAGGCTCATCTTCTGTATAGAGAAGCCATGCATTTTCATTCAAGGAATAGTGCAATTAATGGAAAAGTGTTTTGCATTGTCTTTTAAGCAGGCTATCCTTGGTAAGACCAAAGAGTAGCCTTTTGTCATGGCTCGTTGGTCTAGGGCAGGCATCCTCAAAGTCCGGACTCCGGTCCGGATCCGGACCGAACCACAACTGTCTCTGGACTCTGAGCAAATTATACTTTTCATATGTATTATCTGTATTATCTGTATTATCTGTGTTATCTGCGAGACATCGCCACAACGCAACGAGTCAAAATTCTCCGCTATGTCCACTGCAAACAGCGCTCTGCATGTCCGACTGTTCCAATGTCTGTGTGTGTCTATCAACGCATTGGTCCAATCACATTCAGCATCCCGTCAGCGTTTTTGTCCCCCACCAACAGTCTGCGAATCAGAGGCAGAGTAGGGCGGGTCTTCGCGGAATGCGGGTGGGAAAAATGCGTGTCTCGTCTCTCCCCAGCTGCCACCCCAGTTGGCAGCTTTGTTTTGAAAGAAAAGTTGTGGCTCATCGGACATTTATGAGAGAAAGTCTCTAATGTCCGAGTGCAAGTGAATGCAGCACAAGACCCACGTCTTGTAACCCCTCCCCCGGCCCTGGCGCGAGCGTGGAAATATGATTGGCGGCGATTTAATTTGAACGGGACGGTGCAAAACGAGAAGCATTCGGACCCAAGTACTGAAGGAATGAGGTATTTGCGGTCTACAATAACAGAGAAGAGACTGTCAAGTTTGGCTGTACTCAGCATTGAATCAAAACGCACTAAAGCTGTTGATCTTAATAAGTTTGTGAGGCGTTTCGCTGAACAAAATGGTAATCGCCGCATTCAGCTGTAATAGACATGTCAACTTGATGCTCTGCTCACGGATGAGCATACAAAACTGTTAAGATGATGACCTTACGTGTGTAAATATATTTTTTTCTCTGTGGGGGTCTGCCCCCAAAAAACAGTTTTAAGTCCTGAGAAAGTCAAATAAGACGGTGTGTAAAACTACACTGCCCAGCCAAAAAAAAGTAACCACTTTGATTTAACTAGGCCAGTAGGTAAGGACATTCCACTGGATAATAACTGAAGTATAAAAGAATGCATGACTGAAGTGTTTGAAGGCAAACAAAAAGAGGAAATAACAGGTCAAATCAAGCAAATCCCCCTCTCAGATTCCACAGCAACCAGAAGAACATAAATACTGGCTGGTGATTTGATTAATCAGCTTTGTGATGGAATAAAAAATGCATAGTGCATTTCCTTAGCTGTGGATGAGTCTACTGACACCACTGACAATGCTCAGTTGCTGGTGTTTGTGAGTTTTTATGATGAGGCAAAGGGGGAGTTTGTTGAAGATGTGTTGGGCCTGACGAACCTCAGTGGACACACAAGGGGGCAAGACATTTATAAAGCAATAATGGGAATGCTGAATGAAAGAGGGTGCAGCTGCCTTTATTCATAACTGTGCAGCTCTTACACTGCGACTCTGAGGGATCAAGCACAGACACAATAACAATGAAAACTGCTGCATACAGATTATTTTTGTTTTTGCAACCTCGTGTTAAGAATCTTGTTGCAATTGTTTGAATGACCGTAATAAACGGACCTTTGTCTTATTGAAAAATTTCTTTGGACCTTTAAGATTTGTATTTGAGTACCCCTGGTCTTGGGGTATGATTCTCGCTTAGGGTGCGAGAGGTCCCGGGTTCAAATCCCGGACGAGCCCAAGACATTTACATAGGTGTGGAACAGGTTCAGTTTAAGCGAACAAAAATGTTCGCTGGAATCAATGTGTACTTCACAATTTGACCAATACTGTGCCCTGCTAGAAACCTAGTGTTGAGTTGGGGCAAAAAATTATCGAGGCTCATCTTCTGTGTAGAGAAGCCATGCATTTTCATCCAAGCTTTGTTTATTGAGCCATAGTGCAATTAATGGAAAAGTGTTTTGCATTGTCATTTAAGCAGGCTATCCTTAGTAAGACCAAAAAATAGCCTTTTGTCATGGCTCGTTGGTCTAGGGGTATGATTCTCGCTTGGGTGGGAGAGGTCCCGGGTTCAAATCCCGGACGAGCACAAGACGTCTACATAGGTGTGGAACAGGTTTAGTTTAGATTGCAAAAATGGTTTGTTTGAAGCAATGTGTAATTAATAATTTGACCAATACTGTGCCTTGCTAGAAACCTAGTGTTGAGTTGGGGCAAAAAATGATCAAGGCTCATCTTCTGTATAGAGAAGCCATGCATTTGCATTCAAGGAATAGTGCAATTAATGGAAAAGTGTTTTGCATTGTCAAACCTAGTGTTGAGTTGGGGCAAAAAATCTGTTGGGGCAAAAAATGATCAAGGCTCATCTTCTGTGTAGAGAAGCCATGCATTTTCATCCAAGCTTTGTTTATTGAGGCATAGTGCAATTAAAGGAAAAGTGTTTTGCATTGTCATTTAAGCAGGCTATCCTTGGTAAGACCAAAAAGTAGCCTTTTGTCATAGCTCGTTGGTCTAGGGGTATGATTCTCGCTTCGGGTGCGAGAGGTCCCGGGTCAAATCCCGGACGAGCCCAAGACATTTACATAGGTGTGGAACAGGTTGAGTTTAAGCGAACAAAAATGTTCGCTGGAATCAATGTGTACTTCACAATTTGACCAATACTGTGCCCTGCTAGCAACCTAGTGTTGAGTTGGGGCAAAAAATTATCGAGGCTCATCTTCTGTGTAGAGAAGCCATGCATTTACATCCAAGCTTTGTTTATTGAGCCATAGTGCAATTAATGGAAAAGTGTTTTGCATTGTCATTTAAGCAGGCTATCCTTGGTAAGACCAAAAAGTAGACCTTTGTCATGGCTCGTTGGTCTAGGGGTATGATTCTCGCTTAGGGTGCGAGAGGTCCGGGGTTCAAATCCCGGACGAGCCCAAGACATTTACATAGGTGTGGAACAGGTTCAGTTTAAGCCAACAAAAATGTTCGCTGGAATCAAAGTCTACTTCACAATTTGACCAACACTGTGCCCTGCTAGAAATCTAGTGGTGAGTTGGGGCAAATAATGATCAAAGCTCATCTTCTTTGTAGAGAAGCCATCAATTTTTATCCAAGTTGTGTTCATTGAGGAGAAAGTGCAATTAATGGAAAAGTGTTTTGCATTGTCATTTAAGCAGGCTATCCGTGGTAAGACCAAAAAATAGCCTTTTGTCATGGCTCGTTGGTCTAGGGGTATGATTCTCGCTTAGGGTGCGAGAGGTCCGGGGTTCAAATCCCGGACGAGCCCAAGACATTTACATAGGTGTGGAACAGGTTCAGTTTAAGCCAACAAAAATGTTCGCTGAATCAAAGTCTACTTCACAATTTGACCAACACTGTGCCTGCTAGAAATCTAGTGTTGAGTTGGGGCAAATAATGATCAAAGCTCATCTTCTTTGTAGAGAAGCCATCATTTTTATCCAAGTTGTGTTCATTGAGGAGAAAGTGCAATTAATGGAAAAGTGTTTTGCATTGTCATTTAAGCAGGCTATCCGTGGTAAGACCAAAAATAGCCTTTTGTCATGGCTCGTTGGTCTAGGTATGATTCTCGCTTTGGGTGGGAGAGGTCCCGGGTTCAAATCCCGGACGAGCCCAAGACGTCTACATAGGTGTGTAACAGGTTTAGTTTAGATTGCAAAAATGGTTGTTGAAGCAATGTGTACTTAATAATTTGACCAATACTGTGCCTTGCTAGAAACCTAGTGTGAGTTGGGCAAAAATGATCAAGGCTCATCTTCTGTATAGAGAAGCCATGCATTTTCATTCAAGGAATAGTGCAATTAATGGAAATGTGTTTTGCATTGTCATTTAAGCAGGCTTTCCTTGGTAAGACCAAAAAGTAGACTTTTGTCATGGCTCGTTGGTCTAGGGGTATGATTCTCGCTTAGGGTGCGAGAGGTCCCGGGTTCAAATCCCGGACGAGCCCAAGACATTTACATAGGTGTGTACAGTTCAGTTTAGCGAACAAAAATGTTCGCTGGAATCAATGTGTACTTCACAATTTGACCAATACTGTGCCCTGCTAGAAAACCTAGTGTTGAGTTGGGGCAAAAAATATCGAGGCTCATCTTCTGTGTAGAGAATCCATGCATTTTCATCAAGCTTTGTTTATTGAGCCATAGTGCAATTAATGGAAAAGTGTTTTGCATTGTCATTTAAGCAGGCTATCGTTGGTAAGACCAAAAAGTAGACTTTTGTCATGGCTCGTTGGTCTAGGGGTATGATTCTCGCTTAGGGTGCGAGAGGACCCTGGTTAAAATCCAGGACGAGCCCAAGACATCTACATAGGTGTGGAATAGGTTTAGTTTAGGTATCAAAAATTGTTCTTTGGAAGCAATGTGTACTTGATAATTTGACCAATACTGTGCACTGCTAGAAACCTAGTGTTGAGTTGGGGCAAAAAATGATCAAGGCTCATCTTCTGTGTAGAGAAGCCATGCATTTTCATCCAAGCTTTGTTTATTGAGGCATAGTGCAATTAATGGAAAAGTGTTTTGCGTGGTCTAATAAGCAGGCTATCCTTGCTAAGACCAAAAAGTATCCTTTTGTCATGGCTCGTTGGTCTAGGGGTATGATTCTAGCTTCGGGTGCGAGAGGTCCCGGGTTCAAATCCCGGATGAGCCCATGACGTCTACATAGGTGAAGAACAGGTTTAGTTTAGGTAGCAAAAATGGTTCGTTGGAAGCAATGTGTACTTAATAATTTGACCAATACTCTGACCTGCTAGAAACCTAGTGTTGAGTTGGGGCAAAAAATGATCAAGGCTCATCTTCTGTCTAGAGAAGCCATGCATTTTCATCCAAGCTTTGTTTATTGAGGCATAGTGCAATTAATGGACAAGTGTTTTGCATTGTCATTTAATCAGGCTATCGTTGGTAAGACCAAAAAATTGGCTTTTGTCATGGCTCGTTGGTCTAGGTGTATGATTCTCGCTTTGGGTGCGAGAGGTCCTGGGTTCAAATCCCGGACGAGCCCAGGACGTCTACATGGGTGTGCAACAGGTTAAGTTTAGGTAGCAAAAATGGTTCGTTGGATGCAATGTGTACTTAATAATTTGACCAATACTCTGCCCTGCTAGAAACCTAGTGATGAGTTGGGGCAAATAATGATCAAGGCTCATCTTCTTTGTAGAGAAGCCATCAATTTTTATCCAAGCTGTGTTCATTGAGGAGAAAGTGCAATTAAGGGAAAAGTGTTTTGCATTGTCATTTAAGCAGGCTATCGCGCGGAAGACAGAAAAATTGCCTATTGTCATGGCTCGTTGGTCTAGGGGTATGATTCTCGCTTAGGGTGTCAGCGGTCCCGGGTTCAAATCCCGGACGAGCCAAAGACATTTACATAGGTGTGGAACATGTTCAGTTTAAAGCGAACAAAAATGTTCGCTGGAATCAATGTGTACTTCACAATTCGACCAATACTGTGCCCTGCTAGAAACCTAGTGTTGAGTTGGGGCAAAAAATAATCGAGGCTCATCTTCTGTGTAGAGAATCCATGCATTTTCATCCAAGCTTTGTTTATTGAGCCATTGTGCAATTAATGGAAAAGTGTTTTGCATTGTCATTTAAGCAGGCTATCGTGCGGAAGACAGAAAAATTGCCTATTGTCATGACTCTTTGGTCTAGGGGTAAGATTCTCGCTTAGGGTGCGAGAGGTCCCGGTTCAAGTGCTTCTCAAAGTGTAGTCCGCGGACAACTGGTGGTCCGTGACCACCCCCTAGTGGGCCGTGAGTATATTGGTAAAATTTCACATTTGAAATAAATAAATTAAAGTTTTCCGCCCTCTCACGGGAATATCTCCACAATGGAGCGAGCTTTAGTTTAACTTTTGATTGCATGATATAGCCCAGCGCATCACCTTCATCAAACATGTTGCCACTTGTTTGTACCATTTTCAGGCGATTTGTAATCTGTTCTAGAAAAATGATGTGTTTTTGGACATTTGTCGAATTAGGTGGTCCGCGAGTGTTTTTTTATTGGTTAAGTGGTCGTTGGTATGAAAAAGTTTGAGAAACAATGGTCTAGGGGTATGATTCTCGCTTAGGGTGCGAGAGGACCCGGGTTAAAATCCAGGACGAGCCCAAGACATCTACATAGGTGTGGAACAGGTTTAGTTTAGGTATCAAAAATTGTTCTTTGGAAGCAATGTGTCCTTGATAATTTGACCAATACTGTGCACTGCTAGAAACCTAGTGTTGAGATGGGGCAAAAAATGATCGAGGCTCATCTTCTGTGTAGAGAAGCCATGCATTTGCATTCAAGGAATAGTGCAATTAATGGAAAAGTGTTTTGCATTGTCAAACCTAGTGTTGAGTTGGGGCAAAAAATCTGTTGGGGCAAAAAATGATCAAGGCTCATCTTCTGTTTAGAGAATCCATGCATTTACATCCAAGCTTTGTTTATTGAGCCATAGTGCAATTAATGGAAAAGTGTTTTGCATTGTCATTTAAGCAGGCTATCCTTGGTAAGACCAAAAAGTAGACCCTTGTCATGGCTCGTTGGTCTAGGGGTATGATTCTCGCTTAGGGTGCGAGAGGTCCGGGGTTCAAATCCCGGACGAGCCCAAGACATTTACATAGGTGTGGAACAGGTTCAGTTTAAGCCAACAAAAATGTTCGCCGGAATCAATGTCTACTTCACAATTTGACCAACACTGTGCCCTGCTAGAAATCTAGTGGTGAGTTGGGGCAAATAATGATCAAAGCTCATCTTCTTTGTAGAGAAGCCATCAATTTTTATCCAAGTTGTGTTCATTGAGGAGAAAGTGCAATTAATGGAAAAGTGTTTTGCATTGTCATTTAAGCAGGCTATCCGTCGTAAGACCAAAAAATAGCCTTTTGTCATGGCTCGTTGGTCTAGGGGTATGATTCTCGCTTTGGGTGGGAGAGGTCCCGGGTTCAAATCCCGGACGAGCCCAAGACGTCTACATAGGTGTGTAACAGGTTTAGTTTAGATTGCAAAAATGGTTTGTTTGAAGCAATGTGTACTTAATAATTTGACCAATACTGTGCCTTGCTAGAAACCTAGTGTTGAGTTGGGGCAAAAAATGATCAAGGTGCATCTTCTGTATAGAGAAGCCATGCATTTACATTCAAGGAATAGTGCAATTAATGGAAATGTGTTTTGCATTGTCATTTAAGCAGGCTATCGTTGGTAAGACCAAAAAGTAGACTTTTGTCATGGCTCGTTGGTCTAGGGGTATGATTCTTGCTTAGGGTGCGAGAGGACCCGGGTTAAAATCCAGGACGAGCCCAAGACATCTACATAGGTGTGGAATAGGTTTAGTTTAGGTATCAAAAATTGTTCTTTGGAAGCAATGTGTACTTGATAATTTGACCAATACTGTGCACTGCTAGAAACCTAGTGTTGAGTTGGGGCAAAAAATGATCAAGGCTCATCTTCTGTGTAGAGAAGCCATGCATTTTCATCCAAGCTTTGTTTATTGAGGCATAGTGCAATTAATGGAAAAGTGTTTTGCGTGGTCTAATAAGCAGGCTATCCTTGCTAAGACCAAAAAGTATCCTTTTGTCATGGCTCGTTGGTCTAGGTGTATGATTCTCGCTTTGGGTGCGAGAGGTCCTGGGTTCAAATCCCGGACGAGCCCAGGACGTCTACATAGGTGTGCAACAGGTTAAGTTTAGGTATCAAAAATTGTTCTTTGGAAGCAACGTGTACTTGATAATTTGACCAATACTGTGCACTGCTAGAAACCTAGTGTTGAGTTGGGGCAAAAAATGATCAAGGCTCATCTTCTGTGTAGAGAAGCCTTGCATATTCATCCAAGCTTTGTTTATTGAGGCATAGTGCAATTAATGGAAAAGTGTTTTGCATTGTCATTTAAGCAGGCTATCCTTGGTAAGACCAAAAAGTAGACTTTTGTCATGGCTCGTTGGTCTAGGGGTATGATTCTCGCTTAGGGTGCGAGAGGACCCGGGTTAAAATCCAGGACGAGCCCAAGACATCTACATAGGTGTGGAACAGGTTTAGTTTAGGTATCAAAAATTGTTCTTTGGAAGCAATGTGTACTTGATAATTTGACCAATACTGTGCACTGCTAGAAACCTAGTGTTGAGTTGGGGCAAAAAATGATCAAGGCTCATCTTCTGTGTAGAGAAGCCTTGCATTTTCATCCAAGCTTTGTTTATTGAGGCATAGTGCAATTAATGGAAAAGTGTTTTGCATTGTCATTTAAGCAGGCTATCCTAGGTAAGACCAAAAAGTAGCCTTTTGTCATGGCTCGTTGGTCTAGGGGTATGATTCTCGCTTCGGGTGCGAGAGGTCCCGGGTTCAAATCCCGGACGAGCCCAAGACATCTACATAGGTGTGGAACACGTTTAGTTTAGGTATCAAAAATGTTCGTTGGAAGCTATGTGTACTTAATAATTTGACCAATACTGTGCCCTGCTAGAAATCTAGTGATGAGTTGGGGCAAATAATGATCAAAGCTCATCTTCTTTGTAGAGAAGCCATCAATTTTTATCCAAGTTGTGTTCATTGAGGAGAAAGTGCAATTAATGGAAAAGTGTTTTGCATTGTCATTTAAGCAGGCTATCGTGCGGAAGACAGAAAAATTGCCTATTGTCATGACTCTTTGGTCTAGGGGTAAGATTCTCGCTTAGGGTGCGAGAGGTCCCGGTTCACGTGCTTCTCAAAGTGTGGTCCGCGGACAACTGGTGGTCCGTGAGCGCCCCCTAGTGGGCCGTGAGTATATTGGTAAAATTTCACATTTGAAATAAATAAATTAAAGTTTTCTGCCCTCTCACGGGAATATCTCCACAATGGAGCGAGCTTTAGTTTAACTTTTGATTGCATGATATAGCCCAGCGCATCACCTTCATCAAACATGTTGCCACTTGTTTGTACCATTTTCAGGCGATTTGTAATCTGTTCTAGAAAAACGATGTGTTTTTGGACATTTGTCGAATTAGGTGGTCCGCGAGTGTTTTTTTATTGGTTAAGTGGTCGTTGGTATGAAAAAGTTTGAGAAACAATGGTCTAGGGGTATGATTCTCGCTTAGGGTGCGAGAGGACCCGGGTTAAAATCCAGGACGAGCCCAAGACATCTACATAGTTGTGGAACAGGTTTAGTTTAGGTATCAAAAATGTTCTTTGGAAGCAATGTGTACTTGATAATTTGACCAATACTGTGCACTGCTAGAAACCTAGTGTTGAGTTGGGGCAAAAAATGATCGAGGCTCATCTTCTGTGTAGAGAATCCATGCATTTTCATCCAAGCTTTGTTTATTGAGCCATTGTGCAATTAATGGAAAAGTGTTTTGCATTGTCATTTAAGCAGGCTATCCTTGGTAAGACCAAAAAGTAGACTTTTGTCATGGCTCGTTGGTCTAGGGGTATGATTCTCGCTTAGGGTGCGAGAGGACCCGGGTTAAAATCCAGGACGAGCCCAAGACATCTACATAGGTGTGGAACAGGTTTAGTTTAGGTATCAAAAATTGTTCTTTGGAAGCAATGTGTACTTGATAATTTGACCAATACTGTGCACTGCTAGAAACCTAGTGTTGAGTTGGGGCAAAAAATTGATCAAGGCTCATCTTCTGTGTAGTGAAGCCAAGCATTTTCATCCAAGCTTTGTTTATTGAGGCATAGTGCAATTAATAGAAAATTGTTTTGCCATGTCATTTAAGCAGGCTATCGTTGGAAAGACCAAACAATTGGATTTTGTCATCGCTCGTTGGTCTAGGGGTATGATTCTCGCTTCGGATGCGAGAGGTCCTGAGTTGAAATCCCGGACGAGCCCAAGACGTCTACATAGGTGTGGAACAGGTTAAGTTTACGTAGCAAAAAAAGTTTGTGGAAGCAATGTGTACTTCACAATTTGACCAATACTGTGCCCTGCTAACAATCTAGTGATGAGTTGGGGCAAATAATGATCAAGGCTCATCTTCTGTGTAGAGAAGCCATCCATTTCTATCCAAGCTGTGTTTATTGAGGACAAAGTGCAATTCATGGAAAAGTGTTTTGCATTGTCATTTAAGCAGGCTATCGTTGGTAAGACCAAAAAATTGTCTTTTTTCATGGCTCGTTGGTCTAGGGGTATGATTCTGGCTTTGGGTGCGAGAGGTCCCGGGTTCAAATCCTGGATGAGCCCAGTACGTCTACATAGGTGTGCAACAGGTTTCATTTAGGTAGCAAAACAAGTTTGTTGGAAGCAATGTGTACTTCACAATTTGACCAATACTGTGCCCTGCTAGAAACCTAGTGTTGAGTTGGGGCAAAAAATGATCAAGGCTCATCTTCTGTGTAGAGGAGCCATGCATTTTCATCCAAGCTGTGTTCATTGAGGCATAGTTCAATTAATGGAAAAGTGTTTTGCAGTGTCATTTATGCAAGCTATCCTTCGTAAGACCAAAAAATTGTCTTTTCTCATGGCTCGTTGATCTAGGGCAGGGGTGCCCATTACGTCGATTGCGATCGACCGGTCGAGTGTGGGCACCCCTGGTCTAGGGGTATGATTCTTGCTTTGGGTGCGAGAGGTCCCGGGTTCAAATCCTGGACGAGCCCAAGATGTCTACATAGGTGTGGAACAGGTTTAGTTTCGGTAGCAAAACAAGTTTGTTGGAAGCAATGTGTACTTCACAATTTGACCAATACTGTGCCCTGATAGAAACCTAGTGTTGAGTTGGGGCAAAAAATGATCAAGGCTCATCTTCTGTGTAGAGGAGCCATGCATTTTCATCCAAGATTTGTTTATTGAGGCATAGTGCAATTAATAGAAAAGTGTTTTGCGATGTCATTTAAGCAGGCTATCCTTGGTAAGACCAACAAATTGGCTTTTGTCATGTCTTGTTGGTCTAGGGGTATGATTCTGGCTTTGGGTGCGAGAGGTCCCGGGTTCAAATCCTGGACGAGCCCAGGACGTCTACATAGGTGTGCAACAGGTTACATTTAGGTAGCAAAACAAGTTTGTTGGAAGCAATGTGTACTTCACAATTTGACCAATACTGTGCCCTGCTAGAAACCTAGTGTTGAGTTGGGGCAAAAAATGATCAAGGGTCATCTTTTTTGTAGAGAAGCAATGCATTTTCATCCAAGCTGTGTTCATTGAGGCATAGTGCAATTAATGGAAAAGTGTTTTGCATTGTCATTTAAGCAGGCTATCCTTGGTAAGACCAACAAATTGTCGTTTGTCATGGCTTGTTGGTCTAGGGGTATGATTCTCGCTTCGGGTGCGAGAGGTCCCGGGTTCAAATCCCGGACGAGCCCCGGAGGTCTAAATAGGTGTGCAATAGGTTTAGGTAGGAAAACAAGTTTGTTGGAAGGAATGTGTACTCCACAATTTGACCAATACTGTACCCTGCTAGAAACCTAGTGTTGAGTTGGGGCAAAAAATGATCGAGGCTCATCTTCTGTGTAGAGAAGCCATGCATTTTCATCCAAGCTGTGTTCATTGAGGCATAGTGCAATTAATAGAAAAGTATTTTGAATTGTCATTTAAGCAGGCTATCGTTGGTAAGACCAAAAAATGGCCTTTTGTCATGGCTCGTTGGTCTAGGGCAGGGGTGCCCAACCAGTCGATCGCGATCGACCGGTCGATCGCAGGGAGATTCCCAGTCAATCGCGAGATGTGTCTAAAAATAGAACAACAATATTCTGTTTTATCGTTAATGTCCTATAACATAATCTTCCTGTGCCAGAATAATGCACTTGAACGCATCAAAGCTTTGTGATTGGCGTGACCCCATGTGTCGGGGCGTGGCTGGTGGGCAGTGGGCACTAGTTCGCTGACGTTGTCCGTGTCAACAGGAGTGACAGCCGCACATACACAAGACCGCAATTATGGCAGAAGCAAAAAATACCAAAATATATAATTTTCACTCCGAGTGGGAGGATGATTATTTTTTGTTTATTCTAATTCAAAGTCCATCTGTCCCATACATCTGCAATGCGAGCGTGGCTTTATCGAAGAAGGGTAATTTAGGAGCGGCATTTCAAAACAGTGCACAAACGCTCCGAGATGGAATTCTCTCCTAATTCTGCCCTACGCTCCCAAAAGGTGAGGGACCTGAAAGAACAGCTAAATGCACAGCAGTCCATTTTCACCAGGCCCAACAACAAGAGCAAGGCTGTTACCATAGCATCTTATCGTGTCAGTCACGTTCTTGCGAAACACATGAAGTCTTTCAAAGACGGCGAAGTTGTGAAAGAAGCATTCCTGGAGGCTGCCGACGCGCTTTTTGGGGACAGTAAAAATAACAGTAGCATTTCAACAGGTTTTTGATATAATAAAAACTCTAGTTAGATACCGTTATTAATCAGCTGTAAGTTTTAGTTTGTTTGAACTTATGCATTATAATTATTGTACAAAATGGTATAAGAATGCAAACATTAAGATCTGTTCTGTTTAAATTGATTATAGTCTATTATCAATTCAGGTTAAGAAACTAGTGTTGCTTGCATCCTATTTTAAAGGCATTTATTTTTATACTCTACTAAAATGCAAAAAAAAAAAGGGTTTGATTCTATTAATTGAAATTGAAATGCAAAGTGTTGGCAGTCACCTATTCAGAATATATTAATTTAGGTAATTTCTTTTTTTTCCTTTTTCAAAAATAGCACTACAATACAATTGAAGTATGCAGAGAACTATAGCCATCCGCTGCCTTGTCGTGTACCTTGGGGAAAAGGAAGAGGACCTTTTCAAGGAGTTTAGCGAAGTAATTCAAAATCTTGAAATAAAATAAAATCCATGGGCACACAGGACAAAAGCACTGCTCTCTGTAAGTTACATTTTGAAGCATATTGCACTTTTGGCCACACCCCAATCAATAATATCTTAGCAACGTTCAGCATGGATAGGTGTTGACAGCAATGGCATGGGAAAAGGATTGTGTAAAATTTGAAAAGTGGCTTCTGCTCTTCACTTAACCAGTTCAAATATTGTATGGAACCTGTTAAAAAGATGAGAAGGTACACTAAAACTTGCACGGTTGTGTTTGACAAAATCTGTCCAAATGCATTTAAACAGTAGGCAAAGTACTCAAAACCACCTCTGTGTGTCTTCAGGACCACATTGCCATGATGACACACACATGCAGACTCAATAGGTGAAAACAATACCAGCGTTGCTTTAGCAGCTGGTAATAATGGCTCTGAATTCGCTAAGAGTGACAGTTTAAAAAGTATGCAATTACCTAATTCATCATCTCTTATGCGCTAACCTATTATTTAATGTGCTTCAAAAGGACATGAATATCGCCATCATCAATGACCGGTCCACCCCAGGATCTGACCATACGATGGCAACCATCTGTCACGATCTGTCTGTGTTGTGTTTTGTCATGTCTAGATCTGTCACTGGTTTCCTGTTTTATTTTGAAAAGTGTTCACCCCCCATCTTGCCTGTTCTATATCGTATAAGGCTTCGCCCTCTAAGGCTATCGCTATTGGGTAATCCCCCTGCGCATGTGCAGCACTGACAGACTTAATCCACGCCCACCTATGATGTGGGCCCCACCTACGGACTCACTTCTGTATAAATAGGAAGTATAGGCCCTACAATCTGCTCCCACTTTTCTTCAGCACTCCGTTGCAGAAGCACTGTCAGGCACAATTTCTTTTCAGAGCTGTTTACTAAAGAGCAAACATTCCTCCTAAAAGCTTTGTGTTTAGTAATAAAATGGAGACTGGGCAGGTAAATCAAGGCTGCATTAGGGATTGCCTTTCATGCGGGTCGGGCTACATTATGAGCTTTGACAAGCACTCCCAGTTTGAGTCCTGCCTGGGAGTAGAGCATGCGAATGCGGCTCTCTCTCCCGGGGTGTCATGCTCACATTGTGCCCGTCTCCCTCTGGCCCTCAGACAGCAGAGAGCGGACGCTCTCGCTGCTGCTGCGGCCGAGGATGATTGGCCCGTCAAGGGGTCTTACTCCGTGGACGAAGCCCTTGATTTCCTGGATCCAGATGGCGGGCATGAGTCGGATGACTTCGCTCCCTCCATTCATGGATCACCAGGTGGTTCCCCCATCATCTATCCCCTCCGGACGGAGGAGACAGATAGGGGTCCGGCGGGGTCCGGCGTACGAACCAGTGGTCCCTCTCTCCGCCGCCACGGCTCTGCCGTCAATTGGCGGAATTCTCCTGGAACTCCCGGAGATTATCTCTAAGGCGGCCGCCTGGAAAAATCTCCCCGTTCCTCCAGCTCAGGAGAGCTCGCCTCCGGATGGCATGTCCGGGGTGTTCTCCCGGGTACACAGGGTCAGGAGTGACCCGATCTGGCCACGCTTCCCGGCCATTAGGAAGTACCAAGAGGGGGCGGCGGCGGACCCTGGGGCAATAAAGTCTCCGGTGGGAACATACGTTCCCCTCACGAGGGTGGAGGGGTTCACGGATGTGGGCTTCCCGACCGTGCCTCCTCTAGAGCCGAACCTCACGGCGTTCTTTGGGGCTAAGCAGGCCACCACGGTTGCCGGACGGCGACCCATGTTGGCTGCCCCCAAAGATCAGTTTGTCGCCCGACAGACCGACCGCATACACCAGTGTGCGTTCCAGGCGTCAGCAGCGGCAAACAACATAGCGTTGCTGTCCAATGCCATGGTGGAAATTTCCGAGCAGTCAAAAACCATGTCCTCAGGGGAGGCTGAGGAGATTGGTAAGGCGGCCAGCACTGCACTTACCCTGTGCGCGTCAGTCGCAGTCTCGCAGGCGCGGATTGCGGCGTGGGCGACGCAGGTCCACCGGTACCTCTGGCTACAGCAGGGGTCTATACCGGAAGGTGCAGGGAAAGTTTTAATAGAGGCTCCAATCAGTCCGGACGGACTGTTCGGTCCCCAGTTCCACACCATGGTGGAGGCTATGAAGTCTGCGTCAGAACAGGCAGACGACATAAGACGTCACGTCGGCTGGCTTCAGGACAAACGTCCCCAGCAACAGCAGCGACAGAGACGACAGCAACGACAGCACCCGCAGCCCCCGCAGCAGTCTCAGCGGGGGCAACGCGGGCAGCGGCGAGATCAGCAACGGCGTCAGAATCGCCCTTCGGCAGCTGCAGGGGCACCGTCCCAAGTCTCCGCTCCTCCGCCGCAGAGACAGGATCTGCAGGCGACGAGTCGGAGGGGAACGAAGAACCCCCGCTCCTGGTCTGCTCCTCGAGAGAGCCTCCGAGGAAGCAGAACCGAAGATGACTTTTTGGGGGGGTTATGTGGGAAGAAAGAATAAAAAATGATTCGAATTCCAACAGTGTGTCTGTAGCAACTGTTTCTCACATGTCCCCCACACTAGTCAGGCCGGCTGCCGTTAATCTATCGGTTAATAGGCAGCAGGACTTGTTGCATAACCCAGCTGTGTTTAACTTGTCAGTTAACAGACAGAGGGGCTCGCCGTTTGAGCCGGCTGTTTCTAATCTGTCGGTTAGCAGGCAGCAAGGCTCGCTGTATAAGCCGGCTGTACTTAACCAGGCGGTTAATAGACAGCAGGGCTTGACGTTAAAATCGGCTGCTTCTATCCGTTCGGGTAGCAGGCAGCACGGTTTTTTCTCTGTCCCAGTTGTGCCTACACACGGTCGTAATAAACCTAGCGCGGTTATTACGCACGGAGTGAATAGCACTGCACACACCTCCGCGAGTTTGAGCGTGAACACGCCTCAGGGTCCTGTTTATGAGCCTTCTCCTAAACAGAGACAGGATGAGAGCTGGTGTGAGATGCAGCGTGTGGAGACCCCTTCACAGCCCTTTCGGGCGGGGCCCCCCTTGGGTTGCTTCACAGGCAACAGCGGCAAGGGCTCTGGCATGGCTCGTCACCATGACTACCACAGCACACCAAGAACAGGTACGCCCGCTCTCAGAGCGGTGCTCAGAGTGGCGGCGACTATGTTTGATGGACGGATGGATGAGCAGGCTGATCAGCAGAGGGTACTCTCTGCAGTTTGCCTTACCCCCCCCGCAGTTCGAGGGGATTCAGGAAACACTCCTGTCATCCCAAGAACAGTGTCTTGCGCTCCAGTCAGAGCTGCAGGAACTCCTGTTAAAGAGAGCAATTTCCAGGGTTCCTCAAGGGGAAGAAAATCGGGGGTTTTACTCCCGTTATTTTATACCGAAAAAGACCGGGGGGATGAGACCCATCCTCGATCTGTCAGCATTCAACAGGGTTATAACGAAAAGACCTTTTCATATGCTGACAATCAAACAGGTACTGGAGTGTGTTCACCAGGGAGATTGGTTCACCTCTATAGACCTGAAGGATGCTTACTTCCACATAACCATCATCCCGAAACACAGGAAATTCCTGCGTTTCTCATTCCAGGGAATATCGTACCAGTTCAATCGACTGCCGTTCGGTTATTCCCTGGCTCCACGCACTTTTTCAAAGTGTGTGGAGACGGCTCTGGAGCCGCTACACAGAGGAGGGATGAGAGTGTTATTTTATCTGGACGACCTGCTGTTGCTGGCTCGCTCCAGGGAGGAAGCTGCTTTACAGACGGTACAACTCGTATTTCATCTGTCAAGCCTGGGTTTCATCATCAATTGGAAGAAGAGCTGTCCTCTTCCCTCCCAGGTTATCATTTATCTGGGAGTGGAATTCAACTCAGCCCGCATGAGAGCACGACTCTCACAGCGGAGAGTGGAGAATCTGACAGCTCTCCTCCGGCGCGTCACACCCCGCAGGGTGGTGACAGCCCTCTCCGTGATGCAGCTGTTAGGCATGATGTCAGCTGGTCACGGGGTGATCCCCCTGGGTCTCCTTCACATGAGGAGACTCCAGAGGTGGTTTATTCGCCTGCGCATCGACCCCGTGCGTCAGAAGAGACGCATGGTGTACATTCCTCCTTCGGTGGGTTTAGATTTGACCTACTGGAAAAATCTCCACGTCCTGTCAGTGGGGGTTCCCCTGGGCAGAGTGACGTCACACACCTCAGTGTTCACAGACGCATCTCTCTCAGGGTGGGGAGGAACGTGCATGTCGCAGGCAGTGGGGGGACAGTGGCCGCCTCACATGTCTCTCCATATAAACGTGCTGGAATTACTCTCCGTATGGAGAGTAATTCGCCCGCCTCCTGCCTGCCGCCCGCCTCCTCCCCATCCACCTCCTCCCCATCCACCTCCTCCCTTTCCACCTCCTTTCATCATATCCAGTGCCAGGAGAACTAATCCAAAGACCTCATCACATCCCCTCTTCATCCCATCTCCTCATCAAATCCAGATCTTCAGCATCATCACCAGTGTCTAGACCCTGGGGGGGTTCCCTATATGCTCACAGCTGCATTTCCTCCTTTAGATTCAGGATCGGGGTCTAATCGCCAAGACTTAACATTTATCATTGTGGTTTTTCCCCGGAGACGTCGCGAAGAGACGGAGCGGCTCCACCTGCTGCTGCCTGCTTTCCACCTGTCTGGTGTCTGGTGTCTGTGATCTGCGATCTGCGGAGGCCTGCTCCCACCTGTAGAGTACGGCTGTGCTGAGGAGGATTTTACCCCAGAGACGTCGCGGAGAAACGGAGTGGCTCCACGCTTCGGGCTGGGGCCTGCTTCCACCGGGCGTGTGCTGCTGTGCGGAGGAGGATTTACCACGGCTGGGGCCTGCTTTCCACCTGTCCTGGTTCTGCTGTTGCGGAGGCCTGCTCCCACCTGTCATGTGCTGCGGTGTCGTGTGCTGCTTTGCTGAGGAGACCTTTTACCCCGGGGATACCACGGAGAGACCGGAGCGCTTCCACGCTGCTGCTTTCGCCTGCCTTTGCTGCTGTGCTGAGGAGGATTTTGCCCCAGGAACATCGTGGATACTGTGTGCTGGTCTGGGAAAATGGCCCATATCGTGATTCTGCTGTGCCTGTTAACTGTTTTGGACTATGAAAAGATCTCTAGTCATTCTGAGAAGTCTACTGGATTCAGGTCTGTTCTGCCACCCGCAGTGGGCATCCCCTGCAAAGGTTCGGATGTGTTACACAAACAATTACCGGTTGCCTTGTCACAGACAATCTGCTCAACAAAATATGTTTGTCTTTTTCACTTGCCTGCTATGATGGTTCTTCAGGACTGCTTCTTGAGCTCTAATCACACTTTCACAGACTTTGCTGGTGATTTTAAAGTAGATGACAATGTATGTGTGTCGATTAAGAGGAAAAGATGCCTGGTTTTCTTGTTATTATTGCTATCAGGAAATGTACAACCTAACCCTGGACCGCACAGTAGTAGTAGTCAGATCGCTACTCCTGCTGATTTCAATTCTAGGTCTGGGCTGGGTCTCATTCACTTAAATGTGCGCAGTCTTTTACATAAACTAGATTTTGTCCGCATTTGGGCGAGCTCGACTGATGCTGATGTCATTGTCTTATCAGAAACGTGGCTAAATAAATCCATATTGGCCTCTGACATATCCTTAAATGGTTACAGTGTATATGGTACCGACAGACCTAATAAAGGTGGTGGCATTGCCGTTTATCTGAAAAATAAGTTTTGTGTAACCAAGATGGTTTCCAAATCTATCAGTAAACAACTAGAATTTTTAGCCTTAAATATTGAAGTAGCAAAGGGTCAACAGGTCATGGCGGTGGGCTGTTACAGACCCCCCTCAGCTGTCAAGGACTCCTTGTCTTCGTTGGCAAATCTTTTAGCTCAACTTGACTACAAGGAAATAGTGCTACTTGGTGATTTTAATTGGGACTGGTTAACTACAGTATCAGAGGATTTTAAAAACCTTTGTATCTCATTGAATGTTACTCAGATTGTTGACAGTCCTACTCGCCCTAACATTAAGTTCCCAAATAAATCCTCCTTAATTGATCTCATCTTAACTAATGTTCCCCATAAATACTCATCTGTGGGAGTATTTGCTAATGATTTTAGTGATCACTGTGTTGTAGCCACAATTAGGGACACACAAGTCCAAAAGGGTAAACCTCGCATTATCAGCAAGAGAGACACAAAACATTTTGTGGAGCAGGGTTTTGTTAATGATCTGTTTGGTTTTGATTGGGAAAGAATCGATCTGTGTGATGATGTTGAAACTGCATAGTCTTATTTTTATCTTGGTTTTATGGAAATTATAGATAGACACGCACCCCTGCGTAAATTTAGAGTGAAGGGACAAGACAATCCTTGGTTTTCTGCTGAATTCAGCAGAGTCAGCTAGTCTCCTTCATGAGAGAAACAAGGCCTGGGCAAAGGCTAGGAAATCAGGCTCAGAGGTAGAATGGCTACGCTTTAGGCAGCTAAGAAATAGCTTCACATCACAAATAAAAAGTGCTAAGTCTAAGTATTATCTGTCAGTTATCACAAAGAACCTGAATAATCCTGGAAATTTTGGAAAGCCATAAAATCGATATCCACCGGTGAAATCCGTAATGAGCTACCTCCGTGCCTTACCACAGCATCTGGCACTATATCGGACAGGGCCACCATGTTAAATTGTTTTAATGAGCATTTTGTGTCCTGTGGCTCTCTGTTTGATTCTGTCACTAACTCTGCTTCTGTGAACACCACAGTCCGTGACTCTGAACAATGTGGTCTGGAAAACCCTTTCAGTTTTACTCCTTTTACTATTAATGTTGTTCGTGAAGCCTTAACCAAGTTAGATCCTAAGAAACCGGCTGGCCCGGACAACGTAGAACCTTTCTTTTTAAAGATAGCTGCAGATTTTTTTTGCTCCACCTCTCACTACTCTTTTTAACCTCTCCCTCAGCACAAATACAATTCCAAAAGTATGGAAGTCAGCTTATGTCCTGCCTTTACTAAAAGGAGGGGAGGCTACTTTATTAAATAATTATAGACCTATCTCTAAATTGTCAGTTCTGGCCAAGGTTCTTGAAAGCCTTGTGAGTGAACAGGTAAAGGAGTTTTTATGTACAAATGACATCCTGTCTAAACATCAGTCAGGCTTCAGAAAGCAACATAGCACCATCACTGCGACAATGAAAGTGTTGAATGATATGGTGAGTATTTTAAATAATAAGCAGAGTTGTGAAGCTCTATTTGTTGACCTGTCCAAAGCGTTTGATACCGTCGATCATCGCATCTTGAAGCAGAGGCTAGTCAGTATTGGCATATCCAGCCATGCAGTGGGGTGGTTTGTGAACTACCTCTCTGAAAGGTCCCAATGTGTTCAGTTTGATGGGTCACTTCTGAGTGGTTAAACATTACTAATGTGTACCACAAGGTTCTGTTTTAGTCCACTTTTATTCTCCATCTACATCAATAGTTTAGGTGAAAATGTCGATGGAGCAACCTTACATTTTTATGCGACGATACCGTGATGTACTGTGTAGTTCCCTCCATTAAGGAGGCTGTTGTTGAATTGCAAGCTGTTTTTAACATTATTTAGACTCAGCTCTCTGAACTAAAGCTTCTTTTAAATGTTGATAAAACCAAGGTAATGCTCTTTTCAAAAGCTAAAAAGACACCAGAGCCTGTTTTAGATATTGTAACTACGCAAGGAATAAAACTTGAAGTGGTTACCTGTTACAAATACCTTGGTATCTGGCTTGATGATTGTCTCTCTTTTAAACTTCATGTCAATAACCTGCTTAAAAAACTGAGGGTTAGGCTAGGTTTCTTTTACAGGAACAAGTCCTGTTTCTCGCTTGAGGCCAGGAAAAGGCTAGTCACTGTGACCTTTTTACCTGTGCTGGACTATGGTGATCTGATTTATATGAATGCACCTGCCAATTACCTGATCAAGTTAGATGCTGCGTATCACAGTGCACTGAGATTTGTGACAAACTGTAAAGTATTAACCCATCACTGTACCCTGTATGCAAGGGCTGGTTTGCCTTCGCTAACTGTACGGAGGCTCAGTCACTGGAACATTTTTATATACAAAGCCATGTTAGGGAAACTTCCATCCTACATCTGCTCCCTGATCTCACGGCGAATTGTAAGTGGCTACTGCCTGAGATCGCCTGCTGTGGTTTTATTAAATGTGCCAAATGCTAGGACTGTCTTAGGGAAGATAGCTTTTAGATGCGCAGCTCCTCTGTCTTGGAATAGTCTGCAATTGAAATGGAAACTGAGCAATTTGGTGCCACTAACTGTTTTTAGAGCTCGGTTGGATGCTACTCAATCGGATGCTGTTGGTACCTGTTCATGTGGATAGTTATGTAAATTGTAATCCCTGTAATGATGCTGTATGATGTCCTTTTTGTGTTCTGTTGTTTTATGTTTTTATGTTTCATGTGGAACCTACTGGAGCAGGTCTCCCTTGAAAAAGAGATCAATGATCTCAATGTTATACACCTGGATAAATAAAGGTTTGAAATGAAATGAAATCATATGACATGTGTCAATAAATGTTCAAACAAAATGAAGTCTCTCCTGATTGAAATATCATTTGTTGCAACACAACTGCAACACAACTGCAGTTCAAAATAAAAAAGTGAATGGCCTAACATTTTTGTTGTGGAATCAATTAATTTCTTTCTTTAAAGGCAAAAACATGAAAAACCTAAAAATAAAAACTATTGAATACAATATATTTGGAGCAACTTAATTTATAAATGGTTGTCAACTTAAAAACTTGTGTTCAAAATGATGGTAATTAAGTATATTCAACTTAAAATTCCTTTTAAATAATGTGGTAAAACTAGTTGGAACAACTACATTTTTGGAGTAATCAACTTAAAAACTTGTATCCTGAATGAGGGTAATAAGTACATACAACTTGAAATTCCTTTTAAATAATGTGGTAAAACTAGTTGGAACAACTTGATCTTTGGAGTAATCAACTTAAAAACTTGTGTTTATGCAACCAATTATTAAGTAAGTGGTAAAACACCTCTGATTGTAGAGGAAAAGCCTTCTTCCCTTACTCAAATAAGTTTGTTGGTTTAACACAATTTCATTAGAAGTTGTCATAACTCAATAAACATTGATGCAAACTGTTGCGTTGATTTTCTTTGTTGAGCCAAAGCATTTGTTTTTAGAGTGTATGGAACCAGTCTTGAGCCACTGTTTAGAAATTACTTTATCGTTCATTAGATGGGAGGCTCACATTGTTACGATTTTAGTTATAGTAATACTTCTTGGTGTGGACAGTCATTATGAGTCGACAGTCATACTAGCAGCTGAGTGAGGCTGTATTTGGGCTAACAGGCTGATAATAAGGATTATTATTACTGATATTACAATTCCTCCTCTTGGGACTATGAGAGTCTGCACCAAGTTTCACATCCAAAAGTTTGTCAAGATATTTTACTAAAGAACTAAATAATTAATCTCATGGTGGCGCAAGAGGAAAAGTCAAACGATCATTTAACTTCTTGAATGCATCCTCTTGGGACCCTGGATATCTGTTGAGAATGTCGAGGCAATTTAAATACTGTTCAAGATATCAGTCTGAACCACCAATTTAAACCCAATGGTGGTACTACAGTAAAGGTTAGAGGTTCACCAAAGTCAGTAGGATTCATCCTCTGGGGATCATGAATGTCTGTACCAAATTTCAATCCAGTCCACTCAATAGTTGGTGAGATATTTCAGTCTTGACCAAAGTAATGGAACAAACCGACCTTTCCATCACTAGAGCCACATAACTGGCATAACCAAATATTAAAGATAATGAAATGGAAGTAAAAATTAATACTCACTCTAGTGTCCCTCTACTGTACATGCTTTTGCTTCAGTCTGAACCTCAAATTAAAACCCAATGGTGGCACTACAGTAAAAATCAGGGGTTCCCCAAAGTTAGTCATTACTGGCATGGCTTAATATTAAAGATTGAACTTTAGAAATGATAGGGAAAAATAATAGTTGCTTTATTGTTCTTTATGTTTTTTAAGTAAAGCTTTAGTTAGATAAATAATGGCATGTGAATAAGCAGACTGCTGTCCTGCATGTTTGGTGCTAACAGTTATCAGATATAACATTCAAATGATGTGTTTGCATATAGTAAGGAAGGCCGGAGCAGCGCAACAATAGAACAACCCCGAGGCTAAACCTGACAATACATCTGTTCTCTTTGGATGAGATAAAACACTGTCAAAATACCACATTAAATAAGTAAAAGCCCTGCATTGAAAGGATTAAATAAATAACATTTTGTTATTAGAATCATGAAAATGTACTCAAAGTATACACATTAAAAGGGTACTCAATGCACAAAAGTGGCTTCTTGAATCTTTTTGTTTCTATATAATTTGAATCACCCTGTTAGACATTCCATTATATATTCCAATGTCGTCCAATCCCTGATCCCTTGGGTTCTTTTTCATCTGAGACAAAAAACTCATCGTCATTATATTATTATCGCTCAAACAGAGAGATGGATATAAATAGATATATGTACATGTTTTCTCCCCTAGGATGACGCTGACCTGTTGTAGTTTTTGACCTTCCCCATGTTTCTTCCATAGTTTATTATGGCATTTACTATATTTAAAAGATTACAAAACCGTTGTAAGAATTATTGCACTAACGTCCAGCTTCATACTTTGGGTATTCCAGTAAAACATTTGTACATGCTTTAATGTTACACAAACTTTATTTTTCTTTGTGTCTGAATACCTGTTTCAAACGCTTTGTTTTAGCTGCTCAAAAGGATTTTACTTTCAAGGCAAAGGCTTGAGTCCATGTTCACCCTCTGATGGTGTTTACTGCAAACCAAAATGAACTGAGACACATTCAGAATGTTTAGAGCTGCTTTACAATTAAAAAAGCTTCATATTTCAAAACCTCAATTTTCAAAAATCACTTTATAGTCTAAAAGGCATTACCTATATTTAAAAAAAGAAAGCCTCTTGTCATCCAGGATCTTGCATATATTCCCGGCCAAACATCTCTAACCAAAAATCTTCTAAATGTCACCCAACAAGAGGACATACCCTCCATTACAAAGTGCACCATGATGGATGTGGCTGAGGTCGAATTGTTCTTAGGAAGGTTCATGTATAAAGAGAACTGAGCTGTGTCAGAAGCAGGACTCTGTTCATTCCTATATTCCACAATGTGTTTTGACAGAAATACGACTGAACTGACTCGACTTTCAGCATCAGCCTCCATGGCGTTAGAACAGGACTTATTATTGGAACTGAAACACTCAGGTAATCTGAACAACACAGTAACTGAACTCTTCAGAAAGAAAGGAGGATGGTTTTTGGGTACAAATAATCAAACCTATTGGTGAGGAATGGCTATAAAGACTGTTATTTAACATTGTTGATATCTTCTTGTCATTTTATTAAGTAAATATTGTTGCTTCTGCTAGAGATGATGTGCGGCGCAGCAGTGAAAGGAGGCTTGTTGAATTGTGTTGTTTGGTGTTCTTGCTTTAGTAATGGCATTCATTGTCGCTACATTAGAAACCTGTCTGTGATGCAGCACCCTGTTATACTGCGTTAATGTATAATATTAATGGTTTCTATAGCCGTGACGTCATAATAATGGTATTAGGAGGTGGATTAATTCAGGTAGACACTACTGAAGGCCTAGGTGTGAAATGCACGGCCTGTTTCTGTTTTCAACATAATTCATTTGAAGATATTGTGAGACAAAAAAACAATAATTAGGATGCAAATAAAAAACACATTTTTGTATGAAATTTCATTAAAGGTCATTTTTTTTATTGGTAATTTAATCTTAATCAAAACTCAACAAAAGCCAAACATTTTATTATTATCTCCCACCGGCCAAGCAAATACATTCAATAGTAAAACCCCTAAACCTATTAAATTCATAACCATATATAACAAGGAAAAGAATGACATTCTCTATCTTCTATCAAAATGATCGTAACTAATAGATTATTCAGATCATTGTTGCAGCTGAATTCTGTCGCATGAGGACTTTGAGGAAAGAAATACACTTTTCTCTGATAAAAAATCACACACAGCAATTCAGCTTTAGAGCTCATCCCTCTTCTTCTTCTCCTCCTCCTTCTGGAAGACTTGTCCATCCGGCTGCTTCCTCCAGGCCAGTTGGACGTTGTCGTCCAATCCCTGGGCCCTTAGGTTCTTTTTCGCCTGAGACACAAAAGCTCATTATCATTATAGTTCCAATAAAAACAGATGATTTATCTTTAGTTCACTCATCTGAAATGGTAGTTGTTCCCCTTATTTCTTCCAGTGTAAAGGCTTACCTCAGGTTATGGAATAGTATTTGTACATTTTCCTAATGCATTTGGTGGCATGTGGGCTAAGTTTCTGCTATTTACTTCTGCACATATTTACACGTCTTCTTACTAAATGCTTGGGTCCTGTTATTTGTGGCCAAAGTATTGAATGTATAATGGATATAGAATTTCATTCATGTTCATCTTGGTCCATTTCATTCGTATTGAAATTCATTTACTACATTTTCTTTCGTTGAATTCATTATTCTTTAATAGTTATTTATTTGTTTCCTACCTCTTTCGTCTCTTGTTCTCATGTCATGTGAATTTCCTTTCTGGTGATTGATGGTTTTGCATAAAAGTATAAAACATGATTTACCTCCACCAACATCTCATCCAGAAAAGCTTGGTCGTTCAGATCCACACCGTTTGGTTTCTCCACCCTCACCTTTATCACTTGCATTGAAACAGGCACAGCTAAAAACACAAACAAACTTCATCCGTCACAACGTTTATGGTTGCTTCTTTTTCAGCAGACTCATTATCATCACTTGCTTTGACATAGCTGTGAATTTTACTCACGTCCGTAGCAAATGAATGGTTTCTTCACTCCACAGTCCAAGTCCTCCCATTTTCCAGAGTTGTCGAAAGCTGCAGCCACACAAGCTTTGAGACCTTTGTAGTTAGGTTTCTTTACTTTCCAGTACTTGAAGGAGGAGTTACTTCCATCGGACCACTTCCAGGAGTTAGGGTTAGGGTTAGTGGAGTCTCTGTAAAGGCCGATCCAATAATGATACCCTCCCGGTAACAGCTCATCAATCTGCTGGTTCTCCGCTGGGTTTCTCACACTGGCCAGGTCTGTGTGGTGTTCTCTGCAGTAGCTCTGGGCCTCAGTCCATGTCATTGCGCTCTTGATGAAGACAAATGTTGCATTCGGCCCTGAAAATGGACCCCAGAGAAGCTGAGTAGAGGCACCACAACATACAGCCTGACATCAATGCCACATCTCTGGTGGTATTGATGCCTTTATAATATAAAATATTACATTTAAATCCCACAAATTTGTACTTTGTAATTTGTAGTTCTGGGGTTTTTCAACACATGAATGTTGGCAAGAAACTTTAGTAGCATCAGTGGTGGAATATTCAGATATTTGAGTAAAAGCAGGAGTACAACAATGTGAAGATACTCTGTTACAGGTTAAAGCTTCATTCAAATTACATTGATTCTATATTGTTCTTATTCTGTTTAGCACAGATGTATAAGATCTAAATCGTACCTAAAATTCTAGAATAAGTTTGCAAAAAATTGTATATACATCATTTCCTTTTACGTTATCATTTAAATGAGACCATGTGAGAATTTTAGTGAAAAGGGAAATGTCTTTAGTGGAACTGCTAATAAAAGAAAAAAAAGTCACAAAAAAAAAAGGTTGGGAACCGCTAGTTAGATAAAGACCAATGCATTGTATTTCAGAAGCTTAAAATGTGATTTTAGATGTGTAATATTAATTTTAAGTTTATATTCTTACCTGTGACATCAAAGCAGACCATCCCTCGGAGTATATTACAAGAATTATCATTCCATGTTCCACCAGAATGAACAAGTGTGCATTGTTCATTGTGCTTGTTGTCTGGTTGTCCAGGCCCCCATGGTCTGAACTTCGTCTCCCCCGGTCCGTAGAAGCTTGGGTCTGACATCGACCACTTCCAGCTGTCCCGGTCATCGGGCAGCCCTATCCAGGCTGACTGAAAGCAAAACATTGTTATAATTATTACATTCTGTTGAAGCTTTTAAAGCTGTTGCTTAAGAAAATGTGTATGTTTAATAAAGGGAAGGTTTTTTTTGCCTTTATGAGACCAGCCTTGGTACATGGTGATCTAATGGGAATCCCCTCAAGTCAACATTCATTTACAGCCTTGTTACTCTGAACCTCTTCAACTTTATTACAGGGTTTTATGCTATAGCTTTGGCTTAAAACATTTTCAACTCTGCTTTAATACTCAGGTTCCCATAGGACTTTAAAACAGGTTTAGCTTTCTGTAATTATCTCTCCTTTTTAAATTTGACTCTAAAAGAAATGTAATTCATTTGAATTGAAAGACAGAGAAAAGTGACCTCACTTGGTTGTATTGGCCTGCCATGTTGTTCAGGAGCTTCACAACCTCCATGCTGTCTACAGTGGCCAGGTCTGTGTGTTTCTCTCTGCAGAATCTCTGTGCTTCAGACATGGTCTTTGCTTCATAGACAAAATGGTACTGACGTTCAGCATGTGAGGAGACAGCGCTCAGCCCTGTAGAGACACACACATTTTGATTAGATGCAATATCAATTACTGAACCAAGTTCTCCAAATTACATTAAAGTTAAACTGTAAATTAAACAACTTAAGTAATTGTCAGTGGGAAACCAAAATAGAAAGTATTACAAATTGCTAATGGGATAACATATTTTAAATAAAAAAATAATTACCTGAAAGAGCGATGATGATCAGAAGAACTTTTTCCATCCTTGTCTCTTCCCTGTTCCTCTCTTTTGGAATGAGACTGTAGATGTGCAGCTGTTTACATTATACATTTGGTAAAATGCAAAGTGGATATGGAACTGACACCCTTTTTTACATCAGGCTTATTTACTTACATTTGCACATGCATTTACAAAGAAAGAACAATAGAGTAATATGGGCGTAGGACTGGTGATGCACAGCAGGAAAACCAAATCCATGCCCATAAACAAAAGCAATACAAAGAGTCTGAAACAACACTGATCATTTCATATAATGAGAAACTTTTACAGTTTACAAGCTAATACATTTAAAAGATCACAAAACCGGTGTAAGAATTATTACACTAACGTCCAGCTTCATACTTTGGGTATTCCAGCAAAAACATTTGTACATGCTTTAATGTTACACAAACTTTATTTTTCTTTGTATCTGGATACCTGTTTCAAACGCTTTGTTTTAGCTGCTCAAAAGGATTTTATTCTCAAGGCAAAGGCTTGAGTCCATGTTCACCCTCTGATGGTGTTTACTGCAAACCAAAATGAACTGAGACACATTCAGAATGTTTAGAGCTGCTTTACAATTAAAAAAGCTTTATATTTCAAAACATCACTTTTCAAAAATCACTTTATAGTCTAAAAGGCATTACCTATATTTTCAAAAAAAAAGCGTCTTGTCATCCAGGATCTTGCATATATTCCGGCCAAACATCTCTCGCCAAAAATCTTATACATTTCACCCAACAGGAGGACATACAGTGGAGGAAATAAGTATTTGATCCCTTACAGACTTTGTAATTTTACCCACTTAAAAATAAATTAAGAGTCTATGTTTTTAATGGCATGTTTATTTTAACAGTGAGAGTAAGAATATCAAAATGAAAATCCAGAAATTATGTAGAAGAGAAAAATGTATTTGCATTTAACTGTGGGAAATAAGTATTTGATCCCCTTTCAACACATGTCCTAGTACTTGGTGGAGAAACCCTTGTTGGACAGACAGAGGTCAGACGCTTCTTGTAGTTGGTCTCCAGGTTTGTGAACATCTCAGGAAGGATTTTGGTCCACTTCTCTCTGAAGATCCTCTCCAAATTTTCAGTGTCCTGGCTGAGGGAAGGATGCTATCGGCCAAGATTTCACCGTACATGGCCCCGTACATCCTCTCCTCGATGCAGGGAAGTCGTCCTGTCCCCTTAGCAGAGAAACACCCCCAAAGCATAATGTTTCAACTCCATGCTTGACGGCGGGGATGGTGTTCTGGGGTTATAGTCAGCATTTCTCTTCCTCCAACACGGCGTGTCGAGTTGATGCCAAAGATCTTGATTTAGGTCTCATCTGACCACATCATCTTCTCCCAAGCCTTCTCTGAATCATTCAGATGTTCTTGTCAAACTTCAGACGTGCCTTTCATGTTCCTTCTTGAGCGGGGGGACCTTGCGGGCGCTGCAGGATTTGATCCATTATGGTGTAGTGTGTTACCAATAGTTTTCTTGGTGACTGTGGTCCCAGCTGCCTTGAAATCATTAGCAAGTTCCTCCTGTGTAGTTCTTGGCTGATACCTCACCTTTCTCATGATCATCAATACCCCAAGGGGCGAGATCTTGTAGTACATGGCCCCGTACATCCTATCCCCTTAGCAGAGGCCATTGATGGTTGATTGATGCCCATTGTTTTTACCAAAACCTCACTTTTCAACTGTTATAGTCTAAAAAACATTACCTACATTGTTAAAAAAAAGTCTCTTGTCATCCAGGACCTGACATCTCTAACCAAAGATCTTCTAAATTTCACCCAACAGGAAGCTGTGGAGGAAATAAGTCTCTGATCCCTTACAGATTTTGTAAGTTTACCCACTTAAAAAAGAAATGAACAGTCTATATTTGTAATGGTATCTTTATTTTAAAAGTGAGAATAAGAATATCAAAAAGAAAATTCAGAAATTGACATTATATAAAAGATACAAATTTGATTTGCATTTAACTGTGGGAAATAAGTATTTGATCCCCTTGCAACACTTGTCCTAGTACTTGGTGGAGAAACCCTTGTTGGACAGACAGAGGTCAGACGCTTCTTGTAGTTGGTCTCCAGGTTTGTGAACATCTCAGGAAGGATTTTGGTCCACTCCTCTCTGAAGATCCTCTCCAAATCCTTAAGGTTTTGAGGCTGATGCTTGGCATCACAAAGCTTCAGCTCCCTCCACAGATTTTCTATGGGATTAAGGTCCGGAGACTGGCTCGGCCCCTCCATCACCTAAATGTGCTTCTTCTTTAGCCACTCCTTCGTTGCCTTGGCCGTATGTTAAGGTTTATTGTCCTGCTGGAAGACCCATCCATGACCCATTTTCAGTGTCCTGGCTGAGGGAAGGATGCTATCGGCCAATATTTTACGGTACATGGCCCCGTACATCCTCTCCTCGATGCAGTAAGTCGTCCTGTCCCCTTAGCAGAGAAACACCCCCAAAGCATAATGTTTCCACCTCCATGATTGAGGGTGGGGATGGTGTTCTGGGGTTATAGTCAGCATTTCTCTTCCTCCAAACACGGCGTGTCGAGTTGATGCCAAAGATCTTGATTTAGGTCTCATCTGACCACATCATCTTCTCCCAAGCCTTCTCTGAATCATTAAGATGTTCTTGGCAAACTTCAGACGTGCCTTGAAATCATTAACAAGTTCCTCCTGTGTAGTTCTTGGCTGATACCTCACGTTTCTCATGATCATTAATACCCCAAGGGGCGGGATATTGTGTGGAGCCCCAGACTCAACACAAGATGCAAGATTGATGCCCATTTTTTTTATAATTTAATCTTAATCAAAAGTCAGCAAATGCTAAACATGTTATTATCTCCCACCAGCCAAGCAAATAGATTCAATAGTAAAAACCCTAAACATATTAATTTCATAACCATATATAACAAGGAAAGGCATTAAATTCTCTATCTTCTATCAAAATGATCGTAACTAATAGATTATTCAGCTCATTGTTGCAGCTGAATTCTGTCGCATGAGGTCATTTAGGAAAGAAATACACTTTTCTCTGATAAAAATCAGACACAGCAATTCAACTGTAAAGCTCATCCCTCTTCTTCTTCTTCTCCATAGTGTTTGACATAAATGTCTTACAGTTCCCCCTTTTCATCTGTCATGCAAAAAGGTCAGACGCAGCAATTGTTTGCGTAGGCAAATAATAAGCATGAAGCTGAATTACATATTTGAGACTTCAACTTTGTAATGTAGTAATGTATTTTTATATATTTGGTTGATAATGAATAAGACTAAAAGGTCAGTCTACATTAAGACAGATAACGAAAGTGATAGTTATAAATATGTTATTTTCAGCCTGTCCTCCTACAAAAAACGGCAAAAATAGGTCGATTGTTCAGCAGCTTAATACGACCCAGAGTCACGTTTTAAAGTGTAGCACCTCTAGTGGTCGTGTAAGAAACAACATGCTCCCGTTGATTGCAAACGCTCCGGAGGGTCGTTTATTCACAAATAACCCTCTCTAGAAAATCCTAAATTGTGGAATAGTTTGGCCATTAAAATGCTTTTTGATTCGATTTCTAGTGAGAAGTGTATATTGTACTTTTGTAATCTACATCCAGTGGATGTGTAGGATCTATAGTTTGATATATATTACGAAGATGATTTGAGGTCTCGCCAGGATAACGTGTATATGCGGCAGCTTCCATGTAAAGTTAGCGTCAACCCTCACGGGGTGAAAACAGTTTTTCCGGTCTCGAAGTTTTCATAACAAAACCGGAAGTATTCCCCTCACTGTCAAATGATTACACACTGATATCTGCATTACTCATCCAC
Organism: Dissostichus eleginoides; assembly: GCA_031216635.1. Taxonomy (NCBI): domain Eukaryota; kingdom Metazoa; phylum Chordata; class Actinopteri; order Perciformes; family Nototheniidae; genus Dissostichus; species Dissostichus eleginoides. The sequence goes on along the minus strand of CM062267.1, from coordinate 7,629,012 downwards.
TAAAAAACATCAGTTTATCCTTGTTAATTACACAATATTGATTGGTTTAAATCGTGTACAATGCTTTTGTGTTTTTTAACCTTCGATTCGGAGAAACAAATAGTTTTTTCGGAGTTTAGACACTACAGTTTCCGAAGACACTACACTACCCAGAATCCCCAGCTATCGTTTGGGACTACAACATCCGCCTTGCTTTACAAACCCCGTGATTATTCCTCAAGCCCTGTGATTGGATGTTGGAGTGGCAGTGCGACAAGGTTACGCCGAGCGTCAAACAGCTCTTTGAAATGGAATGGAACCACGGCAGACTATCCAAAACTGGACTTGGACGGGTCCAGCCCAGTCCCCCCCCCCCCCCCCCGAACTACACATGCTGGCTATTGTGTGTTTCGCAACATGTTCTCTGGCACGTCTCTACTGGGAATTGTAGTTTTAAAATACGTTTTCGTATTTCCCATAATTAGAAGTTGCCAGTATTAAACTGTGTACACCCTTGGAGGTTTAGGGGATAGGAAACACTCAAATTTAAAACATATAATTAATAAATGGGTGAAAATTGCTTTTGTCCATAATGGGCAGCATTAATATATACCCACATGACAGCTAAGGTCAGAAGAGCTTTATTTAACAGCTGGTCTTATGTCTGTGACCCCTCCTGTTGTTAATTGATAAGCCTGAAACATGCACTTGTCAAGGTTCAGAGGCACATTTTGCAAATATGGCAGTAGCCATCGATCATCTTAAGATAAGATAAGATATACTTTATTGATCCCAAGTTCGGAAATGTTTTTGTTACAGTAGCATGTACTACTTTGTTCTACTCCACTACAATTCAGAGGTTAACCTGGTATTTTTACTCCATTACATTTATTTTAGTTACTTTGCAGATTCTGATTAATGATGTGAAATATAAACAACCCTTAAATCAGGCTTTAGTTACACCTGAGTCAAATTCAGGGAAGGTGATTGTACTTTGTCAGACTTAATATTTATCTGTGGATACCCCCAACTTTTTTTTCTTATTCAAAGGAAGACCTTAACTTAAAGTATTCTTTAATGTTTAAATAAAGCCTTATTAGTTTGTCTGTTTTGCACATCCTCCTATTAATATATTTGGACGTCCGGCACTAAACTGTTTTATTGTAGAGATCACTACAGTATCTTCTTGATATTTTCTATTCTATATGTCTATCATGCCTTCTACTTTCCCCCTAGTTTGTATGTAGGCTACTCTTAATATTTAAATGTTTTCATCAAATATAACATATTCAACAACAAAATGCAATAACGTGCTTTAACCACTAGGAGGTGCCGGTTAAAAAACCACTGGTCTAGTTCATAAAACATAATAATATCAAACATAATATGACTATTAACTTTATTGTGAAATTAAAACAGAACGGTAAAGGAAAATACCGTTTCAGTCTCTCGATTTGAAGTTTATGCATTGTACCATGAACCTGTATAGACCTGTAACAGTCAACTGCATGAGGAGTTGGAAAGGTATTTCAGTAAATCAGTAATATCTTTAAAAACTACAAGTCCCTTTTTATCAGCTGTGCACCGTTATGGTGTAAATACAGCCTATCCACCAATTGGATCAAATATAAAAGTCAGCCGAATTAGTGTTGATACTGCAAGGAGACGTATTGTGTGAAAAGAAATGGAAGATATTGTTTAATTGCTGATATATTTATGATCAACGTCACGTATTCAGTTTCGGCGGCATTTCTTCCTGTTTGTCCAGAAGTCTTCTCATCAGGGCTCTATAAATAAAGAACTACGGCATATATGTCATATTTAATGCAGCCGAACCGTGTATTACAATGCCGTTATGTGATGACTTCCAAAGAGAAAAGCAAGAACACTCGGAATAAAGTATTATTTTATTTTTTAAAAATGTTTTCCGATTTCATATCGCATAAACACCATATCCCAGCGTGCATTGCGGCTAAAAAATCCAGGATTATGGGTGTAGTTCGATGTTTTAGCAAAACCTCTGAAAAAATAAATGTGTTTCTCAGAATCGAAAGAGAAAAACCTATGGGAAAAACACAAAAGCATTGTACACAATTTAAACCAATTAATGTCATATAATTAACAAGGATAAACTGATGTTTTTTAGTGGATGAGTACTGCAGATATCACTGTTAAATCATTTGATCATTGGTTTTATTATGAAAACGTCGAGACCGGAAATACTGTTTTCACCCCGTAACTTTACATGGAAGCTGCCGCATACCTCAAATCATCTTCGTAATATCTATCAAACTATAGATCCTACATATCGACTGGACGTGGATTCTAAAAGTACAATATACACTTCTCGCTAGAAATCTAATTAAAAATAATTTTAATGGCCAAACTATCCTCCAATTTAGGATTTTACAGAGACACACCATGTCAACGGTTATCAAAAGATGTTTATTTAGAACAAACAATTCAAATCAACCAAATTTGTTATACTCAACAGAGCCGGGTGCCTGCAGGGAAAAACAGAGAGGGAACAGAGAGGAGCAGAGAGGCTTTAAATAGCTGCAGGGCACCAGACCCAGGTGCCCTGAGTTACTGCAATCAATGCAATCAATGCACTCAATGCAATCAATGCAATCAATGCAATCAATACAGCACAGACAGGACAGCTACACCCTCTCTAATGATGAACCCACAGGGGCATCACAGTGGCGCTAGAGGAAAAGTCAAACGATCATTTAACTTCTTGAATGCATCCTCTTGGGACCCTGGATATCTGTTGAGAATGTCGAGGCAATTTAAATACTGTTCGAGATATCAGTCTGAACCACCAATTTAAACCCAATGGTGGTACTACAGTAAAGGTTAGAGGTTCACCATAGTCAGTAGGATTCATCCTCTGGGGATCATGAATGTCTGTACCAAATTTCAATCCAATCAACTCAATAGTTGGTGAGATATTTCAGACTTGACCAAAGTAATGGAACAAACCGACTTTTCCATCACTAGAGCCACATAACTGGCATAACCAAATATTAAAGATAATGAAATGGAAGTAAAAATGAATAGTCACTCTATAGTCCCTCTACGGTACATGCTTTTGCTTCAGTCTGAACCTCAAATTCAAACCCAATGGTGGCACTACAGTAAAAATCAGGGTTCCCCAAAGTCAGTAGTCATTATGGCATGGCTAATATTAAAGATTGAAATATAGAAATGATAAGAAAAATTATAGTTACTTTATTGTTCTTTTCTGTTTTGAGAACAGCTCTAGTTAGATAAATAATGGCATGTGAATGAGCAGACTGCTGTCACGCATGTTTGGTGCTAACAGTTATCAGATATAACATTCAAATGTGTTTGCATATAGTTAGGAAGGCCGGTACAGCACAAAAATAGAACAACCCCGTGGCTAAACGTGACATCTGTTCTCTTTGGATGAGATAAAACACTGTCAAAATACCACATTAAATAAGTAAAACCCTGCATTGAAAGGATTAAATAAATAACATTTTGTTATTAGAATCGTGAAAATGTAGTTAAAGTATACAAATTAAAAGGGTACTCAATGCACAAAAGTGGCTTCTTGAATCTTTTTTAACCTGCACCTTATCGTGGTGGAGAGGTTTGTGTGCCCCGATGAACCTGGGCGCTGTGTTGTCTGGAACCTTGTGTTCCTGGTAGGGTCTCCCATGGCAAATTGGTCTCAGGCAAGGGGCCAGACTAAGATTGGTTCAAAGACCTCATGAAAGACACACAAGAAGTGACGATACCCGGCCCGGAGGAAGCCCGGGGTCCCCTTCTGGAGCCAGGCCCAGAAGGAGGACTCGTCGACGAGCGTCTGGTGGCCAGGCTTGCCACAGAACCTGGCCGGGCATAGCTCGAAAAGGCAACGTGGGCAACAACTCCGCTTCTCCGTCCGCGGGCCCACCACCTACGGGAAACAGCGATGGGGTCGGCTGTGCTGCCAGAAGGGCAGCAGTGAAAGCAGAGGGTCTCGACGGACCAGACCCGGGCGGCAGAAGCTAGCTTTGGGGACGTGGCACGTCAACCCTCTGGGGGGGAAGGAGCCGGAGCTTGTGCGGGAGGTGGAGTGTTACCAGTTGGATCGGGTGGGGCTCACCTCTACACACAGCGTCGGCTCTGGAACCAAACTTCTTGATAGGGGTTGGACTCTATTCTTCTCCGGAGTTGCCCAAGGTGTGAGGCGCCGGGCGGATGTGGATACTCACAAGCCCCCAGTTGGGTGACGCTTTGTTGGAGTTTACCCCAGTGGACGAGAGGGTCGCCTCCCTATGCCTGCGGGTTATGGGGGGGCAAACTCTGAGTTTTGTGTGTGCTTATGCACCAAACAGCAGTTCAGAGTATTCGTCCTTCTTGGAGGCCCTGAAAAGAGTCCTGTATGGGGCTCCTGAAGGGGACTCCTTAGTCTTGCTGGGAGACTTCAACGCACATGTGGGCAATGAGGGAGACACGTGGAGGGGCATGATTGGGAGGAACGGCCCCCCTGATCTGAACCGAAGTGGTGGTTTGTTACTGGACTTCTGTGCTAGTCATGGATTGGCCATAACAAATACAATTTTCAAACGGATGCTCATAAGTGTACGTGGTACCAGAGCACCCTAGGCAGAAGGTCCATGATCGATTTTGTTATCATATCATCGGACCTGATGCCGTATGTTTTGGACACTCGGTTAAAGAGAGGGGCGGAGTTATCAACCGATCACCATCTTGTGGTGAGTTGGGTCGAGTGGTGGGGGAAGCCTCTGGACAGACCTGGTAAGCCCAAACGTGTAGTGCGGGTGAACTGGGAACGTCTGGAGGAGTCTCAAGTCCAGGAGGCCTTCAATTCACACCTCCGGAGGAGCTTTTCAGGCATCCCTGTGCAGGCTGGGGACATTGAACCAGAGTGGGCAGTGTTCAAAGCCTCTATTGCCGAAGCCGCGGCGGGGAGCTGTGGTCTCAAGGTCTTAGGTAACTCAAGGGGTGGTAACCCTTGAACCTCCTGGTGGACTGCGGGGGTCAGGGAAGCCGTCTGACGGAAGAAGGAGGCCTTCAGGGATATGTTATCCCGGGGGAGTCCCGAGGCAGTTGCAAAGTACAGACAGGCAATTTTTTCCATCACTAGAGCCACATAACTGACATAACTAAATATTAAAGATAATGCAATAGAAGTAAAAATGAATAGTCACTCTATTGTCCCTCTACTGTACATGCTTTTGCTTCAGTCTGAACCTCAAATTCAAACCCAATGGTGGTACTACAGTAAAAATCAGGGGTTCCCCAAAGTCAGTAGTCATTACTGGCATGGGCTAATATTAAAGCTTGAACTTTAGAAATGATAGGAAAAAAGAATAGTTGCTTTATTGTTCTTTATGTTTTTTAAGTACAGCTCTATATAGATAAATAATGGCCTGCGAATAAGTAGACTGCTGTCGCATGTTTGGTGTAACAGTTATCAGATATAACATTCAAATGATGTGTTTGCATATAGTAAGGAAGGCCGGAGCAGCGCAACAATAGAACAACCCCGAGGCTAAACCTGACAATACATCTGTTCTCTTTGGATGAGATAAAACACTGTAAAAATACCGCATTAAATAAGTAAAAGCCCTGCATTGAAAGGATTAAATAAATAACATTTTGTTATTAGAATCATGAAAATGTGGTATGAAAAACTGGTATGGTCTCCCATGGCAAATTGGTCTCAGGCAAGGGGCCAGACTAAGATTGGTTCAAGACCTCATGAAAGAGGACACAAGAAGCGAGGATACCCGGCCCGGAGGAAGCCTGGGGTCCCCTTCTGGAGCCAGGCCCACAGGGTGGACTTGTCGGCGAGTGTCTGGTGGCCGGGTTTGCCACGGACAGCCCGAAAAGGCAACGTGGGCAACACCTCCGCTTCTCCGTCCCGCGGGCCCACCACCTACGGGAAACAGCCATGGGGTCGGGTGCGCTGCCAGAAGGGTGGCAGTGAAAGAGGGGTCTCGACGGACCAGACCCGGGCGGCAGAAGCTGGCTTTGGGGACTTGGAACGACACCTCTCTGGGGGGGAAGGACCCGGAGCTTATGCGGGAGGTGAAGCGTTACCAGTTGGATCTGGTGGGGCTCACCTCTACGCACAGCGTCGGCTCTGGAACCTTACTCTGGGATAAATGCAAGTTTTTATTCAATGCATTCGTCACATACACATCACTTTTCATGACTTTACAGTGGGAGGAGGCGGAAGTATTCACCCTCGCGTCTTGGGTGGTGAGGCACACAGCTCTCGCCGCCGGGACGCTTCCTCCCACAGCCCGTCATTTCCGGGAGGACGGCCCACTCCACCCCGAAGCTCTCTGTCGGCTTGGAGCCGGAGCAGAGAACTGTCGGGATCGCGCAGCCTGTCCCCGCGGGTGCCGGTATTGAGCCGGTTCCGCGGGACCAGCCGAGTAGGTAGAAGGAGCAGCGGGAGCCATGGGTGCTCTAAACCGGCGCCTTTCCCTCCTTCTCACCGTGACGCCGCGCTCTCCTCTTTGACGAAATGCCAGCGGCAGCATACGGCTAAGCTGCAACTTTTCTTCCTTCAAGCGTCTGAAACGCTGTGTGACCAATGAGATCGATCCAAAGAGCCCTTCTGTGGATATGGGGGCCCCTAAGAGATCATCACGGTCCTTCCTGGAGAGAGCCGTGAGTCCCAGCCAGACGTGGCGTGATCCCACTGTGGCCACGGACGCGGCCACACCATGAATCAGATTATTCATCTGCCCGATGCTGCGGTCCAAATAATCACTCCGATCCTGAGATGGAGAGGCGGGGGCGTCCTGCTGAGGAGTAATCAGCGACACGCCCAACACACCCATTATTATTATTGGCCGCTGCCGCAATCTGTGCTCCGAGACGGAATATTTCCATGGACGCCGGATCCGGAAGTGCTCGACAACGAGAAGTCCTCGTCATCTTCCACCCCGGCAAACGGAGCCATCCGCCCCGCTGGAATGGCGAACGTGAATGGCAAACGTGAATGGCAAACGTGAATGGCGAACGTGAATGGCACCGCCTCGGCCATATCCTGGTCCACCATCTCCACCACATCGAGCTCAGCCTGGTCATCCGTCTCATCACCACGCGGTGAGACATAGTGGGTCTGGAAATGATCCCACCGGTGCTGGCGTCTGAGCCGTGGGAGCACCCGGCAGGCAGTGCAGGACAGAGAAGGCTTCAAGCCGTCCACGGCGTGGTCAGGCCCCAAACACTCGAAGCAGAGGTGGTGGGGATCGGCGCACGCTATTAGGCCAGGGCACGAAGAACAGTCCCGGGTCTCTAGAAGTGGCGACTGCATGAAGGTACGATAACTTCTTTCTTCTTCTTTCAAACTTTTTAATTTTCTCTGTCAGGTGTTGTCCTGCTCGCTGAAGAGAAAAGGATGACAGTCAGGAGGTGTAGCCGCCTTATATACTGTGAGCTGCACTCGCATTCAGGTAGGCTCGCCCTGATTGGCCGGCTATATTTATACAACTTCAGTGTGTGAACGCTCGCGTATCATTGATGAGAGTAGTACCCCATAGAGTCCAGTAGAGGGCGGAGCCTGTGTGAGATAGAACAATATGCTTGATGGACTCATGGTGCCAGAGAATGTGATTCATAACGCGCCTCAAAAAGGTCAAAGACGAAACCTGAGAGTCAGAAACCCACCACAGTGGTTGACAGGTTTTGTAAGATAAAACAAATGAAAATATGGACTAACAGTAATGCCATAACTGAGAATGTATTGATACTGTTATGTGAATGTAAGTATAGATACTGTTGTGTGAATTTATCCTGTTCTGAGGACTGAGTTAAAGAAAAATAGTTACAGTACTTAATTCCATTTGAATACCAAAAGTGAATTTTTAAATTGGTGTTTTCATTCATAAGGTAATTTTTCTTAGATACTATGTTATAAGAGTAATCTGAGTTTGCATTCAAGTCTTGCACTATGAACCAGTAATACTTTATGGTTTAATATTTTGATTTCATTGTCTTGAGTTACAGGATGCTGTGTTAACTAAAATATTTAAATGTTACACTTTGGTAGTCTCGTAAAACATTTGTACATGCTTTAATGTTACACAAACTTTATTTTTCTTTGTGTCTGAATACCTGTTTCAAACGCTTTGTTTTAGCTGCTCAAAAGGATTTTACTTTCACGGCAAAGGCTTAAGTCCATGTTCAACCTCTGATGGTGTTTACTGCAAACCAAAATGAACTGAGACACATTCAGAATGTTTAGAGCTGCTTTACAATTAAAAAAGCTTCATATTTCAAAACCTCACTTTTCAAAAATCACTTTATAGTCTAAAAGGCATTACCTATATTTTCGAAAAAAAAGCGTCTTGTCATCCAGGATCTTGCATATATTCCCGGCCAAACATCTCTAACCAAAAATCTTCTAAATGTCACCCAACAAGAGGACATTACAAAGTGGACCATGATGGATGTGGCTGAGGTCGAATTGTTCTTAGGAAGGTTCATGTATAAAGAGAACTGAGCAGTGTCAGAAGCAGGACTCTGTTCATTCCTATATTCCACAATGTGTTTTGACAGAAATACGACTGAACTGACTCGACTTTCAGCGTCAGCCTCCATGGCGTTAGAACAGGACTTATTATTGGAACTGAAACACTCAGGTAATCTGAACAACACAGTAACTGAACTCTTCAGAAAGAAAGAAAGGAGGATGGTTTTTGGGTACAAATAATCAAACCTATTGGTGAGTAATGGCTATAATGACTGTTATTTAACATTGTTGATATCTTCTTGTCATTTTATTAAGTAAATATTGTTGCTTCTGCTAGAGATGATGTGCGGCGCAGCAGTGAAAGGAGGCTTGTTGAATTGTGTTGTTTGGTGTTCTTGCTTTAGTAATGGCATTCATTGTCGCTACATTAGAAACCTGTCTGTGATGCAGCGCCCTGTTATACTGCGTTAATGTATAATATTAATGGTTTCTATAGCCATGACGTCATAATAATGGTATTAGGAGGTGGATTAATTCAGGTAGACACTACTGAAGGCCTAGGTGTGAAATGCACGGCCTGTTACTGTTTTCAACATAACTCATTTGAAGATATTGTGAGACAAAAAAACTATAATTAGGATGCAAATAAAAACACATTTTGTATGAAATTTCATTAAAGGTCATTTTTTTTATTGGTAATTTAATCTTGATCAAAATTCAACAAAAGCCAAACATTTTATTATTATCTCCCACCGGCCAAGCAAATACATTCAATAGTAAAAACCCTAAACCTATTAAATTCATAACCATATATAACAAGGAAAAGCATTACATTCTCTATCTTCTATCAAAATGATCGTAACTAATATTATTCAGATCATTGTTGCAGCTGAATTCTGTCGCATGAGGACTTTGAGGAAAGAAATACACTTTTCTCTGATAAAAATCACACACAGCAATTCAGCTTTAGAGGTCATCCCTCTTCTTCTCCTCCTCCTTCTGGAAGACTTGTCCATCCGGCTGCTTCCTCCAGGCCAGTTGGACGTTGTCGTCCAATCCCTGGGCCCTTAGGTTCTTTTTCGCCTGAGACACAAAAGCTCATTATCATTATCGTTCCAATAAAAACAGATGATTTATCTTTAGTTCACTCATCTGAAATGGTAGTTGTTCCCCTTATTTCTTCAGTGTAAAGGCTTACCTCAGGTTATGGAATAGTATTTGTACATTTTCCTAATGCATTTGGTGGCATGTGGCTAAGTCTCTGCTATTTACTTCTGCACATATTTACACGTCTTCTTACTAAATGCTTGGGTCCTGTTATTTGTGGCCAAAGTATTGAATGTATAATGGATATAGAATTTCATTCATGTTCATCTTGGTCCATTTCATTCGTATTGAAATTCATTTACTACATTTTCCTTCATTGAATTCATTATTCTTTAATAGTTATTTATTTGTTTCCTACCTCTTTCGTCTCTTGTTCTCATGTCATGTGAATTTCCTTTCTGGTGATTGATTTTTGCATAAAAGTAGAAAATGATTTACCTCCACCAACATGTCATCCAGAAAAGCTTTGTTGTTCAGATCCACACCGTTTGGTTTCTCCACCCTCACCTTTATCACTTGCATTGAAACAGGCACATCTTCTAAAAACACAAACACACTTCATCCGTCACAACATTTATGGTGTCTTCTTTTTCAGCAGACTCAATATCATCACTTGCTTTGACGTAGCTGTGAATTTTACTCACGTCCGTAGCAAATGAATGGTTTCTTCACTCCACAGTCCAAGTCCTCCCATTTTCCAGAGTTGTCGAAAGCTGCAGCAACACAAGCTTTGAGACCTTTGTAGTTAGGTTCCTTTACTTTCCAGTACATGAAGGAGGAGTTGCTTCCATCGGACCACTTCCAGGAGTCTCTGTAAAGGCCGATCCAGGCGCTATATTCCCCTTCAGGTGACAGCTCATCAAGCTGCTGGTTCTCTGCCAGGTTTCTCACACTGGCCAGGTCTGTGTGGTGTTCTCTGCAGTAGCTCTGGGCCTCAGTCCATGTCATTGCGCTCTTGATGAGGACAAATGTTGCACTCGGCCCTGAAAATGGACCACAGAGAAGCTGAGTAGAGGCACCACAACATACAGCCTGACATCAATGCCACATCTCTGGTGGTATTGATGCCTTTATAATATAAAATATTACATTTAAATCCCACAATTGTACTTTGTAATTTGTAGTTCTGGGGTTTTTCAACACATGAATGTTGGCAAGAAACTTTGCTAGAATCAGTGGTGGAAGAAGTATAAACAATGTGAAGATACTGTGTTACAGGTTAAAGCTTCATTCAAATTATATTGATTCTATATTGTTCTTATTCTGTTTAGCACAGATGTATAAGATCTAAAACGTACCTACAATTCTGAAACAAGTTTGCAAAAAATTGTATATACATCATTTCCTTTTACGTTATCATTTAAATGAAACCATGTGAGAATTTTAGTGAAAAGGGAAATGTCTTTAGTTTGAACTGCTAACAAAAGAAAAAAAGTCACAAAGAAAAAAGGTTGGGAACCGCTAGTTAGATAAAGAGCAATGCATTGTATTTCAGAAGCTTAACATATGATTTTAAATGTGTAATATTAATTTTAAGTTTATATTCTTACCTGTGACATCAAAGCAGACCACATAGAGGGGATAATGACAATATAAATCCTGCCATGTTCCTGTTCCACCAGAATAAAAATATGTGTATTGGTAATTGTGCCTGTTGCCTGGTTGTCCAGTCCCCCATTGTCTGAACTCCGTCTCCCCCGGTTCGTAGAAGCTTGGGTCTGACATCGACCACCTCCAGGTGTCCCGGTCATCGTGCAGCCCTATCCAGGCTGACTGAAAGCAAGAAATTGTTATAATTATTACATCCTGTTGAAGCTTTTAAAGCTGCTGCTGAAGAAAATGTGTATGTTTAATAAAGAGAAGGGTTTTTTTGCCTTTATGAGACCAGCTGTGGTACATGGTAATCTAATGGGAATCCTCTCAAGTCAACATTCATTTACAGCCTTGTTACTCTGAACCTCTTCACCATTATTACAGGGTTTTATGCTATAGCTTTGGCTTAAAATATGTTCAACTCTGTTTTAATACTCAGGTTCCCATAGGACTTTAAAACAGGTTTAGCTTTCTGTAATAATCTCTCCTTTTTAAATTTGACTCTAAAAGAAATGTAATTCATTTGAATTGAAAGACAGAGAAAAGTGACCTCACTTGTGTGTATTGGCCTGCCATGTTGTTCAGGAGCTTCACAACCTCCATGCTGTCTACAGTGGCCAGGTCTGTGTGTTTCTCTCTGCAGTATCTCTGTGCTTCAGACATGGTCTTAGCTTCATAAACAAAATGGTACTGGCGTTCAGCATGTGAGGAGACAGCGCTCAGCCCTGTAGAGACACAGACATTTTGATTAGATTCAATATCAATTACTGAACCAAGTTCTCCAAATTACAATAAAGTAAAATTGTAAATTAAATAACTTAAGTAATTATCAGTGGGAAACAAAAATAGAAAGTACTAAAAATTGCTAATGGGATCAACATTTTAAAAATAATAATATTACCTGAAAGAGCGATGATGATCAGAAGAACTTTTTCCATCCTTGTCTCTTCCCTGTTCCTCTCTTTTGGAATGAGACTGTAGATGTGCAGCTGTTGACATTCAATCTTAGGTAAAATGCAAAGTGGATATGGAACTGACACCTTTTTTACATCAGGCTTATTTACTTACATTTGCACATGCATTTACAAAGAAAGACCAATAGAGTAATATGAGCGTAGGACTGGTGATATTCAGCAGGAAAACCAAATTCATGCCCATAAACAAAAACAATACAAAAAGTCTGAAACAACACTGATCATTTCATATAATGAGAAACTTTTACAGTTTACAAGCTAATACATTTAAAAGATCACACAACCGGTGTAAGAATTATTGCACTAACGTCCAGCTTCATACTTTGGGTATTCTAGTAAAACATTTGTTCATGCTTTAATGTTACACAAACTTTATTTTTCTTTGTGTCTGGATACCTGTTTCAAACGCTTTGTTTTAGCTGCTCAAAAGGATTTTATTGTCACGGCAAAGGCTTGAGTCCATGTTCACCCTCTGATGGTGTTTACTGCAAACCAAAATGAACTGAGACACATTCAGAATGTTTAGAGCTGCTTTACAATTAAAAAAGCTTTATGTTTCAAAACCTCACTTTTCAACTGTTATAGTCTAAAAAACATTACCTATTGTTAAAAAAAAGTCTCTTGTCATCCAGGACCTGACATCTCTAACCAAAGATCTTCTAAATTTCACCCAACAGGAAGCTGTGGAGGAAATAAGTCTTTGATCCCTTACAGATTTTGTAAGTTTACATCCTTACAAAGAAATGAACCGTCTATATTTGTAATGGTATGTTTATTTTAAAAGTGAGAATAAGAATATCAAAAAGAAAATTCAGAAATTGACATTATATAAAAGATACAAAATTGATTTGCATTTAACTGTGGGAAATAAGTATTTGATCCCCTTGCAACACTTGTCCTAGTACTTGGTGGAGAAACCCTTGTTGGACAGACAGAGGTCAGATGCTTCTTGTAGTTGGTCTCCAGGTTTGTGAACATCTCAGGAAGGATTTTGGTCCACTCCTCTCTGAGGATCCTCTCCAAATCCTTAAGGTTTTGAGGCTGATGCTAGGCATCTCAAAGCTTCAGCTCCCTCCACAGATTTTCTATGGGATTAAGGTCCGGAGACTGGCTCGGCCCCTCCATCACCTAAATGTGCATCTTCTTTAGCCGCTCCTGTGTTGCCTTGGCCGTATGTTAAGGTTTATTGTCCTGCTGGAAGACCCATCCATGACCCATTTTCAGTGTCCTGGCTGAGGGAAGGATGCTATCGGCCAAGATGTTACGGTACATGGCCCCGTACATCCTCTCCTCAATGCAGGGAAGTCGTCCTGTCCCCTTAGCAGAGAAACACCCCCAAAGCATAATGTTTCAACTCCATGCTTGACGGCGGTGGTGTTCTGGGGTTATAGTCAGCATTTCTCCTTCCAAACACGGCGTGTCGAGTTGATGCCAAAGATCTTGATTTAGGTCTCATCTGACCACATCATCTTCTCCCAAGCCTTCTCTGAATCATTAAGATGTTCTTGGCAAACTTCAGACGTGCCTTGAAATCATTAACAAGTTCCTCCTGTGTAGTTCTTGGCTGATACCTCACGTTTCTCATGATCATTAATACCCCAAGGGGCGGGATATTGTGTGGAGCCCCAGACTCAACACAAGATGCAAGATTGATGCCCATTTTTTTTATAATTTAATCTTAATCAAAAGTCAGCAAAAGCCAAACATGTTATTATCTCCCACCAGCCAAGCAAATACATTCAATAGTAAAAACCCTAAACATATTAATTTCATAACCATATATAACAAGGAAAGGCATTAAATTCTCTATCTTCTATCAAAATGATCGTAACTAATAGATTATTCAGCTCATTGTTGCAGCTGAATTCTGTCGCAAGAGGTCATTTAGGAAATAAATACACTTTTCTCTGATAAAAATCAGACACAGCAATTCAACTGTAAAGCTCATCCCTCTTCTTCTTCTTCTCCATAGTGTTTGACATAAATGTCTTACAGTTCCCCCTTTTCATCTGTCATGCAAAAAGGTCAGACGCAGCAATTGTTTGCGTTGGCAAATAATAAGCATGAAGCTGAATTACATATTTGAGACTTCAACTTTGTTAAAAAATGTTAGTACCATTTAGTTGAACTATAGCAACAAACAAATAGTCGCCACAATGATGTGTCTTTTACATTAATAGAACTTCATGTTGTTAGGTTTCCAATGCTTTAAAGAGTTTGTCAGTTTTCTTTTTATCCCATTACATTATTGGTTGATAATGAATAAGACTAAAAGGTCAGTCTACATTAAGACGGATAACGAAAGTGATAGTTATGAATATGTCATTTTAAAAATCTTTCAAACTCAAGTGGATGGAGAGGTCCATACCTCAAATAAACTGACAGAGACAGTGGCGACCAACATCGTTAGGATCACTTTCAGACTGATTTTAAACAACAAAACTTCTTTGCAACATCCGGCAATAAAAGGCATCAAGTCAGGGTGTCTTGAGCCACTGTTTAGAAATTACTTTATCGTTTATTAGAGGGGAGGCTCACATTGTTACGATTTTAGTTATAGTAATACTTCTTGGTGTGGACAGTCATTATGAGTCTGCAGTCATACTAGCAGCTGAGTGAGGCTGTATTTGGGCTAACAAGCTGATAATAAGGATTATTATTACTGATATTACAATTCCTCCTCTTGGGACTATGAGAGTCTGCACCAAGTTTCACATCCAAAAGTTTGTCAAGATATTTCACCAAAGAACTAAACAATTAATCTCATGGTGGCTGTTATGACCTGGCTCAAAAGGCGCCACAACAAAGAGGAGACACACCATGTCAACGGTTATCAAAAGATGTTTATTTAGAACAAAAAATTCAAATCAAGTGGAATTTGTTATTCTCAACAGAGCCGGGTGCCTGCAGGGAAAAACAGAGAGGGAACAGAGAGGAGCAGAGAGGCTTTAAAGTGCCAGTGAAGTGCATTTTTTTGCGCCAAAGTGAAATGGCAGTTTCATTTCTTACATATAATTGTACCTGTTCATGGCTAAAATATTTTTTTTAGGAAGTGCGAGGGACGAGATAAACATCGCAAATTTTTCAGAGTCTGAGCATACCGCTGCTGCAGACGATAGCGGCTGTGACGTCACAAGATGGGCCCAGTTGTGATTGTAAACATGGCGGAGCCTTCGGAAAGTGATACTGGTGCGAGAGAAATGAGTGATTTTGACAGCTTTTCGGACAGGATAGATGAGGAAAGTGGCCATGGAAGTCAATTTAGTTGAGGACAATATTTTGTCATAGATCTAGAGTAGATCTACACACAGGATTGGCCATCACCTGATCATACATTCATCTGTTCATAGCATGATGCAACATTCATGTTCACATGCAGTGTTGTGCTAGTTACTGAAAACCAGTAGTTACAATTACTAGTTACTTCACTACTTACACCAAAAAGTAATGCGTTACTGTGAAAAGTAACTTCTTAGTTACTTAGAAAAGGGCACCCATTAATGCCCTTATACTGTAGCCTTCATTTCAGTACTGTTATTGCATCGGAGAATAATACAACCTGTTGATCAACTTGACATGCATTTGCATCACTGAACTCTGCTAAGCAATGTGGTCTATACAAACACAAACACAAAGATATGTTTCAAAGTGCCAATCCAGCCGCTGTTGCTTAGGTGGAGGTGGAATGGCGTCGGATGAGTCTGGGTCTGTGGTCTTAGCTACTAGCTTCGCTACTAGCTTCGTCCCAGCATGTTTTTTCTGCAGATGTTTCAACAGATTTTAATTGCTGTTTTGGGCAGTCGATAGGATCTTTGACCCGCCAAGACACAACTTACATTTAACTAAAACGTTCTTTTCTTTGTGCTCGACAAAAGTGAAATAGTGAGAATATCTCCAGGCGGAGAAACTCGACTTGAGCTCTGCCGCCGCCATGACAGTCTTGTTAGTTAACACAAACACAGTGGCGTTTATTTTTCATAAACAATCTACGAATCTACGAAACAATGACACCAGCCACTCACCTTCATCTTTTGGGAACAGAAACATCAACACAGTGGCGTTTATTTTTCATAAACAATCTACGAATCTACGAAACAATGACACCAGCCACTCACCTTCATCTTTTGGGAACAGAAACATCGCCACTTCGGCAGACTTCACATTACCACAGCCAGCGGCAATGCATCGCTTCCCGTGTGTTTTTCCTCCCTTTTTCGTCACTGTCGCCTCCATTGTCAGCTTTTCTCGATTGGCAATCACTTCCAGTCGACTGCGAAACACTTTCCAATCAAATACTCGCTCAAAAACGTTGGTAAATTCGACTTTGAAATAGAGACAAAATGAATGGTGGTGAATGTAAACACTTCGGCTTGGCCCATCTTCTGACGTCACGCAGTAGATCGCAAGCCACGCCCACGAAGGCGGAGGTCGACTGCGAATTTCCCAGCGGAAAATTCAAACTCGTCAAATTCGTTGCTATTCCAACATCTTTGATATGGGTTCCAATGGACAATTTTGGTCATTACTATACGTATTAGCATAAAAGATCATGCACCGTCGCACACTTCAGTGGGTCTTTAAATAGCTGCAGGGCACCAGACCCAGGTGCCCTGAGTTACTGCAATCAATGCAATCAATGCAATCAATACAGCACAGACAGGACAGCCACACCCTCTCTAATGATGAACCCACAGGGGCATCACAGTGGCGCTAGAGGAAAAGTCAAACGATCATTTAACTTCTTGAATGCATCCTCTTGGGACCCTGGATATCTGTTGAGAATGTCGAGGCAATTTAAATACTGTTCGAGATATCAGTCTGAACCAACAATTTAAACCCAATGGTGGTACTACAGTAAAGGTTAGAGGTTCACCAAAGTCAGTAGGATTCATCCTCTGGGGATCATGAATGTCTGTACCAAATTTCAATCCAATCAACTCAATAGTTGGTGAGATATTTCAGACTTGACAAAAGTAATGGAACAAACCAACTTTTCCATCACTAGAGCCACATAACTGGTGTAACCAAATATTAAAGATAATGAAATGGAAGTAAAAATGAATAGTCACTCTATAGTCCCTCTACGGTACATGCTTTTGCTTCAGTCTGAACCTCAAATTCAAACCCAATGGTGGCACTACAGTAAAAATCAGGGGTTCCCCAAAGTCAGTAGTCATTAGTGGCATGGGCTAATATTAAAGATTGAAATATAGAAATGATAAGAAAAAATTATAGTTACTTTATTGTTCTTTTCTGTTTTGAGAACAGCTTTATTAGATAAAAAATGGCATGTGAATGAGCAGACTGCTGTCACGCATGTTTGGTGCTAACAGTTATCAGATATAACATTCAAATGATGTGTTTGCATATAGTAAGGAAGGCCGGTACAGCACAAAAATAGAACAACCCCGTGGCTAAACGTGACATCTGTTCTCTTTGGATGAGATAAAACACTGTCAAAATACCACATTAAATAAGTAAAAGCCCTGCATTGAAAGGATTAAATAAATAACATTTTGTTATTAGAATCGTGAAAATGTAGTTAAAGTATACAAATTAAAAGGGTACTCAATGCACAAAAGTGGCTTCTTGAATCTTTTTTAACCAGCACCTTATCGTGGTGGAGAGGTTTGTGTTCCCCGATGAACCTGGGGGCTGTGTTGTCTGGAACCTTGTGTTCCTGGTAGGGTCTCCCATGGCAAATTGGTCTCAGGCAAGGGGCCAGACTAAGATTGGTTCAAAGACCTCATGAAAGACACACAAGAAGTGACGATACCCGGCCCGGAGGAAGCCCGGGGTCCCCTTCTGGAGCCAGGCCCAGAAGGAGGACTCGTCGACGAGCGTCTGGTGGCCAGGCTTGCCACAGAACCTGGCCGGGCATAGCTCGAAAAGGCAACGTGGGCAACACCTCCGCTTCTCCGTCCCGCGGGCCCACCACCTACGGGAAACAGCGATGGGGTCGGGTGTGCTGCCAGAAGGGCGGCAGTGAAAGCAGAGGGTCTCGACGGACCAGACCCGGGCGGCAGAAGCTAGCTTTGGGGACGTGGCACGTCAACCCTCTGGGGGGGAAGGAGCCGGAGCTTGTGCGGGAGGTGGAGTGTTACCAGTTGGATCGGGTGGGGCTCACCTCTACACACAGCGTCGGCTCTGGAACCAAACTTCTTGATAGGGGTTGGACTCTATTCTTCTCCGGAGTTGCCCAAGGTGTGAGGCGCCGGGCGGATGTGGGGATACTCACAAGCCCCCAGTTGGGTGACGCTTTGTTGGAGTTTACCCCAGTGGACGAGAGGGTCGCCTCCCTATGCCTGCGGGTTATGGGGGGGCAAACTCTGAGTTTTGTGTGTGCTTATGCACCAAACAGCAGTTCAGAGTATTCGTCCTTCTTGGAGGCCCTGAAAAGAGTCCTGTATGGGGCTCCTGAAGGGGACTCCTTAGTCTTGCTGGGAGACTTCAACGCACATGTGGGCAATGAGGGAGACACGTGGAGGGGCATGATTGGGAGGAACGGCCCCCCTGATCTGAACCGAAGTGGTGGTTTGTTACTGGACTTCTGTGCTAGTCATGGATTGGCCATAACAAATACAATTTTCAAACATAAGGATGCTCATAAGTGTACGTGGTACCAGAGCACCCTAGGCAGAAGGTCCATGATCGATTTTGTTATCATATCATCGAACCTGAGGCCGTATGTTTTGGACACTCGGTTAAAGAGAGGGGCGGAGTTATCAACTGATCACCATCTTGTGGTGAGTTGGGTCGAGTGGTGGGGGAAGCCTCTGGACAGACCTGGTAAGCCCAAACGTGTAGTGCGGGTGAACTGGGAACGTCTGGAGGAGTCTCAAGTCCAGGAGGCCTTCAATTCACACCTCCGGAGGAGCTTTTCAGGCATCCCTGTGCAGGCTGGGGACATTGAACCAGAGTGGGCGGTGTTCAAAGCCTCTATTGCCGAAGCCGCGGCGGGGAGCTGTGGTCTCAAGGTCTTAGGTAAGTCAAGGGGCGGTAACCATCGAACCTCCTGGTGGACTGCGGGGGTCAGGGAAGCCGTCTGACGGAAGAAGGAGGCCTTCAGGGATATGTTATCCCGGGGGAGTCCCGAGGCAGTTGCAAAGTACAGACAGGCAATTTTTTCCATCACTAGAGCCACATAACTGGCATAACTAAATATTAAAGATAATGCAATAGAAGTAAAAATGAATAGTCACCCTATTGTCCCTCTACTGTACATGTTTTTGCTTCAGTCTGAAAAACTACAGTAAAAATCAGGGGTTCCCCAAAGTCAGTAGTCATTACTGGCATGGCTTAATATTAAAGATTGAACTTTATAAATGATAGGAAAAAAGAATAGTTGCTTTATTGTTCTTTATGTTTTTTAAGTAAAGCTCTAGATAGATAAATAATGGCCTGCGAATAAGCAGACTGCTGTCATGTTTGGTGCTAACAGTTATCAGATATAACATTCAAATGATGTGTTTGCATATAGTTAGGAAGGCCGGAGCAGCGCAACAATAGAACAACCCCGAGGCTAAACCTGACATCTGTTCTCTTTGGATGAGATGAAACACTGTCAAAATACCACATTAAATAAGTAAACGCCCTGCATTGAAAGGATTACATAAATAACATTTTGTTATTAGAATCATGAAAATATACTCAAAGTATACAAATTAAATTAGTACTCAATGCACAAAATTAGCTTTTTGAATCTTTTTGTTTTGATATAATTTGAAGAACCAGCACCTTAACGTGGTGGAGAGGTTTGTGTGCCCCGATTAACCTGGGGGCTGTGTTGTCTGGAACCTTGTGTTCCTGGTAGGGTTTCCCATGGCAAATTGGTCTCAGGCAAGGGGCCAGACTAAGATTGGTTCAAGACCTCATGAAAGAGGACACAAGAAGCGAGGATACCCGGCCCGGAGGAAGCCTGGGGTCCCCTTCTGGAGCCAGGCCCACAGGGTGGATTTGTCGGCGAGTGTCGGTGGCCGGGTTTGCCACGGAGCCCGGCCGGGCACAGCCCGAAAAGGCAACGTGGGCAACACCTCCGCTTCTCCGTCCCGCGGGCCCACCACCTACGGGAAACAACCATGGGGTCGGGTGCGCTGCCAGAAGGGTGGCAGGGAAAGCAGAGGGTCTCGATGGACCAGACCCGGGTGGCAGAAGCTGGCTTTGGGGACGTGGAACGTCACCTCTCTGGGGGGGAAGGACCCGGAGCTTATGCGGGAGATGGAGCGTTACCAGTTGGATCTGGTGGGGCTCACCTCTACGCACAGCGTCGGCTCTGGAACCTTACTCTGGGATAAATGCAAGTTTTTATTCAATGCATTCGTCACATACACATCACTTTTCATGACTTTACAGTGGGAGGAGGCGGAAGTATTCACCCTCGCGTCTTGGGTGGTGAGGCACACAGCTCTCGCCGCCGGGACGCTTCCTCCCACAGCCCGTCATTTCCGGGAGGAGGGCCCACTCCACCCCGAAGCTCTCTGTCGGCGGAGCCGGAGCAGAGGCCTGTCGGGATCGCGCAGCCTGTCCCCGCGGGTGCCGGTATTGAGCCGGTTCCGCGGGACCAGCCGAGTAGGTAGAAGGAGCAGCGGGAGCCATGGGTGCTCTAAACCGGCGCCTTTCGCTCCTTCTCACCGTGACGCCGCGCTCTCCTCTTTGAGGAAATGCCAGCGGCAGCATACGGCTAAGCTGCGACTTTTCTTCCTCCAAGCGTCTGAAACGCTGTGTGACCGATGAGATCGATCCAAAGAGCCCTTCCGTGGATATGGGGGCCCCTAGGAGATCATCAAGGTCCTTCCTGGAGAGAGCCGTGAGTCCCAGCCAGACGTGGCGTGATCCCACTGTGGCCAGGGACGCGGCCACACCATGAATCAGATTATTCATCTGCCCGATGCGGCGGTCCAAATAATCACTCCGATCCTGAGATGGAGAGGCGGGGGCATCCGCTACATCCGTTACAAAGTAACGCGTTACTGTAATAATTACTTTTGTCGGTAACGGAGTAGTGTAACGCGTTACTTTTATAATTCAGTAATCACACTACAGTTACTAACATTGCCCCGACACGCGTTACTTCGTTACTTTTATAAAATCAGTCATAATCACACTGACAGACAAGAGGGGTTTCCGACGCAGGTTTATATGTACGTAATCTGCGCGATTTGCACGTCCACATCTCCACGTGCAGTGCTGCATAAACATGGCTGAGTCAGCGATAACTTTCGAGGGGTGGAGGTATGCCCATTATTTTGAGTTCGTCCGAAGAATAGACAGGAATGTGACGGTGAGGTGCAAACTGTGTCCAGGCCAGAAGCTGTTATCCACTGCTGTAAACATCACGTCAAACCTCAACAAACACCTGCAAAGAACACATGCTAAGGTGAAGCTAATAGCTAAGGACCCCGAACCCAGAGTGAGGATGTTGTTTTATACAGGCTATTTATTTGTAAAGTATTTGTTTATTTTGCCAGTGACACATCACATTGATATGGCCCACTTGTTCCGTTATTACAATTTTTCTCTTGAAATGCTCTTTACGTTTCACAGACTGTTAGCTTGTTGTGGTAGGCTGGTAGCCTATTTTATTAAAGAGCATATAAAAAGAAAGACTTGTGTTATGTCTTCCTTATTGCAATAGTAATAGGGGGTGCAAGTGGAGTCTCGCAGAGGCAAAACTGTGGCGCGCTTACACTGTAGGTGCGCCGCAGTCTGCGTGATCTGCCTGTAGGGAGGGGCGGGCCGGCCCTGCGAGTAAAGTAACGAGTAAAGTAACGAGTAAAGTAACGAGTTACTTTATGTAGAGAGTAACGAAGTAGTGTAATATATTACTTTTTTTTAAAGTAATATGTAATATGTAATATATTACTTTTTTTTAGTAACGACCCCATCTCTGTCAGCGACACGCCCAACACACCCATTATTATTATTGCCGCTGCCGCCATCTGTGCTCCGAGCCGGAATATTTTATCGAAATATTCCAGCGTCTCTCGATCACGAGGCAGCGGGGGCAGAGGCTTTTTACCCTCCACCCATCCTGCTGCCTGTGGGAGCAGATGGGCTCTCATCAAGGGCAGGACACGCCCGGACACGCTGTGTCCGGGCGTGTCCTGCACCCTGACGATCCCCACCCACTGGAGCCCCTCGTCTTCAGTGGCTCCACACACTGCCAGATATCTGGAAACGGGGGCGAAATGAAGGCTGGCTGCACCGGGCGGACCGGGCCATAGAACCCCTGGCGGAGGAGGCTCACCGGTTTCTGCGGCAGTGGTGGTGGGAGCGGTAGCCATAAAAGCTCCGCCACCATGGTCATCAACAGGGGGAAGTTTGGCGGACAGACCTGGGCGGCGGAATTCCATGGACGCCGGACCCGGAAGTGCCCGACAACGAGAAGTCCTCGTCATCCTCCACCCCGGCAAACGGAGCCATCTGCCCCGCTGGAATGGCGAACGTGAATGGCGAACGTGAATGGCACCGCCTCGGCCATATCCTGGTCCACCATCTCCTCCACATCGAGCTCAACCTGGTCATCCGTCTCATCACCACGCGGTGAGACATAGTGGGTCTGGAAATGATCCCACCGGTGCTGGCGTCTGAGCCGTGGGAGCACCCGGCAGGCAGTGCAGGACAGAGAAGGCTTCACGCCGTCCACGGCGTGGTCAGACCCCAAACACTCGAAGCAGAGGTGGTGGGGATCGGCGCCCGCTATTAAGCCAGGGCACGAAGGACAGGCCCGGGTCTCTAGAAGTGGCGACTGCATGAAGGTACGATAACTTCTTTCTTCTTCTTTCAAACTTTTTAATTTTCTCTGTCAGGTGTTGTCCTGCTCGCTGAAGAGAAAAGGATGACAGTCAGGAGGTGTAGCCGCCTTATATACTGTGAGCTGCACTCGCATTCAGGTAGGCTCGCCCTGATTGGCCGGCTACGTTTATACAACTTCAGTGTGTGAACGCTCGCGTATCATTGATGAGAGTAGTACCCCATAGAGTCCAGTAGAGGGCGGAGCCTGTGTGAGATAGAACAATATGCTTGATGGACTCATGGTGCCAGAGAACGTGGTTCATAATGCACCTCAAAAAGGTCAAAGACGAAACCTGAGAGTCAGAAACCCACCACAGTGGTTGACAGGTTTTGTAAGATGAAACAAATGAAAATATGGACTAACAGTAATGCCATAACTGAGAATGTATTGATACTGTTATGTGAATGTAAGTATAGATACTGTTGTGTGAATTTATCCTGTTCTGAGGACTGAGTTAAAGAAAAAATAGTTACAGTACTTCATTCCATTTGAATACCAAAAGTGATGTTTAAATTGGTGTTTTCATTCATAAGGTAATTTTTCTTAGAACTATGTTATAAGAGTAATCTGAGTTTGCATTCAAGTCTTGCACTATGAACCAGTAATACTTTATGGTTTAATATTTTGATTTCATTGTCTTGAGTTACAGGATGCTGTGTTAACTAAAATATTTAAATGTTAGGCATTACCTATATTTTCGAAAAAAAAGCGTCTTGTCATCCAGGATCTTGCATATATTCCCGGCCAAACATCTCTAACCAAAAATCTTCTAAATGTCACCCAACAAGAGGACATACCCTCCATTACAAAGTGCACCATGATGGATGTGGCTGAGGTCGAATTGTTCTTAGGAAGGTTCATGTATAAAGAGAACTGAGCAGTGTCAGAAGCAGGACTCTGTTCATTCCTATATTCCACAATGTGTTTTGACAGAAATACGACTGAACTGACTCGACTTTCAGCGTCAGCCTCCATGGCGTTAGAACAGGACTTATTATTGGAACTGAAACACTCAGGTAATCTGAACAACACAGTAACTGAACTCTTCAGAAAGAAAGAAAGGAGGATGGTTTTTGGGTACAAATAATCAAACGTATTGGTGAGTAATGGCTATAATTACTGTTATTTAACATTGTTGATATCTTCTTGTCATTTTATTAAGTAAATATTGTTGCTTCTGCTAGAGATGATGTGCGGCGCAGCAGTGAAAGGAGGCTTGTTGAATTGTGTTGTTTGGTGTTCTTGCTTTAGTAATGGCATTCATTGTCGCTACATTAGAAACCTGTCTGTGATGCAGCGCCCTGTTATACTGCGTTAATGTATAATATTAATGGTTTCTATAGCCGTGACGTCATAATAATGGTATTAGGAGGTGGATTAATTCAGGTAACACTACTGAAGGCCTAGGTGTGAAATGCACGGCCTGTTTCTGTTTTCAACATAACTCATTTGAAGATATTGTGAGACAAGAGAACAATAATTAGGATGCAAATAAAGAAACACATTTTTGTATGAAATTTCATTAAAGGTCATTTTTTTTATTGGTAATTTAATCTTGATCAAAATTCAACAAAAGCCAAACATTTTATTATCTCCCACCGGCCAAGCAAATACATTCAATAGTAAAAACCCTAAACCTATTAAATTCAAAACCAATATATAACAAGGAAAAGCATTACATTATCTATCTTCTATCAAAATGATCGTAACTAATTGATTATTCAGATCATTGTTGCAGCTGAATTCTGTCGCATGAGGACTTTGAGGAAAGAAATACACTTTTCTCTGATAAAAATCACACACAGCAATTCAGCTTTAGAGGTCATCCCTCTTCTTCTTCTCCTACTCCTTCTGGAAGACTTGTCCATCCGGCTACTTCCTCCAGACCAGTTGGACGTTGTCGTCCAATCCCTGGGCCCTTAGGTTCTTTTTCACCTGAGTCACAAAAGCTCATTATCATTATCGTTCCAATAAAAACAGATGATTTATCTTTAGTTCACTCATCTGAAATGGTAGTTGTTCCCCTTATTTCTTCCAGTGTAAAGGCTTACCTCAGGTTATGGAATAGTATTTGTACATTTTCCTAATGCATTTGGTGGCATGTGGCTAAGTTTCTGCTATTTACTTCTGCACATATTTACACGTCTTCTTACTTAAATGCTTGGGTCCTGTTATTTGTGGCCAAAGTATTGAATGTATAATGGATATAGAATTTCATTCATGTTCATCTTGGTCCATTTCATTCGTATTGAAATTCATTTACTACATTTTCTTTCGTTTAATTCATTATTCTTTAATAGTTATTTATTTGTTTCCTACCTATTTTGTCTCTTGTTCTCATGTCATGTGAATTTCCTTTCTGGTGATATTTTTGCATAAAAGTAGAAACATGATTTACCTCCACCAACATGTCATCCAGAAAAGCGGGGTCGTTCAGATCCACACCGTTTGGTTTCTGCACCCTCACCCTCACTTGCATTGAAACAGGCACAGCTAAAAACACAAACAAACTTCATCAGTCACAACATTTTTTGGTGTCTTCTTTTTCAGCAGACTCAATATCATCACTTGCTTTGACGTAGCTTTGAATTTTACTCACGTCCGTAGCAAATGAATGGTTTCTTCACTCCACAGTCCGAGTCCTCCCATTTTCCAGAGTCATGGAAAGCTGCAGCCACACAAACCTTTGAAGCTCTGTAGTTAGGTTCATTTACTTTCCAGTACTTGAAGGAGGAGTTACTTCCATCGGACCACTTCCAGGAGTCTCTGTAAAGGCCGATCCAATAATAATACCCTTCAGGTATCAAAATCTGCTGGTTCTCTGTCTGGTTTCTCACACTGGCCAGGTCTGTGTGGTGTTCTCTGCAGTAGCTCTGGGCCTCAGTCCATGTCATTTCGCTGTTGATGAGGACAAATGTTGCATTCGGCCCTGAAAATGGACCACAGAGAAGCTGAGTAGAGGCACCACAACATACAGCCTGACATCAATGCCACATCTCTGGTGGTATTTATGCCTTTATGATATAAAATATTACATTTAAATCCCACACATTTGTACTTTGTAATTTGTAGTTCTGGGGTTTTTCAACAGATGAATGTTGGCAAGAAACTTTTCTAGTATCAGTGGTGGAAGAAGTATTCAGATCTTTTAGTAAAAGCAGGAGTACAACGATGTGAAGATACTGTGTTACAGGTTAAAGCTTCATTCAAATTATATTGATTCTATATTGTTCTAATTCTGTTTAGCACAGATGTATAAGATGTAAAACGTGCCTACAATTCTACAACAAGTTTGCAAAGAATTGTGTATTATAAATTCCTAATACGTTATCATTTAAATGAAACCATGTGAGAATTGTTATTAAAAGGGAAATGTCTTTAGTGGAACTGCTAACAAATCATAGAAATCTGAATCATGACAAGGAGATGCAGGTTTTTGTAAAAGTCACGAAGAAGAAAGGTTGGGAAGATAAAGACCAATGCATTGTATTTCAGAAGCTTAAAATGTGATTTAAATGTGTTTTAAATATGTTTAATATTAATTTTAAGTTTATATTCTTACCTGTGACATCAATGCAGACCACCCTGTAGACGTCATTACAATCATAATCAAACCATGTTTCAACATAACTGATAAGTGTGCATTGGTCAATTGGCCTGTTGTCTGGTTGATTATTCCCCCATGGTCTGAACTCCGTCTCCCCCGGTCCGTAGAAGCTTGGGTCTGACATCGACCACTTCCAGCGGTCCCGGTCATCGTGCAGCCCTATCCAGGCTGACTGAAAGCAAGAAATTGTTATAATTATTACATCCTGTTGAAACTTTTAAAGCTGCTGCTTAAGAAAATGTGTATGTTTAATAAAGAGAAGGTTTTTTTGTAATAATCTCTCCTTTTTAAATTTGACTCTAAAAGAAATGTAATTCATTTGAATTGAAAGACAGAGAAAAGTGACCTCACTTGTGTGTATTGGCCTGCCATGTTGTTCAGGAGCTCCACAACCTCCATGCTGTCTACAGTGGCCAGGTCTGTGTGTTTCTCTCTGCAGTATCTCTGTGCTTCAGACATGGTCTTTGCTTCATAAACAAAATGGTACTGGCGTTCAGCATGTGAGGAGACAGCGCTCAGCCCTGTAGAGACACAGACATTTTGATTAGATTCAATATCAATTACTGAACCAAGTTCTCTAAATTACATTAAAGTTAAACTGTAAATTAAATAACTTAAGTAATTATCAGTGGGAAACAAAAATAGAAAGTACTAAAAATTGCTAATGGGATAACATATTTAAAAAATAATAATAATTACCTGAGAGAGCGATGATGATCAGAAGAACTTTTTCCATCCTTGTCTCTTCCCTGTTCCTCTCTTTTGGAATGAGACTGTAGATGTGCAGCTGTTGACATTCAATATTAGCTAAAATGCAAAGTGGATATGGAACTGACACCTTTTTTACATCAGGCTTATTTACTTACATTTGCACATGCATTTACAAAGAAAGACCAATAGAGTAATATGGGCGTAGGACTGGTGATATTCAGCAGGAAAACCAAATTCATGCCCATAAACAAAAACAATACAAAAAGACACGTTTACAGTTTACAAGCTAATACATTTAAAAAATCACAAAACCGGTGTAAGAATTATTGCACTAACTTCCAGCTTCATACTTTGGGTATTCCGGTAAAACATTTGTACATGCTTTAATGTTACACAAACTTTATTTTTCTTTGTGTCTGGATACCTGTTTCAAACGCTTTGTTTTAGCTGCTCAAAAGGATTTTATTGTCACGGCAAAGGCTTGAGTCCATGTTCACCCTCTGATGGTGTTTACTGCAAACCAAAATGAACTGAGACACATTCAGAATGTTTAGAGCTGCTTTACAATTAAAAAAGCTTTATGTTTCAAAACCTCACTTTTCAACTGTTATAGTCTAAAAAACATTACCTACATTGTTAAAAAAAAGTCTCTTGTCATCCAGGACCTGACATCTCTAACCAAAGATCTTCTAAATTTCACCCAACAGGAAGCTGTGGAGGAAATAAGTCTTTGATCCCTTACAGATTTTGTAAGTTTACATCCTTACAAAGAAATGAACCGTCTATATTTGTAATGGTATGTTTATTTTAAAAGTGAGAATAAGAATATCAAAAAGAAAATTCAGAAATTGACATTATATAAAAGATACAAAATTGATTTGCATTTAACTGTGGGAAATAAGTATTTGATCCCCTTGCAACACTTGTCCTAGTACTTGGTGGAGAAACCCTTGTTGGACAGACAGAGGTCAGACGCTTCTTGTAGTTGGTCTCCAGGTTTGTGAACATCTCAGGAAGGATTTTGGTCCACTCCTCTCTGAAGATCCTCTCCAAATCCTTAGGTTTTGAGGCTGATGCTAGGCATCTCAAAGCTTCAGCTCCATCCACAGATTTTCTATGGGATTAAGGTCCGGAGACTGGCTCGGCCCCTCCATCACCTAAATGTGCTTCTTCTTTAGCCACTCCTGTGTTGCCTTGGCCGTATGTTAAGGTTTATTGTCCTGCTGGAAGACCCATCCATGACCCATTTTCAGTGTCCTGGCTGAGGGAAGGATGCTATCGGCCAAGATGTTACGGTACATGGCCCCGTTCATCCTCTCCTCAATGCAGGGAAGTCGTCCTGTCCCCTTAGCAGAGAAACACCCCCAAAGCATAATGTTTCAACTCCATGCTTGAGGGTGGGGATGGTGTTCTGGGGTTATAGTCAGCATTTCTCTTCCTCCAAACACGGCTTGTCGAGTTGATGCCAAAGATCTTGATTTAGGTCTCATCTGACCACATCATCTTCTCCCAAGCCTTCTCTGAATCATTAAGATGTTCTTGGCAAACTTCAGACGTGCCTTGAAATCATTAACAAGTTCCTCCTGTGTAGTTCTTGGCTGATACCTCACGTTTCTCATGATCATTAATACCCCAAGGGGCGGGGATATTGTGTGGAGCCCCAGACTCAACACAAGATGCAAGATTGATGCCCATTTTTTTTATAATTTAATCTTAATCAAAAGTCAGCAAATGCTAAACATGTTATTATCTCCCACCAGCCAAGCAAATACATTCAATAGTAAAAACCCTAAACATATTAATTTGATAACCATATATAACAAGGAAAGGCATTAAATTCTCTATCTTCTATCAAAATGATCGTAACTAATAGATTATTCAGCTCATTGTTGCAGCTGAATTCTGTCGCATGAGGACTTTGGAGGAAAGAAATACACTTTTCTCTGATAAAAATCAGACACAGCAATTCAACTGTAAAGCTCATCCCTCTTCTTCTTCTTCTCCATAGTGTTTGACATAAATGTCTTACAGTTCCCCCCTTTTCATCTGTCATGCAAAAAGGTCAGACGCAGCAATTGTTTGCGTAGGCAAATAATAAGCATGAAGCTGAATTACATATTTGAGACTTCAACTTTGTAATGTAGTAATGTATTTTTATATATTTGGTTGATAATGAATAAGACTAAAAGGTCAGTCTACATTAAGACAGATAACGAAAGTGATAGTTATAAATATGTTATTTTCAGCCTGTCCTCCTACAAAAAACGGCAAAAATAGGTCGATTGTTCAGCAGCTTAATACGACCCAGAGTCACGTTTTAAAGTGTAGCACCTCTAGTGGTTGTGTAAGAAACAACATGCTCCCGTTGATTGCAAACGCTCCGGAGGGTCGTTTATTCACAAATAACCCTCTCTAGAAAATCCTAAATTGTGGAATAGTTTGGCCATTAAAATGCTTTTTGATTCGATTTCTAGTGAGAAGTGTATATTGTACTTTTGTAATCTACATCCAGTGGATGTGTAGGATCTATAGTTTGATATATATTACGAAGATGATTTGAGGTCTCGCCAGGATAACGTGTATATGCGGCAGCTTCCATGTAAAGTTAGCGTCAACCCTCACGGGGTGAAAACAGTTTTTCCGGTCTCGAAGTTTTCATAATAAAACCGGAAGTATTCCCCTCACTGTCAAATGATTACACACTGATATCTGCATTACTCATCCACTAAAAAACATCAGTTTATCCTTGTTAATTACACAATATTGATTGGTTTAAATCGTGTACAATGCTTTTGTGTTTTTTAACCTTCGATTCGGAGAAACAAATAGTTTTTTCGGAGTTTAGACACTACAGTTTCCGAAGACACTACACTACCCAGAATCCCCAGCTATCGTTTGGGACTACAACATCCGCCTTGCTTTACAAACCCCGTGATTATTCCTCAAGCCCTGTGATTGGATGTTGGAGTGGCAGTGCGACAAGGTTACGCCGAGCGTCAAACAGCTCTTTGAAATGGAATGGAACCACGGCAGACTATCCAAAACTGGACTTGGACGGGTCCAGCCCAGTCCCCCCCCCCCCCCCCCCCGAACTACACATGCTGGCTATTGTGTGTTTCGCAACATGTTCTCTGGCACGTCTCTACTGGGAATTGTAGTTTTAAAATACGTTTTCGTATTTCCCATAATTAGAAGTTGCCAGTATTAAACTGTGTACACCCTTGGAGGTTTAGGGGATACGAAACACAGTGGTGTTATCAAATTTAAAACATATAATTAATAAATGGGTGAAAATTGCTTTTGTCCATAATGGGCAGCATTAATATATACCCACATGACAGCTAAGGTCAGAAGAGCTTTATTTAACAGCTGGTCTTATGTCTGTGACCCCTCCTGTTGTTAATTGATAAGCCTGAAACATGCACTTGTCAAGGTTCAGAGGCACATTTTGCAAATATGGCAGTAGCCATCGATCATCTTAAGATAAGATAAGATAAGATAAAATAAGATATAATTTATTGATCCCAAGTTCGGAAATGTTTTTGTTACAGTAGCATGTACTACTTTGTTCTACTCCACTACAATTCAGAGGTTAACCTGGTATTTTTACTCCATTACATTTATTTTAGTTACTTTGCAGATTCTGATTAATGATGTGAAATATAAACAACCCTTAAATCAGGCTTTCGTTACACCTGAGTCAAATTCAGGGAAGGTGATTGTACTTTGTCAGACTTAATATTTATCTGTGGATACCCCCAACTTTTTTTTCTTATTCAAAGGAAGACCTTAACTTAAAGTATTCTTTAATTTTTAAATAAAGCCTTATTAGTTTGTCTGTTTTGCACATCCTCCTATTAATATATTTGGACGTCCGGCACTAAACTGTTTTATTGTAGAGATCACTACAGTATCTTCTTGATATTTTCTATTCTATATGTCTATCATGCCTTCTACTTTCCCCCTAGTTTGTATGTAGGCTACTCTTAATATTTAAATGTTTTCATCAAATATAACATATTCAACAACAAAATGCAATAACGTGCTTTAACCACTAGGCGGTGCCGGTTAAAAAACCAGTGGTCTAGTTCAGTGGTTCCCAAACTTTTTGTGCCCAAGGCACACCAAAGGACAAGTAAAAATCTCAAGGCACACCTATTGTGCAAAATAGCCCTTATAACACGTGTTATCACTCATATCATGTAAAATATCTCTAAATGTGCATAATTATTTACTAATGCCAAATAGAATGTGACAAAGACAACTATATTACTTAGTTTTTAGAGAGTACTTGTCCATGGACAAGTGAGTTTGGCAATTTACTTGTCCGAATACATTTTTCACTTGTCCAGAAAAATCGATCGGCATCGTATTTTACATTTTCCCACGGTTTTTACGGTAAGATTTTACTGCATCACACATAGGGTTGGGTATCGTTTGGATTTGAACGATTCCGGTTATGCTTTCGATTCCGGTTCTTTTCGGTTCTCGATTCTGGTTCATTGAGAGGGTAAAAATAAGTCCCATGACAAACTGGGAGAAAAATATATTTATGAAAACATTAAGTCAAATCTTTATTCCTATTTACAAATCACTTCATACTGTTTAATTTTGTTACGGTTATTGAATACAATTATATAAAAATAATTGTTTAGTTAGTTCTAAGTGGTGCAGTTTGAGAATGTACAATTGGCCCAGTGTCCTCTGATGTTACACTGCAACCTGCCTGTGAGACAGAGTCCAACCACACAGTCTGTGTGTCCAAGACATGTCCTGCAATCAAGGGCGCCGGAAGCAGGGGGGCCAGGGGGCCATTGGCCCCCCCACTTTACAGCCCTGCCCCACATTCTCGCAGCAGCGGATGCCGCGGAACACTGTACACATCCCGTTTCAATAATTCCCCTCTACTCTAAAGTCGCATCTAAAAAGAACGCCATCTGATCTAGCTGTGTATATGTTTGTTATTTGTTATTGTTATATTCAATCTCATTAGCTACAGGCATTTTTGAAGCTTGTAAAGGGAAGATGACAGCTCTCACTCGCCACTCTGCTCTTCCACAGCGCCGCTCCCCTTCCCTCCGCTGAAATTATGAATGTAAGGCGTATAGTAATCATAGATAACACGGCAGGGTCCGTTACAGTTCGTTTTCATCTGATTTCAAATAAATAAAGTCTTGGCTTTTAGAATATTAAACTTGTTTCGGCAAATTCAGATGATAAATACAACTTTGAAGCTTGTAACGACATAATTACAAGCGGAGAACGGAGTAACTTTACGTCACAGCAGGCATAACAACAGCCGGTGTTTCTCGTGAGTGTTTTCCCCGGGAAACAAACACAATACACACAAAGGCAAAAATACACAAACACACACACACACACACACTCGCGAGCTCCCCCCAGACCAGTAATCCAAACGAAAATATTTTCCCTCCGTTACTACTTTGATCATTTGCTCCGATAATAATCAATCAGATCGATGGATATCCATCAAATCCAAATGTGGAGATGACAGCTTTGTAAATACCGGAGTTAATAACTGGAACTTTTCACAGTGTGTTCAAAAAAAGTGCGCTTACTTCAGTCAACCACCAGTCAACATTCAGCTTGTCAAACAAGAGCGTATTGAGCAGGAAAAAAAGGAGAGATGGAATGATGGAGCAACTGCGCTGTCATATGTGTGGGCTGGACCTGTATAGTCTAATTTACAGGAAAGGAGTGAGCAGAGGGTAGAGTGGTCCATTCTTGTTCTGTTTGCTGTGACTATCTTCCTCATGCTGAACACCCTCTCAGACTTTCAGTTGCGCGCGCTACTAAAGAGACGCGTTACCATGGAAACCAAACAATGGTGTAGCTGTATTGAAGTCCGAGTGGAAACAGTAACATTTGGAGCGTTATGTTAGAATGAAACAGGTCGTGACTCACAAATCAGATTTAGTCAGAAATCGGGAGAAATGCGGGATAAATATGACCCCGGGACCGGGAGGAAATCGGGAGTCTCCCGCGAAACTCGGGAGGGTTGGCAAGTATGTCACATACACACGCACTTTTTGGCCCCCCCACTTCTGAAATGAATCCGGCGCCGCTGCCTGCAATACACATGCTGCAGCTGCCCAGCTGCTCACTGTTTGTGAAAGTAAATAAATAGTATTTTCATTTCAATAATGTACTTTCTATAACCTGCTTCATAAACAATACTGACATCCTGCTCCTCCGAGTCTGGGGGTCCGGGGATGTGAGGACCGCGCGAGGACACAGACAGGGAGGCTGATTGAATTCATAAAGGAAATGGCGGTCAATATTAACAATATAGGAGCTAAAACGCTTAATAACCTTCATTACATGTTAGAGAAAGAACATAAGAAAGTTTGACAAATATGAGGCTGTTAAACGGGCAGCGAATCCGCTGTGTGTAGAAAGAGAGAGAGATAGAGAGAGGGACGCTGAGCTGCACCGTGCAGCGATCAGCTGATACGGCAACACGATACGGAGCATAGGGAGAGAGAGCTGCGGTCCGCCGGGCTCGGCCTCCGCCTCCTGTCCTCACAACTCTTATTAATCCCGGTACCGGACAATTGTTATTAACTTATTTGTTCTACTCGGAACCGAGTTTTGCTTCCCAAGCCTGCCAATGTGCTACGCGTCCCGTCCCGTCCCGCCCCGCCCCGTCTAACAGTACAGAAAGCGGCGAGATGCATTTCCTTAGGAATCGACAAGCAAAACCACAACAATGGCGGACACGGACAATTTACGAATTAGTTCTGCCTTTTGTAAGCTGAATTTATCAATAATTTGTCAATAAATAAGGGCGAAAAACGTCACTTGTCCGTAGGACAAGTCAATTTAAAGATCTACTTGTCCGATATTGTAAATAACACGTCCCGGACGGTGGGACGCGTGCTTTTTCGCACACTGCTGTATTATGAAATGCGTGCATACAAAGTACTGATATAGTAAATTAAAAAATAATTATTTTAGTTATTAGTTGTATATTGCAATAATAACGTATGGTTGTCACAAAATCCCACGGCACACCCGGACTTGCCTCACGGCACACCAGTGTGCCGCGGCACACCGTTTGGGAACCACTGGTCTAGTTCATAAAACATAATAATATCAAACATAATATGACTATTAACTTTATTGTGAAATTAAAACAGAACGGTAAAGGAAAATACCGTTTCAGTCTCTCGATTTGAAGTTTATGCATTGTACCATGAACCTGTATAGACCTGTAAGTCAACTGCATGAGGAGTTGGAAAGGTATTTCAGTAAATCAGTAATATCTTTAAAAACTACAAGTCCCTTTCTATCAGCTGTGCACCGTTATGGTGTAAATACAGCCTATCTACCAATTGGATCAAATATAAAAGTCAGCCGAATTAGTGTTGATACTGCAAGGAGACGTATTGTGTGAAAAGAAATGTAAGATGTTGTTTAATTGCTGATATATTTATGATCAACGTCACGTATTCAGTTTCGGCGGCATTTCTTCCTGTTTGTCCAGAAGTCTTCTCATCAGGGCTCTATAAATAAAGAACTACGGCATATATGTAATATTTAATGCAGCCGAACCGTGTATTACAATGCCGTTATGTGATGACTTCCAAAGAGAAAAGCAAGAACACTCGGAATAAAGTATTATTTTATTTTTTAAAAATGTTTTCCGATTTCATATCGCATAAACACCATATCCCAGCGTGCATTGCGGCTAAAAAATCCAGGATTATGGGTGTAGTTCGATGTTTTAGCAAAACCTCTGAAAAAATAAATGTGTTTCTCAGAATCGAAAGAGAAAAACCTATGGGAAAAACACAAAAGCATTGTACACAATTTAAACCAATTAATGTCATATAATTAACAAGGATAAACTGATGTTTTTTAGTGGATGAGTACTGCAGATATCACTGTTAAATCATTTGATCATTGGTTTTATTATGAAAACGTCGAGACCGGAAATACTGTTTTCACCCCGTAACTTTACATGGAAGCTGCTGCATACCTCAAATCATCTTCGTAATATCTATCAAACTATAGATCCTACATATCGACTGGACGTGGATTCTAAAAGTACAATATACACTTCTCGCTAGAAATCTAATTAAAAATAATTTTAATGGCCAAACTATCCTCCAATTTAGGATTTTACAGAGACACACCATGTCAACGGTTATCAAAAGATGTTTATTTAGAACAAACAATTCAAATCAACCAAATTTGTTATACTCAACAGAGCCGGGTGCCTGCAGGGAAAAACAGAGAGGGAACAGAGAGGAGCAGAGAGGCTTTAAATAGCTGCAGGGCACCAGACCCAGGTGCCCTGAGTTACTGCAATCAATGCAATCAATGCACTCAATGCAATCAATGCAATCAATGCAATCAATACAGCACAGACAGGACAGCTACACCCTCTCTAATGATGAACCCACAGGGGCATCACAGTGGCGCTAGAGGAAAAGTCAAACGATCATTTAACTTCTTGAATGCATCCTCTTGGGACCCTGGATATCTGTTGAGAATGTCGAGGCAATTTAAATACTGTTCGAGATATCAGTCTGAACCACCAATTTAAACCCAATGGTGGTACTACAGTAAAGGTTAGAGGTTCACCATAGTCAGTAGGATTCATCCTCTGGGGATCATGAATGTCTGTACCAAATTTCAATCCAATCAACTCAATAGTTGGTGAGATATTTCAGACTTGACCAAAGTAATGGAACAAACCGACTTTTCCATCACTAGAGCCACATAACTGGCATAACCAAATATTAAAGATAATGAAATGGAAGTAAAAATGAATAGTCACTCTATAGTCCCTCTACGGTACATGCTTTTGCTTCAGTCTGAACCTCAAATTCAAACCCAATGGTGGCACTACAGTAAAAATCAGGGGTTCCCCAAAGTCAGTAGTCATTACTGGCATTGGCTAATATTAAAGATTGAAATATAGAAATGATAAGAAAAATTATAGTTACTTTATTGTTCTTTTCTGTTTTGAGAACAGCTCTAGTTAGATAAATAATGGCATGTGAATGAGCAGACTGCTGTCACGCATGTTTGGTGCTAACAGTTATCAGATATAACATTCAAATGATGTGTTTGCATATAGTTAGGAAGGCCGGTACAGCACAAAAATAGAACAACCCCGTGGCTAAACGTGACATCTGTTCTCTTTGGATGAGATAAACACTGTCAAAATACCACATTAAATAAGTAAAACCCTGCATTGAAAGGATTAAATAAATAACATTTTGTTATTAGAATCGTGAAAATGTAGTTAAAGTATTCAAATTAAAAGGGTACTCAATGCACAAAAGTGGCTTCTTGAATCTTTTTTAACCTGCACCTTATCGTGGTGGAGAGGTTTGTGTGCCCCGATGAACCTGGGCGCTGTGTTGTCTGGAACCTTGTGTTCCTGGTAGGGTCTCCCATGGCAAATTGGTCTCAGGCAAGGGGCCAGACTAAGATTGGTTCAAAGACCTCATGAAAGACACACAAAGTGACGATACCCGGCCCGGAGGAAGCCCGGGGTCCCCTTCTGGAGCCAGGCCCAGAAGGAGGACTCGTCGACGAGCGTCTGGTGGCCAGGCTTGCCACAGAACCTGGCCGGGCATAGCTCGAAAAGGCAACGTGGGCAACACCTCCGCTTCTCCGTCCCACGGCCCCACCACCTACGGGAAACAGCGATGGGGTCGGGTGTGCTGCCAGAAGGGCGGCAGTGAAAGCAGAGGGTCTCGACGGACCAGACCCGGGCGGCAGAAGCTAGCTTTGGGGACGTGGCACGTCAACCCTCTGGGGGGGAAGGAGCCGGAGCTTGTGCGGGAGGTGGAGTGTTACCAGTTGGATCGGGTGGGGCTCACCTCTACACACAGCGTCGGCTCTGGAACCAAACTTCTTGATAGGGGTTGGACTCTATTCTTCTCCGGAGTTGCCCAAGGTGTGAGGCGCCGGGCGGATGTGGGGATACTCACAAGCCCCCAGTTGGGTGACGCTTTGTTGGAGTTTACCCCAGTGGACGAGAGGGTCGCCTCCCTATGCCTGCGGGTTATGGGGGGGCAAACTCTGAGTTTTGTGTGTGCTTATGCACCAAACAGCAGTTCAGAGTATTCGTCCTTCTTGGAGGCCCTGAAAAGAGTCCTGTATGGGGCTCCTGAAGGGGACTCCTTAGTCTTGCTGGGAGACTTCAACGCACATGTGGGCAATGAGGGAGACACGTGGAGGGGCATGATTGGGAGGAACCCCCCCTGATCTGAACCGAAGTGGTGGTTTGTTACTGGACTTCTGTGCTAGTCATGGATTGGCCATAACAAATACAATTTTCAAACATAAGGATGCTCATAAGTGTACGTGGTACCAGAGTACCCTAGGCAGAAGGTCCATGATCGATTTTGTTATCATATCATCGAACCTGAGGCCGTATGTTTTGGACACTCGGTTAAAGAGAGGGGCGGAGTTATCAACTGATCACCATCTTGTGGTGAGTTGGGTCGAGTGGTGGGGGAAGCCTCTGGACAGACCTGGTAAGCCCAAACGTGTAGTGCGGGTGAACTGGGAACGTCTGGAGGAGTCTCAAGTCCAGGAGGCCTTCAATTCACACCTCCGGAGGAGCTTTTCAGGCATCCCTGTGCAGGCTGGGGACATTGAACCAGAGTGGGCAGTGTTCAAAGCCTCTATTGCCGAAGCCGCGGCGGGGAGCTGTGGTCTCAAGGTCTTAGGTAACTCAAGGGGCGGTAACCCTTGAACCTCCTGGTGGACTGCGGGGGTCAGGGAAGCCGTCTGACGGAAGAAGGAGGCCTTCAGGGATATGTTATCCCGGGGGAGTCCCGAGGCAGTTGAAAAGTACAGACAGGCAATTTTTTCCATCACTAGAGCCACATAACTGGCATAACTAAATATTAAAGATAATGCAATAGAAGTAAAAATGAATAGTCACTCTAGTGTCCCTCTACTGTACATGCTTTTGCTTCAGTCTGAACCTCAAATTCAAACCCAATGGTGGCACTACAGTAAAAATCAGGGGTTCCCCAAAGACAGTCATTACTGGCATGGGCTAATATTAAAGATTGAACTTTAGAAATGATAGGAAAAAAGAATAGTTGCTTTATTGTTCTTTATGTTTTTTAAGTACAGCTCTATATAGATAAATAATGGCCTGCGAATAAGTAGACTGCTGTCATGCATGTTTGGTGTTAACAGTTATCAGATATAACATTCAAATGATGTGTTTGCATATAGTAAGGAAGGCCGGAGCAGCGCAACAATAGAACAACCCCAAGGCTGAACCTGACAATACATCTGTTCTCTTTGGATGAGATAAAACACTGTAAAAATACCACATTAAATAAGTAAAAGCCCTGCATTGAAAGGATTAAATAAATAACATTTTGTTATTAGAATCATGAAAATGTACTCAAAGTATACAAATAAAATTAGTGCTCAATGCACAAAATTAGCTTCTTGAATCTTTTTGTTTTGATATAATTTGAAGAACCAGCACCTTAACGTGGTGGAGAGGTTTGTGTGCCCCGATTAACCTGGGGGCTGTGTGGTCTGGAACCTTGTGTTCCTGGTATGGTCTCCCATGGCAAATTGGTCTCAGGCAAGGGGCCAGACTAAGATTGGTTCAAGACCTCATGAAAGAGGACACAAGAAGCGAGGATACCCGGCCCGGAGGAAGCCTGGGGTCCCCTTCTGGAGCCAGGCCCACAGGGTGGACTTGTCGGCGAGTGTCGGGTGGCCGGGTTTGCCACGGACAGCCCGAAAAGGCAACGTGGGCAACACCTCCGCTTTCCGTCCCGCGGGCCCACCACCTACGGGAAACAGCCTTGGGGTCGGGTGCGCTGCCAGAAGGGTGGCAGTGAAAGCAGAGGTTCTCGACGGACCAGACCGGGGCGGCAGAAGCTGGCTTTGGGGACGTGGAACGACACCTCTCTGGGGGGGAAGGACCCGGAGCTTATGCGGGAGGTGGAGCGTTACCAGTTGGATCTGGTGGGGCTCACCTCTACGCACAGCGTCGGCTCTGGGACCTTACTCTGGGATAAATGCACGTTTTTATTCAATGCATTCGTCACATACACATCACTTTTCATTACTTTACAGTGGGAGGAGGCGGAAGTACTCGCCCTCCCGTCTTGGGTGGTGAGGCACACAGCTCTCGCCGCCGGGACGCTTCCTCCCACAGCCCGTCATTTCCGGGAGGACGGCCCACTCCACCCCGAAGCTCTCTGTCGGCTTGGAGCCGGAGCAGAGGCCTGTCGGGATCGTGCAGCCTGTCCCCGCGGGTGCCGGTATTGAGCCGGTTCCGCGGGACCAGCCGAGTAGGTAGAAGGAGCAGCGGGAGCCATGGGTGCTCTAAACCGGCGCCTTTCCCTCCTTCTCACCGTGACGCCGCGCTCTCCTCTTTGACGAAATGCCAGCGGCAGCATACGGCTAAGCTGCAACTTTTCTTCCTTCAAGCGTCTGAGACGCTGTGTGACCGATGAGATCGATCCAAAGAGCCCTTCTGTGGATATGGGGGCCCCTAGGAGATCATCACGGTCCTTCCTGGAGAGAGCCGTGAGTCCCAGCCAGACGTGGCGTGATCCCACTGTGGCCACGGACGCGACCACACCATGAATCAGATTATTCATCTGCCCGATGCTGCGGTCCATAATCACTCCGATCCTGAGATGGAGAGGCGGGGGCGTCCTGCTGAGGAGTAATCAGCGACACGCCCAACACCCATTATTATTATTGGCCGCTGCCGCAATCTGTGCTCCGAGCCGGAATATTTTATTTAAATATTCCAGCGTCTCTCGATCACGAGGCAGCGGGGGCAGAGGCTTTTTACCCTCCGCCCATCCTGCTGCCTGTGGGAGCAGATTGGCTGCCAGGCTCTTATCAAGGGGGGGCACGCCGGGACACGCTGTGTCCGTGCGGCCCTGCACCCTGACGATCCCCACCATACCAGCCACTGGAGCCCTCGTCTTCAGTGGCTGTCGCCACGACGCCTCCACACACTGCCAGATATCTGGCAACGGGGGCGAAACGAAGGCTGGCTGCACCGGGCGGACCGGGCCTTAGAACCCC
Organism: Dissostichus eleginoides; assembly: GCA_031216635.1. NCBI lineage: Eukaryota > Metazoa > Chordata > Actinopteri > Perciformes > Nototheniidae > Dissostichus > Dissostichus eleginoides. The sequence continues at coordinate 7,588,708 of CM062267.1, read as the reverse complement.
TGGCGGAGGAGGCTCACCGGTTTCTGCGGCAGTGGTGGGGGGCGGCGGTAGCCATAAACGCTCCGCCGCCATGGTCATCAACAGGGGGAAGTTTGGCGGACAGACCTGGGCGGCGGACTTCCATGGACGCCGGACCTGGAAGTGCCCGACAACGAGAAGTCCTCGTCATCCTCCACCCGGTCCTCCACCAGGTGTTGTCCTGCTCGCTGAAGAGAAAAGGATGACAGTCAGGAGGTGTAGCCGCCTTATATACTGTGAGCTGCACTCGCATTCAGGTAGGCTCGCCCTGATTGGCCGGCTACGTTTATACAACTTCAGTGTGTGAACGCTCGCGTATCATTGATGAGAGTAGTACCCCATAGAGTCCAGTAGAGGGCGGAGCCTGTGTGAGATAGAACAATATGCTTGATGGACTCATGGTGCCAGAGAACGTGGTTCATAATTTAACTCAAAAAGGTCAAAGACGAAACCTGAGAGTCAGAAACCCACCACAGTGGTTGACAGGTTTTGTAAGATGAAACAAATGAAAATATGGACTAACAGTAATGCCATAACTGAGAATGTATTGATACTGTTATGTGAATGTAAGTATAGATACTGTTGTGTGAATTTATCCTGTTCTGAGGACTGAGTTAAAGAAAAAATAGTTACAGTACTTCATTCCATTTGAATACCAAAAGTGAATGTTTAAATTGGTGTTTTCATTCATAAGGTAATTTTTCTTAGATACTATGTTATAAGAGTAATCTGAGTTTGCATTCAAGTCTTGCACTATGAACCAGTAATACTTTATGGTTTAATATTTTGATTTCATTGTCTTGAGTTACAGGATGCTGTGTTAACTAAAATATTTAAATGTTACACTTTGGTAGTCTCGTAAAACATTTGTACATGCTTTAATGTTACACAAACTTTATTTTTCTTTGTGTCTGAATACCTGTTTCAAACGCTTTGTTTTAGCTGCTCAAAAGGATTTTACTTTCACGGCAAAGGCTTAAGTCCATGTTCACCTCTGATGGTGTTTACTGCAAACCAAAATGAACTGAGACACATTCAGAATGTTTAGAGCTGCTTTACAATTAAAAAAGCTTCATATTTCAAAACCTCACTTTTCAAAAATCACTTTATAGTCTAAAAGGCATTACCTATATTTTCGAAAAAAAAGCGTCTTGTCATCCAGGATCTTGCATATATTCCCGGCCAAACATCTCTAACCAAAAATCTTCTAAATGTCACCCAACAAGAGGACATACCCTCCATTACAAAGTGCACCATGATGGATGTGGCTGAGGTCGAATTGTTCTTAGGAAGGTTCACGTATAAAGAGAACTGAGCAGTGTCAGAAGCAGGACTCTGTTCATTCCTATATTCCACAATGTGTTTTGACAGAAATACGACTGAACTGACTCGACTTTCAGCGTCAGCCTCCATGGCGTTAGAACAGGACTTATTATTGGAACTGAAACACTCAGGTAATCTGAACAACACAGTAACTGAACTCTTCAGAAAGAAAGAAAGGAGGATGGTTTTTGGGTACAAATAATCAAACGTATTGGTGAGTAATGGCTATAATGACTGTTATTTAATATTGTTGATATCTTCTTGTCATTTTATTAAGTAAATATTGTTGCTTCTGCTAGAGATGATGTGCGGCGCAGCAGTGAAAGGAGGCTTGTTGAATTGTGTTGTTTGGTGTTCTTGCTTTAGTAATGGCATTCATTGTCGCTACATTAGAAACCTGTCTGTGATGCAGCGCCCTGTTATACTGCGTTAATGTATAATATTAATGGTTTCTATAGCCGTGACGTCATAATAATGGTATTAGGAGGTGGATTAATTCAGGTAGGACACTACTGAAGGCCTAGGTGTGAAATGCACGGCCTGTTACTGTTTTCAACATAACTCATTTGAAGATATTGTGAGACAAAAAAACAATAATTAGGATGCAAATAAAGAAACACATTTGTGTATGAAATTTCATTAAAGGTCATTTTTTTTGTTGGTAATTTAATCTTGATCAAAATTCAGCAATAGCCAAACATTTTATTATTATCTCCCACCGGCCAAGCAAATACATTCAATAGTAAAAACCCTAAACCTATTAAATTCATAACCATATATAACAAGGCAAAGCATTACATTCTCTATCTTCTATCAAAATGATCGTAACTAATAGATTATTCAGATCATTGTTGCAGCTGAATTCTGTCGCATGAGGACTTTGAGGAAAGAAATACACTTTTCTCTGATAAAAATCACACACAGCAATTCAGCTTTAGAGGTCATCCCTCTTCTTCTCCTCCTCCTTGTGGAAGACTTGTCCATCCGGCTGCTTCCTCCAGACCAGTTGGACGTTGTCGTCCAATCCCTGGGCCCTTAGGTTCTTTTTCGCCTGAGACACAAAAACTCATTATCATTATAGTTCCAATAAAAACAGATGATTTATCTTTAGTTCACTCATCTGAAATGGTAGTTGTTCCCCTTATTTCTTGCAGTGTAAAGGCTTACCTCAGGTTATGGAATAGTATTTGTACATTTTCCTAATGCATTTGGTGGCATGTGGCTAAGTTTCTGCTATTTACTTCTGCACATATTTACACGTCTTCTTACTAAATGCTTGGGTCCTGTTATTTGTGGCCAAAGTATTGAATGTATAATGGATATAGAATTTCATTCATGTTCATCTTGGTCCATTTCATTCGTATTGAAATTCATTTACTACATTTTTTTCATTGAATTCATTATTCTTTAATAGTTATTTATTTGTTTCCTACCTCTTTCGTCTCTTGTTCTCATGTCATGTGAATTTCCTTTCTGGTGATTGATGGTTTTGCATAAAAGTATAAAACATGATTTACCTCCACCAACATGTCATCCAGAAAAGCTTTGTCGTTCAGATCCACACCGTTTGGTTTCTCCACCCTCACCTTTATCACTTGCATTGAAACAGGCACAACAGCTAAAAACACAAACAAACTTCATCAGTCACAACATTTTTGGTGTCTTCTTTTTCAGCAGACTCAATATCATCACTTGCTTTGACGTAGCTTTGAATTTTACTCACGTCCGTAGCAAATGAATGGTTTCTTCACTCCACAGTCCAAGTCCTCCCATTTTCCAGAGTCATGGAAAGCTGCAGCCACACAAACCTTTGAAGCTCTGTAGTTAGGTTCATTTACTTTCCAGTACTTGAAGGAGGAGTTACTTCCATCGGACCACTTCCAGGAGTCTCTGTAAAGGCCGATCCAATAATAATACCCTTCAGGTATCACAATCTGCTGGTTCTCCGCCGGGTTTCTCACACTGGCCAGGTCTGTGTGGTGTTCTCTGCAGTAGCTCTGGGCCTCAGTCCATGTCATTTCGCTGTCAATGAGGACAAATGTTGCATTCGGCCCTGAAAATGGACCACAGAGAAGCTGAGTAGAGGCACCACAACATACAGCCTGACATCAATGCCACATCTCTGGTGGTATTTATGCCTTTATGATATAAAATATTACATTTAAATCCCACACATTTGTACTTTGTAATTTGTAGTTCTGGGGTTTTTCAACAGATGAATGTTGGCAAGAAACTTTACTAGTATCAGTGGTGGAAAAAGTATTCAGATCTTTTAGTAAAAGCAGGAGTACAACGATGTGAAGATACTGTGTTACAGGTTAAAGCTTCATTCAAATTATATTGATTCTATATTGTTCTAATTCTGTTTAGCACAGATGTATAAGATGTAAAACGTGCCTACAATTCTGAAACAAGTTTGCAAAGAATTGTGTATTATAATTCCTAATACATTATCATTTAAATGAAACCATGTGAGAATTGTTATTAAAAGGGAAATGTCTTTAGTGGAACTGCTAACAAATCATAGAAATCTGAATCATGACAAGGAGATGCAGGTTTTTGTAAAAGTCACGAAGAAGAAAGGTTGGGAAGATAAAGACCAATGCATTGTATTTCAGAAGCTTAAAATGTGATTTAAATGTGTTTTAAATATGTTTAATATTAATTTTAAGTTTATATTCTTACCTGTGACATCCATGCAGACCACCCTGTAGACGTCATTACAATCATAATCAAACCATGTTTCAACAGAACTGATAAGTGTGCATTGGTCAATTGGCCTGTTGTCTGGTTGATTATTCCCCCATGGTATGGGATACATCTCCCCCGGTCCGTAGAAGCTTGGGTCTGACATCGACCACTTCCAGCGGTCCCGGTCATCGTGCAGCCCTATCCAGGCTGACTGAAAGCAAGAAATTGTTATAATTATTACATCCTGTTGAAGCTTTTAAAGATGCTGCTTAAGAAAATGTGTATGTTTAAAAAAGAGAAGGTTTGTTTGCCTTTATGAGACCAGCCTTGGTACATGGTGATCTAATGGGAATCCCCTCAAGTCAACATTCATTTACAGCCTTATTACTCTGAACCTCTTCACCTTTATTACAGGGTGTTATGCTATAGCTTTGGCTTAAAACATTTTCAACTCTGTTTTAATACTCAGGTTCCCATAGGACTTTAAAACAGGTTTATCTTTCAGTGATAATCTCTCCTTTTTAAATGTAACTCTAAAAGAAATGTTATTCATTTGAATTGAAAGACAGAGAAAAGTGACCTCACTTGGTTGTATTGGCCTGCCATGTTGTTCAGGAGCTCCACAACCTCCATGCTGTCTACAGTGGCCAGGTCTGTGTGTTTCTCTCTGCAGTATCTCTGTGCGTCAGACATGTTCTTTGCTTCATAGACAAAATGGTACTGACGTTCAGCATGTGAGGAGACAGCTCAGCCCTGTAGAGACACACACATTTTGATTCGATTCAATATCAATTACTGAACCAAGTTCTCCAAATTACATTAAAGTTAAACTGTAAGTTAAACAACTTAAGTAATTGTCAGAGGGAAACCACCATACAAAGTACTAAACATTGTTAATGGAACAACATGCAGTATTTTAAATAAAAAGATATAAAACTCTTGCCTGAAAGAGCGATGATGATCAGAAGTACTTTTTCCATCCTTGTCTCTTCCCTGTTCCTCTCTTTTGGACTGAGACTGTAGATGTGCAGCTGTTTATATTATACATTAGGTTAAACATTAACTAACATTATGCGTTACTGTAGTTAGCTGCACTTTCGACCTAATGCAAAGTGGATATCGGATCAACAGTTTATTATATCAGGCTTATTTACTTACATTTGCACATGCATTTACAAGAAAAGATAAATAGAGAAATATGGGCGTAGGACTGGTGATACACAGCAGGAAAACCAAATTACAACTGTTTGGCAAATACAGCCACCACGAAAATATCCTTCAACGGCCGGCGCACTTCCTGGGGTCTTGGGAAGGTTCCTAACGGAGTGAAAGGACTCAGAAGTTCCTCAGTGTCAGACGTGAGAAGAGCTGATCAGATTCTGTAGATGATAGGAAAGGAGCTTCAGCGCTTCCTTTATAATCTCCTTTAGTTTAGGATACACTCGACCACCCTTTTCGAAATGAAAGGAGAGAATGTTGTATATTTTTTAATGTTGTTCACGTTGTTCATGTTTATAAATCATCACCACAAAGAGCAAAGTATCTACATGCGCTTATAGTAATCTATTGTTTCCTTATGGCAGACGCACATCAATAACATCCGCTGGCCAATCATTAACAGCCTAATGTAAATGCAGTCAGACTCTCTTTGCACCGCAGCTGTCTTTTCCTGAGTCCTGATGTATTCTGCTTTGCATTTTCTCTTAACCCTATGATGTTTAACTAAGAAGTTAAGGAATAGTGGTTTGGAAAAGACGATAGGACCTGCATTTTTGGAAATTCAACCGCAACCCGTGTGGTCAAAAAGGTCATCAATGCAACTTGTTAGAAAAATATCACTCGTTACCGGCTTCAGCTTCAATCTCAGGATCCATGTATTTATTATCCTCTCAAGAATGGAAGTAGTCATCACATACAGAGCATTTGGTACAACTAGTTCCTGAACAGTGTCCTTCACATGCTGATATACAAGAGAGTGTTACAGTCACAAGATGGAGGAATACCGGTTTAAAGCAGTATTCAATGTTTAGTTCAGATTAGCTAAGACCCACATAAGCAATAAACATGACAGTCATATGTCTATCTCCATAGAGGCTGAATCATCATGTTAATCACATAGCTATCATATGCCTAAAACAGTCCTGACGCTCTTCTAGGTAATCATACATCCTGTCATGTACACAGCTACAGTTGGGCCTTTCATGTGCTACTCTGATATTGGAAAAGTACATTCGGTATTTTCCCAACACAACTTCAAGAGCCACATTACACTGAAGCACGAATGGCAAAAGAAGGAAAGGGAGGCAAAGGGAAGGATCACATATACATATTCAAAGTTCTGTGGCCTTCATTGACCTTCTTCAGAGTCTTCCAATGAATTCATCAGTCCATCTTTGGTCTGTTCCCCTTTTCGTCCTTTGCATATAGCTGATACTGCATGTTTGTTTTAAAGTTTATGTGGGTGTCATTGTAAAAGCAGTATGTTTGTTTTACATGTTCAAATGTTTGCATGTAGGCTAGTTTGTTAGGAAACACAGTTGCCCATGTCTTGACCAGGGCTCCATTGGATGATAAGTTTTCCATTCTCAGTGGGACTTGGTTGAATAATTGTTTAATAATAATACATTTAAAAAACATTGCGTGAGGCGATTGAAAAATAACTCAACTTAACTTAACTCAAACAATCAGCATCAGCATCAGAATCAGAATACCTCTATTCGTCCCACAGAGGGGAAATTTGCATTTGTTACAGCAAGAAAAGAGCCAAAGACAGCTTAATGTTAACCGAGAAGCATGCATAAAAAATATTAAAGATACAAAAATTGCACAATTTACAAAATATACATCCTGTAACAGTTCTGAGAGATATAGCAGCCAGGTATATATTGCACAGCTATTTACGGCATATGTTTATATTGGACATAATTGGTATTGCACAACAAGGGGTGTTATAGTCTTTGTTGTTATATGTGTGGGGGTCTACCAGGGACCATGATGTTTATACAGTCTGACCGCTGCAGGAAGGAAGGAGCTGCGAATATCTCTCAGTGAGACATTGGGCACAAAGCTGGCCTTCCTTACCAGTCTGTTCAGTCCCTTCCTGTCAGCAGCCGAGATGCTGCAGCCCCAGCAGGCCACACCATAGAAAATGGCTGATGCCACAACAGTCATAAAATGTCTGAAGGAGTGCCCCCTGCACCCCGAAAGACCTCAGTCTCCTCAGCAGAAAGAGTCTGCTCTGTCCCTTCTTGTACAGAGCAGCAGAATTATCAGTCCAGTCCAGTTTATTGTTCAGATGAACACCAGGATCTCACAATCTCAATGTCCGCTCCCTGGATTGTCACTGGTGTGGGGGGTGGTGTGGAAATATTTTCCTAGGCCCATAACTTTGACCCAGTTTATCAGTTTAATCTCGCTGAGCACAGGCCTGCAACCTTGGGCTGCTCTCAGCATTTTGTCTCCCTGTACCAGCCTGTTGGCGTCAGCTGATAGCAGAGATGGAGCACTCGAGTCCTGGACTGGATTTTCGGGACTCGTGACTCGACTCGCGCACTGATTGACGCGGACTCGAACTCGGACTCATGAATTCACTCGCACGATGACTCGGACTCGACTTGGACTCGGATTTGAGCAAGTTTTGTCTCGAGTCAGATGTACTCCGTCCTGGCGTGTGCACCTGCGAGGCGAGTTCACGTACTGAGCCCCGCTACAGAGAGCCGAAGTCACTCCCTTTCCGGTGGACGACCATGGGACCTTATTTCGAAAAAAATATATTGAAGTCAATGGCGAGAGAGAAATTATATTATGTTTGAATTGTGCCATGAATTACACATATGATGTTTGTCAAATTAAAAGATAATTTTGCAAGTCAAGAAAAAAAAAGTTTGTGGTAAAACTGTGAAGTAACACTTATTTTTGTGTGAAACCGCTCAATGAACTACATCTCTGGTCTCGCACAACACACGTCACCAACACCAAGATGGCCGTCAGCTTAGCACATTTCACCTCTTTCTTTCAGAATGAGGCGAAAAGTATTAAACGTCTGGGCATGTTGAGAGCTGCAAATACACAAAAGGGGAGTTACTTCAGACCTCTCCAACTGCTACTTGGAGAGTTCTCACCTCCTTGGCCGTGGTGCCCTTGAGCAAGGCACCGGACACAGGAGATATGAAAGTGAGTATTGTATGAGACTTGAAAAGTGAACTAAGACATGTAAAAGTGGAGTAGAAGTTCAAAATGAAGCTGGACCTGCTGTAAAGTATAGAAAGAAGTCAAAGCAAATACCTATTTCAAAGATTTTACATTTTCTCTGTTACTTTCCCTGAAAATGTTTGAAATTCCTTGAAATCAAATATGTTCTCACTTTTCTAAAGCACAAACTTAACAGGGGAATATTTAACTTAAAAAAAAACTATTGGTAAATCCATTAAATAAAATATGATTTTGTGGTAAAAGTGCCTGGAAGATAATTCTCTTCTATCAGCTCCACCTTTATCATCTGCAACAAAGTGATGAGCACAATGAGGTATCAATCCAGTAACTTATATTATTATAATCTTTATATTTTATCCGAAATGGGCCATCCTGCATATTATGTACTTACTTTATATTATATCGAATATTTTAGGACATTACTAAAGTAAGTGTTGATATTGTAGAAACATTTGTGAAATTCATTGGCTGCTTGAAACACCAGAAACAAAACATTCATAACTTTTTTTTTTTTTTTCAGTAAGTTTGCTGAAGGTTGTTTGGTACACAGTAGGATTTTTCATTTTGTTTATATATTGTCAGCTCTGTGTTGTCACCTAGTGGTGAGAGTGTGTTCTTATTTTCTTTGAAAAGGGGCCCTATCATTTCCAGGTTCATATTAGTATGTAGTGCCTCTACTTTAACCCTTATATTGTGTTCGGGTCTCCCGTGACCCGTTTCAAGTTAAAATGATATAATAACTACGCTCTAGTTTTTTGTATGGGAACAAGGCTTCATGATATCCTCCACAACAGCTATATAAACACTGCAAAACTGATTTTGACAACTTTTGCCAAGTCTGAAGGTCTCTAAAAGAAAAAGTGTATAATTTGGTGTTCGGGTCTGGGAAGACCCAGCAGAATTGTTGTGGGTGACTCGAGGTCAAACTTGGCCCAATCAAGATTCATCTTTGACTTTAGACACGCCACCCCTGCCCCCTTCATCCACAGTAACAATTTTTCGCAACATGCACTTGGTCTCCCCTCCCTCTGCCCCCCTCCCCCCACGGGAACTCTCCTCTCCTGCTGATGTTCAGGTGTATTTCAGTATGTAGTGTCTCTACTTTAAAAGAGTCCTCTCCTACTGATGTTCAGGTGTATATCAGTATGTAGTGTCTCTACTTTAAAGAGTCCTCTCCTGCTGATGTTCAGGTGTATATCAGTATGTAGTGTCTCTACTTTAAAGAGTCCTCTCCTGCTGATGTTCAGGTGTATATCAGTATGTAGTGTCTCTACTTTAAAGAGTCCTCTCCTGCTGATGTTCAGGTGTATATCAGTATGTAGTGTCTCTACTTTAAAGAGTCCTCTCCTGCTGATGTTCAGGTGTATATCAGTATGTAGTGTCTCTACTGGGACATGTCTCCATGCTTTAATGTTCAAAAAGCTCTTTATTTTTCTCATACTGCCTGTGCTGCAGCACCTCTTTTCACCCTCAGTCTGAAACCAGAGCCCAGTCTGCTCTGATTAGCTGGCCAGCTCTGTTGTGATTGGTCAACCGCTTAGAGATGTCCCGCCCCGCCTATCACGTACAATGTGTTGGAGCAATAGAAGCGTGAGTGTTAGATAATGATGTCACTATGTTCTGGAATAAACAAAGGAGTCCAATGGAGGCGTTTCAGGCAGGGGGGGATGTGTAAGGGAGAAACTCTCTATGGAGGGAAAACAAGGATTTTAGCCTTTGCAGACCATTTACATGCACTAAAACCTTTATAACACACTACAGGAAAGGTAAAACCCTAAAAAGCAGAATAAGGCCCATTTAAGAATTAGGACGAGTTGTAAATATTGTAACAATCAAAGCCAACAGGTTTCAAGTAATGACAACATTTTATTTCAAAATAAAAAAAAACTTACACTTACACATACAAACTCAAGTACAATAAAAGTCTTACAATTTCCTCACATACTCTTAATATTTACAGAGAAAAGTATTAGGAAATATTACCTCTGATATAATAAGTTGACTTATAAGCCATTTGGAAAATCCAAACAGTTGCATAATGTGTTATTAAAATTCAATATACAGTATTTTAGCTAGTTTAAAAACCGCAACTGCTGTATCATCCATCCTGAATATATTATGTTATTTTATCTTATATTGCATTACTATTATTATATTTATAATAAAGGAAGCAGACCAATACAGGATGGGACATTTGTTATCTTGAGAAAATAGCCATTACATTGGAAAAACGCTATACGATATCACAAGGTCTGATCTTCAGAAACAAGGTAAATACATTGGGTTTTCAAAGTAAAAATGAGCACCCCAATAGTCATAATTTATCTTGATATAAAAATGCAATAATGTGTCACTCAATTTTCTTTTTCTCGAGGCTTGTCTGTTACCTTTACTTGTCATATGACACACTAAACCAGAGGAACGACTACTACATCTACAAAGAAATCTGTGTTACTTCTAACCACTGTTAAAAGAAACCAGATCCCTCTTTATAATCAGAGCATTGATTTGCAGGTGACTTTGGATAAAAAAAAAAAGGCTTTTAAATCAGTTACACCTCAAGACGGAAGCAGACGATCACAGAGCAGACAGGAAGTACTGCACGATAGCTGAGACGCTGATGAGGATCAGGAGGGGCGTGGCCTGGAGGAGAGTGGCGGAGCTCTTTAGTCTCACCTCCACAGGTAAGTGGTCGCTCACATCCAGCGCCTGGCAGACAGAAGCAACAGAGCACAGAGTTTTAAAAAAAACACTACGGCTCAATTCCAAACCAACCCCTACACACTACACACTACACACTACACACTACACACTACACACTACACACTACACACTACCCCTCCGTTTGCGTGTTCGCGCGGCGGGTCCACCACATTAAGTGCTGTTCCAAACCAACGAGTGTGGAGGGGGAGTGGGTTATCAAGCCCTCCAACAGCGAGTCTGCAGGGCACCTGACTTCACCTGCTGCACTACCTGACCGGACTCAACGCTGTTTGTGTCCGTCAGGAAACACGCTGTTGACAAACAGTTCCGTGGAAACATTCATTGATAAACGGCACAACAAGAGCTATTTAATATCTTCATACAGATGTTAACAACTTGATGGTTACCTCGTATTTGTTTAAACTTAGGATCATTTACTCATGTCCAGTCTAGAAAACGGTAAAAGTTTTGCAAATTTACATGGACTTTTGCTAAAACTAAGCAGCTTATAAACATCAGATTTTAAAATTAAAATATGTTTACAAAAAACATATGCCATAAAATATTTTTTAGATTTTTATTTTTCTTATTTTCAATCCAAGAGACGCTGATTTTAAACCGTTGTTACAAAAATTACGGCATTTCCTGTTTCTGCCGGAGAGAGGGGAGTTCGTCCTAAAGCTTGCCGCTGTATTTACTCCCTCCATCTGAAAGAAGGGAGCGTCATTCAGCTGCGATTGTGACTACAGACGGAGTCCACTCCATCACGGAGGGGGAGTGGGTAGGGTGTGGTTTGGAATTGGGCCAAAATCTCCATCCGCCTGCTACTGTGTGCTTTTTGCATTAAAACAATACAAAAATGCTGAACTGTTTGAATAAAAGGCAATATTTTAAATGAAAAACGTATTTATAAAAAGGAAGATGCAAACAAGAATGACAACTGTAAAGTAGTGATTTACTGTATCTCACTGATGTCATCTATAGTATCTGAAGTGGCAACGGTTAGTGAATCACAATGAGATGTTTATGAGATATTTTAGTCTGAGCCAAAGTGTAGACAGACAGTAAGACATCACCATCTATCGAGCCATGCAAAATGTGTATATAAGAGAGGAAAGAGGACAGAGAGACGTACCCTGGTCTTGGAGAGTTTGAACTCTTTGACGTAGTTGAAGACTATCGCAGAGGACGGAGTGATGCCCTTCAGAAAGGGTTTCCCATATACCACGATCCTGAGAAAACATAATCACACTCAAAATAATATAGAATAAGTACGCTAAAAGAAAACAATATTAAACATTAAAAAAACATCAAGAGTTATAGAAAAACTTCCCTTAAATGTGCCTTCATTCTCTCCCCCTTCCCCTCTCTGCTACACTGAATTTATTCTGTTTTAAAATGTAAAGCATTTTGAGCGGCATGCCTTGATGGCAGGAAAGTTGCATTTCATATACTTTTTTATTCATTGACTCATGTTATCGATACATGTACTCAGTTTAAAATACATCCTTAGTGTAAGCCTTAAAAAGAAAGCAGTTATTTTGAGAAAGTTTATGTTTTTGTACTTCTTCACTTGGTTTTCACTGTTTCTCACACACACATTTACTCACACACAGACCTACCTGTCATAAGCACAGTTAATGTGTTCCCCGATGGTGGTGTCCACTTTGTCTCGGATCAGCCAGGAGAAACCGGCCTGAGTGAAGAGTCGGATGTCTTTCTTGTTCGTTCGGGTCATATAGGCACAGCTGGCATGGAAATCTCCCAGGAACATCACATTCTATACCAAACACAAACTAAATGTAATACTTAAAGAGGACATCTTTTGCTCATTTTCAGCTTCATATTAGTATTTAGTGTCTCTACTGTGACATGTTTACATGCTTTAATGTTCAGAAAGCTCTTTATTTTTCTCATACTGCCTGTGCTGCAGCACCTCTTTTCACCCTCTGTCTGAAACCAGAGCCCAGTCTGCTCTGATTGGTTAGCTGGCCGGCTCTGTTGGGATTGGTCAACCTCTTAGAGATGTCCTGCCCCTTAGCCTATCACGTACAATGTGTTGGAGCGCTAGCCAATAGAAACACAAGTTTTCCGTAGTGATGTCCGTGAGTTAGCTTCCTGACGTAAATAAAGGAGTCCGATGGAGGCGTTCCAGGCAGGGAGTTTGTGGGAGAGAAACTCCCTCCGGAGGGAACTTTGGGATTTTAGCCTTTGCAGACCATTTACATGCACTTAAACCAATAGAACACACTACAGGAGAGGGAAAACCCCCAAAGAGAATAACAGGGCCCCTTCAAACAAGTCCAAGTTGTTTTCAGCTTACAGCTATAGCTAACATCACATCAATGTATCTAATATAGCATATTCCAATTACTTGTATATAGACTATTCTTGCACTATTTCTATTCTATTTTATTTGTATTTACCTGCACTATTTTATCTGTTTTATTGTGTTGCACTGTCGGAGGAGCCTGTGACCTAAGATTTC